>JABBWA010000043.1:0-364630 GCA_016628065.1 Suillus lakei
GTGGCCCTTGATCGATTGATCAATTGGAGTACTATGAGGCGGATGACTACTAGAACGCGTTTGTAACAAGGGTCAAACGTTCATAAGTAGGTTATATATCCAGTCATGGAGCCGAAAAAGCCGAGCTTATTTCAATTTGTGATCATATGCGGAGCAATGGAGTACATGGATGATATTGATTAGGAACAACTGTCTTCCTTCGATAGGTCTGGCTAAGGGAGATTAGATATTGATCATATCAGAAACGTGTCACGACGATGTAAAGAGATAACAGTAAACAGGTGCAGTAAACAGGCCTATATAAGTAGACTATACTTAGATTTGACCCATATCTGCAAACTGCTACCACCACAATTTTCTGCTAACATTCGCTACTCGTGTGTTGGCTTGCTGGCGGGGTAACATGCTGTAACATGGTTTATAACCAGTTATTGGCACAAACTCCGAGTCTGAACGTTGAACGTTTGAGCTCTCAAAGGTGCTTGCGACGGAGCAAAATCGACTCAAATCCGAAAACTGTGCAAATGATGCTCTAACCTTGCAGACCCTCCTGATGTCCGACTCTGTTACTTCGCGCAGCTACCAAGCGTCAGCCTCCTGGAGTCAATTCTGGCTCGGGGAACTTTGTCCTCTCGGGAGTTTATTTGGTGCCAACGGTTCTCCATGATAGTGGGAGAGTCGTTATTTGTCGCCGCCAATGAGACTCCTCAGACCCCATTGCAACGCTGTATCACCATCTGACTTGAAGTAATGATGTGAATACTCTGCCGCCAATCCATGGTTTTTCTTAAGCACCACGCTGCGACTGCTGTCCAGATCCGGGTGTCCATGTCAGTGCTCGTTGGTCCCCGGCCGGGATTTCCGCGTTTGGATGTCAGTGCGAAAACCTACTAGCGATCCTTCATGCTCCTTTGACAGCTTTCGGCCCGGCTCCGCACTCTGTTCAGTCAGTGGGACATACTCTTATTGCTCGGTCCCTGTTGCTTTGCTTTGATATCTGGCTTTCCTGTGGAGCGCACTGGTCACCCCCTGTTACCCATGAGCAATTCCCGTACCTGGGATGATTTTCTGATTGGCCTTTCTTTTTTCTTTCCTCCCCCACCGCATGCTAGAGCTTGAAATGAATCTTACCTTTGTCGGAACCGAGCAAGGCTCCGGGCTGGAACCCGAGCTAGCCTGACCAGATACACACATCCCCCCATTTGAGAATCAGTACGAGTATTTTTTACTAAGTTTAAGTACTGTCGCTAATTCCTTCCACTTTTCTCTCTCTTCAACAATGTTGCTCTCTGCGTTCGCTACAACCCTTATCGTCCTCCCATTTGCCTCGGCGGGTGTTCACAAACTAAAGTCCAACAAACTGCCGCAAGTCTCGCCTGGTCATGCGCTCGAGACCGCATACCTCGCTGAGAAATACGGCGCAGAGACTCCTTATCAACGACTCTCTCTGATGGGTTTTGGTGGTGCCGGACGTGACATTCGTCTACCAATCGAGGAAGATACCCTCGTCTTGAATCAGGACGGTGGTCACAGTGTCCCCCTCATCAATATGTATTACCATATTCTGCATTGCTGCCGTATTCACGCTTCCTAGATTTCGTGAACGCTTAGTATTACACCGAGATCGAGCTCGGCACTCCACCTCAATTATTCAAGGTTATCCTCGACACTGGGTAAGAAAATTCTTTTACCGTATACCGAGTATTCACCCGTCCCTAGGTCAAGTAACCTCTGGGTCCCCAGTTCCAAGTGCACATCTAACGCATGCAAATCTCATGCCAAGTACGACTCCAGCGCTTCCTTCACTTACAAGGCAAATGGCTCTGAGTTCTCCATCGAGTATGGCAGTGGCTCCATGGAGGGCTACGTCTCCCAAGACGTCCTCCGTGTCGGTGACCTCTCTGTCCTTTCCCAGGGCTTCGCGGAGGCCACCAACGCACCTGCTCTCAGTGGCGCCAAGTATGTACATTTCGCTCTATCGTCGCTCGTTGGTATAAATATCAAATCGCCTGGAGGTTCATTGTGGATTATTGGTATGTGATCGATCTGGTACCGCGAGTAGGTTGTTAATAAGTGCACCCAGGTGATGTGTTCCTCCGTCGATACTACACGGTTTATGATCTCGATCGGAATGCTGTTGGGTTCGCCGAAGCTGTATGAGGGCTACAACACAACCTGATACTCTTGACGAAGCGCAGATATACACCTCGAGGTAAGGTACTACGTACATACTTATAAAGTCTTTGATTCACTATCCAGGCTCAATTGTGCAGTACTGCCATGATCGTGGACAGCGAACACATTTAATTTCTCACCTGTACCAGTGACAATTAAAGATTTCTCAGTTGACAGCCAGTGCGCCACACTTTCGAGGACATCGTTCAAAGAGGACAGCGTAAAGAATACGGCGCTTGCCTCAATGGACTTGGATCCGTTCATGCTTGGAATCAATCATTATTTCTGCAGGAACTCTCGAATCTGGGCGATTTGTGTTCGTGCATGTTGCAAATTAGCTCCAGACATCACAGAAAAATTTAAAGTCAAGTTGTACAGTGCATCATTTCTAAATAGTCTACATGGGTATGAATATCGAAGTAGGGGGAGGTGAGTGTAACATTCAATCACGTTGCACGTAATACATATAAGGGCCCACGTACTGTAGTGTGGACACATCGTCTTCTGTGTATCGGACATCTAACTTATACTCTTCAGGCAACAGCATACCTTTGCGGGGGCTTGCATCCTCCCAGTCAAAGCTGGTATTTTCCGTCCACCCTTCCCTGACCATTATCTGGCTGAACAGTTGTCTCAGCAATACGTAGTTCGGTTTTTCTTCAAACTTCAAACCACGACAGTGGTCGAAATAGGTAGTGAACTCCACAGGCGAGCGCGCAAGCAGGTCACGGAATAGTGAACCAGCTTTCATCTCCCCAATTCGAAGGAGTTTGGCCTCGATGCTCGGTGCGTAGATGCCTTGCCAAGGCAGGCGTCCATGCAAGAGATACAACAGAACGTTGCCCAATGCTTCAAGATCGTCTCGCCGTCCCTGTTCTGCTCCTCGCTCGTTAGCCCCAAGTGGAAAACAATACTGGTCTCCACGAACCTCGTCCGAAATGTACATTATAGCTTGCATATCGTGGGGTTCCAAGTCCAACGCGACCTTCACGGAACGGTATATGTGTTCCTGTGGATGGGTCGACGTAAAGCTTCGCTAAACCAAAGTCGAACAGATAGACGATGTCAGACTTCCCCCCAGCGCCCATCGCGAAATTTTCAGGCTTGATGTCCCGCAGGACAAGTCCTCGTGAATGCACGAATTCAATTCTATCCAACTGTTAAAACGCACATAAATCAATCCAAACTCACGAGACAAGTGTCCATCACACTTACCATTTCGACAGCAAGTATAACAACTGTCTTCAAAGAAAGCTCGCCCCTGCATACTCTTCGGAGCTGTTCGAGATTCGCACCTACTCGGTCGAGAACAAGGAAATGTGCACCTCCTTTCATACCACTCCATTTACATGATGGTATGCCTGGGTATCCGCGCAGCATGTCGTACACCAGAGCTTCGTAAGGCAACACGACGGGCGCAGTTGGTGTGTCTGACGGGATCTCCATTTTGACCGCAACCTCCGAGCCGGTGAGAACGTGAAAAGCGCTCGACACAGTTCCTGTCACGACAAAGGGTATTAAACAGTTCGATACAAAAAAGGGGATGCATGTGAACATACCAAAGCTTCCCATTCCAAGCGACTTTGTCACCTGATACATGCCACACACGCGGAATTCCTTAACGCGACTCGGAATGCGTTCCACTGGTGAAGGATGAAGAGCAGACGATGTTTGTAGCTGCATTTGTAGGGCTTGTAGTCCATCGACCTCTAGGGTTGGGTCGCTTGTGCCGAGCTTCACTCCCAACCCTAGACATCCAGGACGTTGAACCAAAACGGTTGGGAAACCCGCCACACTTGCCGGTTCCATTACTCGATAACGACTGGATGTCACTACAAGAACCTGGGTCTTTTCAACAATACCACATGCCAATTGACAGCGCTCCAAGAGGCCCGAAAACATGGAGGGATTCTGACCAAAGAGGTCCGAAAGGGGCGCAGGTTGATCGTCCACAGTAAGACCGAATGGAAGTTGAGGAAGTGAAAATGACTTAGCATCCGGAATTGGAAGGCCGACCACTGTAAAACCCTGATCCAGGAGCGTCCTCACAGCTGCTTCTGCGTCGGCATATAAACCAGGTTGCAGGATAGTCTGGACAGCTTCACAGAGTAACACTTCACTTAGTGGCACTCCTATAAATGTGCAGACATCCTCCAAAGCATGTCGCACGATGTCGGTGTAGAGTGCGTCAGGGTTACCTCTGTGTCTCATAAGTTCGTATTCGAGATACACTTGAGATAAATCGTGTTTGTCGGGATGCGTTGGTGATAATAAACGCATAGCTTCATTCACAGCACTGTCACGGTCCTGGTTGCGGGTGAGCAACTCAAGTGTTTGTGATGGATGAACATTAAACTTACAAGGATGGTACCAAAGAGATCAAAGGCGATAACGCTGGCGGACGGGGCGGAGATAGGAGGCACGTAGTCCGGAACAAAGTCGAGGTCGACACAAGGCTCATCATCCCAATCAAATACTTCTTCCATTTGCGAAGTGTTGTCAACAACAGGGGGGTCCCCGTCAAAGGGAATTACCGCTGACCAGAGGGTTAAAGCATGTGCCTTGAGACTTTTACTGAATGTCGGTAAATTCCCAACAAACGAAGAACCTGGCGCAAGATGGCCGCTTCGTTGGACCCCATTCGCAAGAAAAGACTATGAAAGCCAACCTTCCGTCAGAAGCCATGAGCATTACATTATACTTCTGTGACCTACGGTTCTCGACTTCATGGCCCACTTTACGGCAGCAGTGACACCCATCCATGAGTAGTCTGCAGCAAGCCTGACGTGTATGAGAGTAACGAAACCCACTAAGCAGAGGCAACTTACTGGTTATATAGCAGCAAATCTTGATATATGGATGTCGGCTCAATTGTAACAGCAGACAGATTGAAACTTTGTGGTTCCAAATATTCAAAGACATAACCAGGTCGTCTATTCAGGTACTCCCCCTCTGCCTC
Source organism: Suillus lakei (assembly GCA_016628065.1). NCBI lineage: Eukaryota > Fungi > Basidiomycota > Agaricomycetes > Boletales > Suillaceae > Suillus > Suillus lakei. The sequence continues at coordinate 5,135 of JABBWA010000043.1, forward strand.
GCCACTCCACGAATCCCACCCGTCCTCTACCGGATCGCTTCCGCCGGAAGACTGTGCATCCTTTGCGCATTTTTGTTGGACGAATTTCTCGTAAACTTCCATGACCGAACCACAGAAGGTGAGGTAACTAGATTCGTCAAGTCGATGCGGGATATGAGGCACAGTTTCTGGCGAGAGCTTGAATTCCGCGTCCTCGAGAAGCCTCGGAAATGTATGGACGTAGAGAGTACGGCCCCCTGGACGCAAAGGAGGTTCAACGCGTAACATTTTCTTCTCTTTGTCTAGCGATGATCCCAGGGCGAAGTAGCACCCGTCATTCACTCCCGTTGGCTTCTTGGGGGAAATAGCAAACAGAAATTGTCCTTGACGGCCAAAGTCTTGCATTCCAATGTCGGTTCGTGAAACACGCAGCGCTAGGAAAGGGAGAGATTTTAAAGACGCGGCCTTTTCGAGCCCATAGTACGACGTCCAAGTGGCCGATCGCTGAGGAAGAAATTTTGCGACGACGAAAGAGTGAGGCATTTGGCGAAAACAACTTCCTCGCATGATGATTTATAGGCACTTGGCTGCTACGCACCACAAGGAACTCTCAGAAAGTTTGCGGAGTTGGAACTGAACACTTGTGGGTGTTTGTGGTGGTTATATGATTCGGACTATGGAATTTTATTACTAGGATGATGATTTTGGATGTTTTATGTACTTAATTACCGGGCCTGAGCGCTCCGCGCGCATCATAACACATATAGAAAGGACCCCAGAACTAGATTTGCGATCATGACAATATTCTTATCCGAATCCCGATCTGTTAGAAACTCGAAGAGCTTCTTCGTATGTGCATCGGTATACTTATCGATAATTTGCCATGATAGGACAATACTACGACACCACTGACCTGTCACCGTTATGCCAGGCTTTAAACTTGCTTTTGGTGCGCAGTCACAGTCTTCAATTCCATGACAAAGTTCGAACCTAGACAAAAGATTCGTGATCGAAGATATCACATACGTCTCTCCCATCCAGGGTTCATGAATGCGTTCCTATAACGCGTGGCCACAGGAGGTAGATCTCCGAGTCATTTGCATTATTCACCTCATCACTATTATTGGACTTGTGTCATCTGTCACCGCCTCTCAGGGATTTCTTTCAGCGTATTCGGGACGTACTTCTGATCACTTTTCTGATCAGTGTAACACGGGTATACGTATCAGGTTGATCGTTTCTCCCTCATTTTCGTAATTCGGCGAGTGAAAAATGATTGCGCTTTCTAGGTCTCTGCAAACCATCTCAAGATTGATGTCCTGACAATTGAGATACCATCATCGAGCGTGTACTTGTGGATACACAACATGTCACGCGCGTAGGCACGCCTATCAGCTGATTGGCAGCTACAATGCCACATCAATAGATGCTACGAGCGCTCAGCGCCCAGCCCTTGAATGCAAGGCCATTAATCTGCGCAACTTCTTACGAGTCATCGATTGAATCTAGTCACCTATGGAAAATGATCGATTATGTGGCGCAACCACACAAGAACATCAGATACTGAGGCTCCGTATGACATATTTTGCGAAGAACGCACTGGCTAGCAGGATGAACCAAAACGCCTAATGAACAACCTCGGAGATGAGTCACCCCAATGAGTCACCCAGGAGTCCCCTAGACACAGAACGCGGTCACTGTTAACTCCCGTGCAGCAAAGCACACACGAAGGCTAGATGAAGGATCCACCAGAAAGCTCCTCTTAACGTACCCAATTGCCCTCCCTCGTTGGGGCAGCCTGTTTCGCTGCATCCTGCCGAAACCAATGATTCGCATATCATCTCAAAGACGAGGACTTACCATTGCATATATCAGCATACATAGACCTAGCCCCAGCGGGCAATCAACGAATGATTCAAAAATGGATGAACCGATAGACACTCTGTCATTATCCAATTCCAGATTGGATGTCAACTCGGAACAATACAACACCGCCGAGGCTAGACTGACTACGAACCAGAAGCATGATATCGATCAAAAAGCGATGGAATCAGATATCAAATCAACAAGAGAAACATAACAAGGTAATTGAAAGGGATAACGACTGATAACGGGCGCTGCGTTCTTCGAGTAGCGCCACACGAGATATTTAGGGGCGATAAGTGGGCCAAAATAGAATACAGATAATTTAGGTCAGGATTGTCTGCGCAATATAGATGTTGGAGCATGATGCGCAAAGAGGGGGAACAGCGGACAGCATGGAGTTGGCGGGAAGCCACCTTGTACTCTACATAATTTTTGATAGACGCTGACCATAATGACATTGACCTCGTTCCCATCTTCGTACATCCTGTTCTTTTTTTATTGTTTGTTGTCCGTTGGGGCGAAGCCCTCAGGCTATGATGGATCGTGTTCGTGTCGGTACAATGGCTCGCGCCTGATAGGGAGATGATGGTGTTATTTGGGGTGGGACTTTTTCAATCTGGCTGATCGAGCTCGGGGAGGGAGATGATATGGACGGTGGAGTATCTTCTGCGTTGATATCTATTCATGAGAGTGCAGAGTTCTGCAGAATAAACTCGGAGGGAGGGTTATTGACTAGATGGATTCTAGTAGCGCAAGAACTTACAACCTTAAGTGAATGGGCACAAGTCCTGATCAAGAGATAGCGGTGCATGCGCGCCAGGATATGTTTTCCCTCTGTAATACAACGAAACTTACGAAAGTCATACCAGCAACATGCCGAGAAAAGAAGAAATAAAATTTCCGAAGAGTAAGAGACGCTCAAGAGAAAAGGGCTCGATGAGTTCAGTACATATAATAAATCAGTAAGAAACGCGTGCATCGTACCAGACTCCTAGAGTATGATTCACCCCCGGTCGAGTGTATGAGCTAGTACTCACTGGGGGCGAGTGGAGTTACCAAATATAGTAAGTATGTTGAATACGCGAACCAAGTTCAACTTTCGAGTGTTTCACTCCTGCGAGAGCAGACATAAAATGCTTTGCATGCACTCATACTAGGTGCAGCAAGCGCCCCGCCCATTCCGTGGCCCTTTCAGCAACCCCCGTCTTGTCTTGCCAAGGATACAGATCAGGCGGATGCGGACACCCCGAAGTGCGACAGTTGCCGACGTTGTTGTCACAAGTGCACGGCCTGAGAGAGTACATATTCCGGAGAGCCAAATCAGATACTTGTTGCTTTTCACAGTGTTCGAGGTCACGTCCTTTGTGATCAGTGCATCAGCGATCAGCGGACTTTTTGGAGGCGTTCAATGATTTAATTGATCGCCGTTTTGACCCCCAGTGGCGCCACAAGAGAATGGCGAGCTGCTCTGCAGCTCCGTATGTGCTATCTGTTTTTCTTAGGGACTTCTATTCCCTCCATTGGGCGCCCAATTATTGTGTAGATGAGTCAAAGCTCGCACCCATTAGAACCTACTGTGCTTTGATTGAATGATAAGCACTACAGCCATCAAGCTTCATTTTTGGCGTCCTATTTTTTAAGATATAAGGCTCGAAGCTGGCCTTCGTCCCCTATCGCTTTATTTCGACCTATCCTCAAGCTTCATCTCTAGGCGAGATGGCTGCACGTTTAGCTGTCGGGGATGTTGTAATGTACAAACCCACGCGCACCATCTTTGCGGTTTCCTCAGGTTCCTGGACGGGGAATCCAGCAAATAAGACTCGGCCATGCGTTGTAGTCAGCTACAACTCAGACGCTACTTCACCGATATTAGCCCCACTCTGCGGGGCACGGTATACAACTGTTGGTTGGACAAGACGTAATGAGGTACATTTAATCTTGCTTTGGAGATTGGTGCCGGAGTCGTAATATAATTAACCTTTGTTTGCAGATGATCGCGGACTGGTGGCACCCTGTGCGATTTGCGAACACGAGCCTCCCCATACCTCCAGATGGCGCTGCTGTCCAACGCCAACCAATCACCCTCACTCATAACCCCTCCGTTATGAGGCCGTCATCTTTGTCTGTCTTCAAGCCAAGTTACATATGGGCTGGAGATGCTGGAGAAATCGTATCAAAATATGTGGCACAATATTTAACTCCGGTGAATAATTACCTGAGCCTTGATGCTCAGCAACTCGCAGAGCTGGTAAAATGGTGGAATTATTGTATGTCGTTTCACCTTTTTTGTTTTGATATGGCGGCTAGCTGAAGTATGATTTTTTATAGGGTTTGTCTATCATCGTCCTCCTCCATAATGGCCTATATACGATCAATGCCTCAAACTTGTAATTGCTAGAAAGAGGAAGTTTTTAGGGGGGAATGTAACGCTGAGCGGGTGTCCTCAGAATCGCCAAATGTTCCATATGATACTCATTTCATCTGTGTACTGATAACTTGCATAGTTTGCACTCGCTCATTCTACCTCGTAGATATATCTCTTTCCTCCAACCAGCGAGAAATTCAGGCTCGGCTCGGCTTTCATAAAAGGGCTGGTCCACATATGATTTTTCGGGGTGCTCTCAGAGTGAGCGACTACAATCTGAGATAGGACACGGGGGTCGGTCCTTGCCCCAGACAATGTCGACAGGGTTTTGCTGAAGAGATACAAGCTCAGATCCTCTTGGTTCAAGAGATTTCTTGAGACTTTCAGCATCAACTGCTATCATGTTAGCTAAGCAGCAAGGAGAAGTGGTAACACACGTACCAGCTGAAATCAAGGCCCTTGCTCGAGGTGCTGTCATAGTATTCGATTAACGTAGGGTTCCAGAAGGACAGGAAGGAATGACTTTGAAAAATTCCTGCCATGTGGGCACATCTTGCTCCCAAGTAAGTCAAAAGACATCAACATGATGAACGAACTACTATACCTGGCAAGCCCTGTTTCATAAACTTCCAGTTGCTGAGAATATATCTTGTGAGGACTCATGGAATCAAATGAGTTAGTGTCAAGCTGCTGGGAAGCTTGCAAGAAGTATCTCCCATCTGTGAAGAGGAAAGCATCCCTGAGGGTGATGATAGCGCACCCTACACGGCTCTCACATCAGATATTGTCAACCTTGTGAGTCTGAATCCAGTGGAATAGCAAGATATCCAACCTACATTTGCCTTAGGGGGCACTTTTTAGCAAATCCAAGGTCACCTTCATTGATCCTACGACGACAAGAAGCTATAATCAGAGCGTCTGTATACACACATTGTTATGGCAGCAGTGAACAAGCACGACGTTACTCACCAGTAGTCACATACCACAGGCACCTTACCTCGTGAGGGGGCGTCCAACCACTCAATTTTGAGCCTGATGCTACCCATTCGCGCGGGGCGCACATCGCAACCTGGCTCAATAACGGTGGAGCGGGGGTCCTCGACAGTGGGCTCACGATCGACTTGCGTCTGCGTGCAAGCTCGGGCATGAGCTGCAGGACCCACGCAAGAATGTCTTCGGCTGTTTCGGGACGCGGAACTGGGTATCTGTAATAGCCGAGAATTTGACGACAGGATAAATCGACAGACATACCAGACATTGTGCCGCCGCACGACACCTGTATAAATCAGATGATAGATCGTGTACGGCTCTGAGCAAGCGTACACCGTCATTGCTCCTTGGTACCGTATAGGTACACGTCCCGTCATGGACCTCCCAAACTTGACCCAAGGAGCTCTGAGTAGCAATGTTTGCCTGCGAATCGGGAATACGTCCTTATCTTCAACGTCTCTTAGTGCACGGGCGCCAATACCAGGAGTAGTATTCATGTTGACGGTAGAAGGGCCATCAGGAAAAGTGCACTCTGCTTAATCAGCTTAATTGACTTTGCTCAAAACTGTTTGCACTCTCACACATCATTCACTTGGCATATCTCATGTTTTTTTGGTGTGAACTACAACAAAACATACATGTTAATATATCTCAACAATTTTTTTCTGAATATGCCAAAGTTTGAATTTTGGCAAAGTAGATCCCTTTTCACAAAGTTGCTAAAGTGCGAGTTAAGTCTGAAACTTAAGGTAAGCTTAAGTAACATGCACATTTCCTGATGAGCCCATCTTCGCTGGACCACGAAGTTCACTACTCTGTATATCTGAACTGATACGAGGAGTTAGAATAGCGGCTATAAATCTGATTCGGTTGCATACATCTGGCCCCATGTTCTGAAGCCACTGTGTCAGCGAGATTGTCTCAGTGATATTCAGTGCGAATATGCCGCAATAAACAACCTTCCGCTGCACCACTAGATTCTGATAGCTGCCATAATACATCAAAGGTATCTTGATCAAGCTCTGGACGACTAGTAGGGTGTGACGGGTATGTCCGGGCAGTTAGGAGCAACAAACTTCGCTGTCTTTGATCGTTATAATCATAAGCAGGTCTGACATGGTTTGCACCCTACATGTCAAAGTAGGCTCAGCAGGCTAGCAAAGATATCACAGGGTGATAAGATATTTAACATACCGCCCAGCGACTGGTGCACTGGCTGGACTTTGGATCGACCGGGAAGCTCTCTGCAGCAATTGCCATCACGCCGGTAAGCCCCTTGCTCCTGGATTCATAATGCAGTGGTGAAGCCGACGACACCTGCACATAAAAAAAGTTGGTCCTTTATTCGCTATCTACTACTTATGTATTAGTAGGGCGCCTAGGCGGTTGCATCGCATCTAAATTAGCTCACCTGCACCAAGAATGATGATCTCCCTGAGCTGGTCACATCACTATTGATTGCGCCATACTTACTCTCCACGAGACACGGGTTCCAAGTACATATTGGTTGAAGGACTTGTGTAAGGAAGGCCATGAGTTGCCTTCTTCGGAAGTTCGGAACCGTGATCACTCCTTTGATCGTTCACACTATCATCTTTTACAAATCTTTTACATATCACAGACCTCGTTGTCGTCTCCACGACCTCAAATTTCAAAGGTCAAGCTTTCAAGCTTCTTCGCCTGACACGGTAACAGTCTTGGCCGCAACGCCTTTGTCCGCTGGGATCTTTATTGTTACACCTCTTCTTGGAGTGTTTAAGAGAGTAGTTTCAACACGTTCATTACCTAGTTCTGAACCATCACATTCCTAAATATCGGAATATCATCCCGACTCGTAAAACTCTACTACTCTGTTTTAAACGCTCTCTACAACCCGCGTCCTCTGTTGTCGACTTAAGCTCCGAGTTGCTTGGAGTCAGTCGTAATCTGGAGGTGCGGAGAATCGAAGCATCCCAAATTTGCACTACTTGGCCTCGTGTTGGCCACGTTGTTCCGATACAAGAGGATACAAGAAAGCTATCCAGCGGACGAAGAATAAGTACTTTGGAGTGCCCTCTATTCTTCTCCTGGGACCTGTCGCTCATTTGCTATGGTCGTAATTTGCCCACAGTTGGAAGCTCACGGAGCTTGCACCAATCCCTTGTGCACAGGGTACCATGACGTCCACCTCTGCGAGTTATGTGGTGTTTTCTGCGCGTCCTCTAAGTGGTACGAAGCGCATCTCGCCAGCAAAAAGCATCGCCGTAAATTGGCTGGCCTCGATGGAGGCCAATATCACTGCACTATTTGTGGCACTCCCGTTTTCGGTCACAAGTCCTGGGTCCAACATGTCCAAGGAAAACGACACCGCAAAAATGCGGAGAATAAAGGTGTATTGCCGGAACTAGCTCCCGTTATTCCTGATGCGTTTCCTGGCAAGATATTCTGCGGTGTCTGTGACAAACAGATCCCAGAAGGCTTGTGGGCTTCTCATCCTCGATCCCTCGAACATCGCAGGAAGGAGGGTTACACTGCGTTCAAAGCTGCCCTCGAGGAGGCTGAGAAGGACAAACATGGCGTTGTACTTTCGGAAGGACTAGATTTTGGGATTGTAGAAAATGCCGACGCTGCGCGGGGAACATCACGATTTTTGACAATAGAGACCACGGTGCCTTCATCGCGAGTCACCATTAAGAAGGTGTCTTTGTCCTCCTCGTTCGTGGGCGGCCAATCTCCGTGAGTTCTTTGCCTCTTGTGGATTTAGTGACCAAAGCCAATGACTTCGTTGATAGGTTTACTATTACGACCACAGTGGAAGGGACAGTATTGGCATATCGTCACCCGACTGCAATTGGTGTACGGTTCTCAACACCTCACTCTGGACGCATGGATGATCGTCTTGAAATCCTCTTCGAAGACACAGCGCTGCGTGTAACATTCGTCATCGCTAGGGCACTGAAGGCTATTGTCGGCAGCCAAGCCGATTATGAGTTGTTGAAACCAATTGCTCCCTTCCAACCTCGCCAGCGAACTCGTGCGCAGCCTGAAACCCAGGTAGTGTCGGGCGTCCCTCCACCTTCCAAAAATATCATACCGTATACTATCAAATTGCCTAAGGCACAACCATCGGAGTCACTCTTAGTTGCATTATCGGAAACCTCATCTGGAAAGGCACTGGACCACGTCAGGAGAGTCTTCCTCCCGAAGGTTATCGATTCCTCAACGTATTCGCGCTACTTTAAGACATTGCTTTGGACGGAGGAACATCGCATGGAGTGAGCAGTGTTATAGACGGATTTATCCCTATTCTTACGAGTTTTCAAGGCGTGATTTGGAACACTATGACATTCCTGACGCTCAGCTAACACTGTCACGGACTGTACTATCAGTGAGCACACTGATATTTCTCAAGAGTTCGAGCTCATTGTTTTGTAGTTTGGATGTTCCTGGGTTGGCGGAAAAACGCCCCAGTGTTTTGATTGGTTTGGACCTCTACTTATTTTGTTCTTGCTATCATTCACCGTACTCTTAGGGGATCGTTTTCTTGTCCAAAAACACGGGGCTGTCCGAAGGTCATTGGTACGAAGGCCATGTCCATTTTGTTCGAGAGAAGTCCGTCGGGTTACGATTCGACGGGTCATTCCGTGGCTGGTCTCAGCAACAACGGTATATAGTACGATTTAAGCTCAACCGCATTCCTATGCGGCGTCAACACCAGGCGCTGGATACCGCATTTGCATCCGATAAGTTTTTGTTCCCTCGAAAAGCGCACATTTTGACCGCTTGCCTCTCGTACTAGCGTGGGCCCTATTATGCCGTTCAATTCGTTGATTGCTACGAACCCACCTCAGCTTCAGGCCGTTACCTCTATCCTTCTACAGCAACCGAGTTCAGCACCGTTTGCAGTTTTTGGTCCCCCGGGCACTGGCAAGACTATAACAATAGTGGAAGCTATGAAGCAACTGCTCAAGCATAAACCGAATACACGTATTCTTGCCACAGCACCCAGCAACTCTGCCGCTGACATCATTGCATCCCGACTAGCGTCCACCCTCGGACCCGACGAACTTTTCAGGCTTTACGCACCCTCAAGGCACTTCGACCAAGTCCCAGATGAGTTGCAGCGCTACACCCACAACAAGAGACTGGAAGGGGAAGACAAGAGCTGCTTCTCTGTCCCACCCATCCCGATCCTCAAGCGCTTCAAAGTTATCGTGTGCACATGTGTCTCTGCGTCTATTCCATACGGTATTGGCATGCCCCGCTGGACATTTCACGCATATTTTCGTCGACTGAAGCTGGTCAGGCAACTGAACCTGAAGTGATGATCGGTATCAAAACGATGGCTGACAATGCGACCAACATCGTATTGGCGGGAGATCCGAAGCAGCTAGGACCTATCATCCGATCCAACATTGCAAGAGAGCTTGGGCTGGAGCAAAGCTACCTCGAACGTCTGATGTCGATGGATGCATACGGAGCTCAAAGTGGTCATGGCCTGAGGTGATCATAGCTCATGTATTTTCTTCATCCAGGGTTGCTAATCTATGAGCAGCGTCGTCAAGCTTGTGAAAAACTTCCGGTCGCATCCCGCGATTTTGAAGTTTCCCAATGAGCGATTCTATGCGAATGATCTCGAGTCCTGTGGCAACAAGAATGTCATACGCGCTTTCGAAGGCTGGAACAAGCTGCCTTCGAAGAAATTCCCGATTATCTTCCACTCGATATCTGGCAAGGATGATCGCGAGGCTTCGTCACCCTCGTTTTTCAACATTGATGAGGTTACTCAAGTTCGCAAATACATTCAACTCCTCCGAGACGATCGGCAGATCAGAGTTAGTAAGTGAATATACGCATTCAGTGTCGTTCACAATTTACAACAATACGATAGCTCACAGTGAGATTGGTGTGATCGCTCCCTATCACGCTCAGTGTGTCAAGGTTCGCAAGATGCTCAAGGGCATAGCTGATGAGGTCAAAGTCGGCAGTGTAGAAGAGTTCCAAGGCCAGGTGAGCAAATTTCGAAAGTATGCGTCGTTCTATGGCTAATTTTATTTACTAGGAACGACGAGTCATCATTATATCGACTGTCAGGAGTAGTCGAGATTTCGTCGAGTTTGATCTCAAATACACCCTTGGCTTCGTTGCAAATCCGAGGCGCTTCAATGGTTAGTGGATCGTTGTTTTTCGCACAAATAATTCTCATATCATTCTCAGTTGCTGTGACTCGAGCACAAGCTCTGCTGATTGTGATCGGAGACCCAAACGTCCTGTCCCTAGATCCCCTCTGGCGGTCGTTCCTGAATTATGTACACTTGAACGGCGGGTGGGCCGGTCCTGGACCGACATGGGACACGACACAGACAGTAGATGAGAGTGGCGAATACGATCAACATATTCGAGCAGCTGCAGTGATGGATATGAATCTTCTTACTCGGAGGATTGAGGAGGTCGTGGCAGAGAATGTGCAGACTGGCACGGCCGAAGGTGATGACGACGTCGACGCAAACTTTGACAGGCCGTGGAGGGAATTGGAGTAGGCTTTCTTACTGTAATTGTAATGTTCAATATGTATTCCTTGTAATTTTCCTTGCAATGATTTGTTTCTTCCTCATGCTTAACTGTCTCACGCCGACGTTGGCGGTGTTACTGCATTTGTCTAAATTGGGGATACGAGCAAGACTGAACTTGAAATTCCTCAACGTCGACTCTTTTTTCGTGCAGCTGGGCAGGACCGTGTCTCCTCTCTTTCGCTTTCACGTTCTTCTGTCACATTATGGTTGAGGACAAGTACATCGGGCTTGGCTCTGGCAGTCTCCAGCTCATTAGCCATCGGAACAAGTTTCATCATTACAAAGAAGGTTGTCCATGTTGAGCTTTGTTGAATTTCTCGGAAACTCAGTGGTCTTGGTCGCAGGGACTTACTGATGCAGGAGCACGAAATGCATCTGGCTCCGAAGAGTATGCTTACCTCCGGAATCCAATATGGTGGGCTGGGATTTCAACTTGTGAGTCTCACCGATCGAGCCGTCGAAATATCACTTCATCTCAACGATTGTATAGTGGTGCTTGGAGAAAGTGATAATCATTTCTTACCCATTTGTCCAGCTGATAATGAAGTTCGTAGTCGCAAACTTCGCTGCTTACACTTTCGCTCCCCCGATATTGGTGACACCATTAGGCGCACTTAGCGTGTTGATCGGGTAAGCATACTACAGGTATTACAACTCCATCAGCTGATGTTCTGCAGCGCCATACTGGCGTCTTTCCTGCTCAACGAGGAGCTTGGACATCTAGGTCGGACAGGGTGTGCCCTGTGCCTTATTGGTTCTTTGATCATTGTTCTCCACGCACCACCAGACAAGGAGGTTCAGACCGTGGACGAGATTCTACAATATGCTATACAGCCCGGTTGGTTTTGGTCTTCTCTTATTGGTACGACACTGACCGGTTTGCAGGATTCATGTTGTATTGTTTCACGGTTTTGGTATTCTCGCTCGTCATGATATTCGGTGTTGCCCCACGCTACGGGCGATCCAACCCTCTTGTTTACATATCTATATGCTCCTTAGTTGGATCCGTGTCTGTCATGGCCATCAAGGGCTTTGGGGTCGCCATTAAACTCACATTCGGTGGGAACAACCAGTTCACCCATCCAAGTACATACGCATTCGGCATCGTCGTCATTGGGTGCATCCTTGTGCAGATGAACTTCTTCAATAAAGCATTGGACACATTCTCTACCAATGTGTATGTCCGTCCGTACGTCTTTTTCAATTACCTCGCTCACCGTTTCACAGTGTAAATCCCATGTACTACGTTGGATTTTCCACGGCGACGATAGTGGCAGTCCCTTATACTGTTCCAAGGATTTAATACGACGGATGGCACGAATACCGTTACACTCCTCGCCGGGTTCATTGTCACTTTCCTCGGCGTTCACCTCTTGAATCTCTCACGGAAATCTGATCCCCCGAGCATGCCAAACGGTCATTCCACACTAGAAAGCGGTCTCATGAATCCCCCGCATCAGCCTCCAGGGCCGTATGTCTCTCGATGGGTGGGGTGGTATATCTGAAGTACAACCAGACGGCGCCCTGCAGTCTTCTGGCCACGGCCGTCGCTCTTCAATATATCGCGCACAGAGCACTGCATTGTTCAACGCCTTTGAGGAGGAGGATACAGCTGCCAACATACCGTTGTCTCAGTTGCGGGAGAGCGAAGAAGAGTACGAGTATGATAGTGATGTAGATGAACGGACTCGATTGCATTCAGGAGCACCGGATACAACCGAGTGTCTCTCGAAGTCATAGCAATTCCCCGGCGCTGCAGGGCAGCGCACGAAATTCTCCTCGACCATCATGAAACTAACATAGTCATACCCTCTTAACGGACTACTATAATAGATATCAATTTCTTGTCTAACTTACTCAAGCCTTGTGTAGGACTAAGGACTTAAGTGAACCGAACAGGCGGGCGCTGGGATGTGAGAACAAGTTCCTGGTTCAGGTGTCTTTACCTAGAAAGATCTTGTAGAACACATGTGGTCTCGATGTAGTTTCGGGGCCTTGCGTGCGCACAGGTATCGATATCTCCTGACCACCCCTGCATTTGCCCAGACTGTCCGATTCTCCTCTGGTACAACGACTATGGGTGTGATTGGGACTCGTACTGTCGACACTACCGAACGGCTAGCGAAGCTACGACAGCTGTTGAAGAAGCCAGAGAACAACGTCAAGGCTTTCTTTGTTCCTAGCGAGGACCAGCGTAGGCACACACAACATGTTCAACAGAAACATTGCTGAACCTTCCTTGTTCTCAAGATTTTAGCGAGTATCCTGCACACTCGGACGAGCGAAGGGCATTTATTTCAGGTTTCAATGGTTCAGCCGGTGAGAAGATGCCATGATCTCAGATTGACGATATCTGATATAAGAGTCGTGTAGGGTGCGCTATCATCACCCTCAGGGATGCTTTCCTCTTCACAGATGGAAGATACTTCTTGCAAGCTTCCCAGCAGCTTGACAGGTACTGTCTAACTCGCTTGATTCTATGAGTCCTCACAAGATATATTCTCAGCAACTGGAAGCTTATGAAACAGGGCTTACCAGGTACAGTAGTCCGTTTATCATGTTGATGTCTTTTGGCTTACTTGGGAGGAAGACGTGCCCACATGGCAGGAATTTCTCTCTAAAGTCGATCCTTCCTGTCCTCCTGGAACCCTACGCTAATCGAATACTATGACAGCACCTCGAGCAAGGGACCCGGATTGGCATTGATCCTACGTTGATTTCAGCTGGTACGGCTGTTACCACATCTCCTTGTTGTTTAGCTAACAGTGATAGCAGTGGATGCTGAAAGTCTCAAGAAATCTCTTGAACCTAGAGGATCTGAGCTTGTATCTCTTCAGCAAAACCCTGTCGACATTGTTTGGGGCGAGGACCGACCCCCGTGTCCTCACAACAGTGTTTTCTCTTTGGACGTCAAATATGCCGGTCAGCTATAGCGTGGCCGTGCATAGTTTAAGGCTAACACTTTGAGCAGGAGAGACATTTCAGAGTAAACTCCAGCGCTTACGGGAAGAGATGACGAAGAAACATGCCGTCGCCTCGGTCGTTACTCTTCTTGACGAAGTCGCGTGGCTTTTCAATCTTCGTGGTACAGATATCGACTTCAACCCCGGTAATTGCAGACACCTGTCGCGCTGATTTAGTGTCTCAAAGAACATTATCTAGTTTTCTTCGCGTATGCTGTCGTGACCCCAACGCAGGCAATACTTTTTATGAATGATGCTCAAGTCCAGGACAGTATCAAGACGTTCCTGGGCTCTGATGTTGAGATCCGTCCATATGAGTCTTTCATCCCTTCTTTGAAGCAGCTCACTACAACCCTTGGAGCTAACAAAGAGAAAGTGAGTCATTTAATGCATGTTATAAATCGATTCTGATATTTGTCCGCTTTAGCCCTATGTTACTGGGCGATAAAACTAGTTTAGCTGTGGTCGAAGCAATTGGACAAGTACGTACCCCGTGATAGTCCGTGATAATCGCTAACTGCTGTTCCGACCAACTACAGGAAAATGCCGTTCTTATTCCGTCACCAGTAGCTACCATGAAGGCAATAAAGAATGAGACGGAGATCGAGGGCTTCCGAAAATGTCACATCCGCGATGGCGCTGCCCTGACCCGTTACTTCGCCTGGTTGGAGGAACAACTTAACAGCGGTGTTCGAGCTGAATGAAAGCCAAGCTGCAGCTAAGCTCGAAGAATTCAGATCGTCAGTGTGGACGGTATTTTACATTGCTGCAGCTCACCTCTTAGTAGTGAACTGGACTTGTTCCGTGGGCTGTCATTCACAACAATCTCGTCTACTGGACCTAATGCTGGTGCGCGAACTCGGATGAGACTAAATACATACTGATCGTCGCATAGCCGTGATACATTATTCACCGGACCCGAATGACTGCGCGATTATCAGAAAGGATCAGGTATGCTGCTCAGCTTGACGTGAACCATGCTTACACAACATATCAGATATATTTATGTGATTCTGGAGGTGGGATACTTTCTGTTCATAATGGTGCTTCTTTTAACAACATCATCATCAGGACAATATCTTGACGGGACGACTGATGTGACTCGGACATTGGTGAGCAAATTTACCAGTGGTGAGGAGAAGGGCCGTATCTCAAGACTTCCTGACAGCATTTTGGCACCCCTACTGACGAGGAGAAACGCGCTTTCACGCGTGTCTTGCAAGGTCATATCTCAATTGACACTGCTATTTTCCCAATCGGCACATCTGGTGCGTCCGCTTTCCCGTTTCCCTTCCGTTCAGTCTGACGATGTGTCATTTAGGTTACATTATGTGAATGATCTGCTTCTGGCACCGTCAGACCAAATTGCTCAAGTTGATTTTACCTCAGTGACTCATTTGCGAGACGAGCTCTATGGCAAGAAGGATGGGGTGAGCGATTCGTTGATGAGCATTATTGCAATGTCCTAATCGAATTTACAGATTACAGGTAGCTCCTCATCGCCCAAAGTCGTTACACTTTCATGACGCTCAAATGTAGACATGGGACTGGCCATGGCGTTGGTCACTTCTTGAACGTTCATGAAGGTAAATCGGGCTGCATTTGGATAGCGTAGGATGTTGACCTGTTGCAAAGGCCCGCACGGCATCGGCACCCGCATAGGTTTGTTTCATGCTACGCTTCTTAGTCGTCCCGCTTATTCGCACCTCCAGCGTACAACAGCACCTCTTTGAAAGCGGGCATGACCGTTTCAAACGGTGAGTGGGCTGAGCAATGCAAGGAACGAGCTAACATTCATTTCAGAACCAGGCTACTACGCCGATGGACGCTATGGTATCCGCACTGAAAGCGTTGTTATCGTTCGAGAGGCTGAAACACCAAATAACTTTGGGAATGGGTACCTTTGTTTTGAACATGTGACGATGGTGAGCGCCTTCGGATGAGATGGGTCGTGTCTCAATAAGCTAACGCTGAAGCAGTGTCCTATCCAAACGAAGCTTATCGATTTCTCAGTACTAACTGCGCAAGGAAAAGGAGTGGCTCAACTCGTATCACGCGGAGACGCTGGAGAAGGTAGGACCTTTGCTCCGTAACGACCCGCTCGCTCTTCAGTGGCTAGAAAGAGAGTGCTCCCCCGTGTAGAAGATGATGCTCTCCAATGCGGTCGTTTAATCTGAGAGCACCCCCAAGAACAATCTTGTACATCAACGCTTTCAGTGAACACCAAGTGCAGCCGGAACTTATCATTCGTTATAGTAATTACATAAAGTGGTCGTGAGACAATCTGACTTCGCGTGTAGCATCAGGTAGCATCCAACCGTGGCTTCGCGCAGCCTATTGCCAAAAAATAATTTTGATGTTTCAGACTTTCCAAAGGGACTTGTATGCCTCCCTGATATGTACACAAAATCTCGACTTCTATTTGTATTTCCCAGTCTGTTGTCTCGGTGCCAAAAGTGGACCCTCCTAACGTGCACTGGTGCTTTGTGCATCAGCATGAAGCTCAAAGTTGCACTAATAAGTGTTGCAACTTCCTAGAAACAATGCAAGAACATGTGAACAAATTTTGTGATCTGTCAGAGTGGACACTATTAGGTTGACAGTTCTTGGTGTGTTTAACCGTAGGAAATCCTAGGGGGAGTCCCGAAGCGGATACGTGTCACGTGAGATTTCATGCGCTCGCATAGTACTGCCTCGCGGCGCCCTGCTACTTCTACTACTACTACTGCTACAACTTGTCATGGCGTCCATCATCCCAGTGATTTTCATACTCGCCATGATCATAGGACTGATGGCTTGCGGCTACCTCTTCGTTCCAAAGGGCCCACATCAAACGTATGCCTTCTTCACTTTGTCAAAATATGAGTTAACACCCTCGAGTGCAGTACAATTCGTACGGCCATCATGCTCACGCTTGCATCATGTTATCTTATGTGGATGGTCACATATATGGCCCAGCTACATCCTCTCATCAGTAAGTTATGAAACTCGTTGCTGCGGCTTTATTGGCTAACGCATGAACCTCAGCGCCATATCGAAGTTCATCAAAGGGAGAGAGTATATGATAGTCACGCGCTATCTGAGCAGGGAATAGATAGTTGTGGGGGCAGAACTGGCAAAACTCTAGGCTATGTAGACTATGTGTATGACATTCCTAACGATGACATTAATGTTGCCTCGTCCCATCCCTCATCCTCGCCATTGTAATTAACCACCTCAACCTCATCTAGAATAGCCTGTGGAATGATTCCTTGTTCGACCCGATCCAACTTGCCGAAATCAAAAGCATTTCCCTCGAGTACTTCAACTTCGTCAATACCCTGAACTTCTTCAGTCCTCTTCAACTCTTCGAGAGCCGCAAATTCAGCAGCAATGTCGTCAGGCGAGATACTCTCTGGACCTGCAAGAAGGTCAATTGCATCACTGAGGCTCGGTCGAGAGCGGGGGTGCCCACGCGAAGGATGCTTCAAGATCCTGTGCAGTCTCGTACGAGGTTCGTGGAAGCCAATCCAATTCTTTCCCCGGACTAACGAGCGAGGAGCAGAACAAGGACGACGAGACAATCTGGAAGCATTGGGCAACATCTTACTATTTCTTTTGCATGGACGTCTGCCTTGGCAAGGCGTGTACTCAGCCTCGAGGCCAAATTACTTCGAATGGGGGAGATGAAAGCTGGTTCAACATTTCGTGACCTGCTCGTGCGCTCACCTGTGGAGCTCACTATACACTTCAATCACTGCCGCTGTTCGAAGTCCGAAGGCAAGCCAAACTATGTCTTGCCAAGAAAACTGTTTAGCCAGATAATGGACAAGGAAGGGTGGACTAAAAACACTAGGTTTGATTGGGAGGATGGAAGTTCCCGCAAAGGTGTGTTGTTACCTGAAGAGTATAAGTTAGATGTCCAATTCGCAAAAGACGACGTGTCTACGCTACAGTACGTGGGCCCATACATTCATTACGCGCAATTTAATTAAATGTGCATCCCCGTCCCCCAAGTACTTCGAGACTCATGCATAACTTGTATCACTCCTCGTTGGGTCAATGATATCCACGAGAAAGAACGAGCGAATGAGCGTAACTATCTTTAATGCATGAATGAAATTCGTGTAGAAGATTGATGTGGGATTCCGAAGGAGGTGCTACCTCACCCCTTTAAACTCAGTTCCCATTGGCCGCCCTGTCAACGAGACTCGACAACTAACTTCGAGCTAACACTTTACAAGTAACATATGATATCCAGTTTCAGCCATAACTTGCTGCGCCCACCATCAACTTCTGGACCATCGCGACGTATGGTGCACTCTTTCCATTCGTTCATATCTTGCTGTTAACTGAAAACGGTGGTTACCACCGCACTCGAGTTCATCATGACTGCCAGGGTATTTTTTCTCATAGACTAGCATAGGTCAGTGCCTTATTCCTCACTGGTATGCGGAACTTGTTGCGCCATCATAAGACACAGCAAAATTTCAATGTGCGGTGCACAAGACCCAGTTGAAACATGAGTCTAGAAGGCTTGTCATTCTTTTGCGCACCGCCCAACCGCATAATAGTCAATCCCAACATGTCATATTATAGTCGTCAGTTGACTGATTCCCACTGTGGTGCAAAGTCAAACAGATAAGGCCTGTGAGATGAAAGTCAAATACGGTGGAAATGTTACACGATTTACGGGTAGTTGAACCAGCAAGGATGGCTCTGAAATTTTCATGGAAGGAGATTCCTCAACGACTCCGTGACTGAGTATCGGAACTGCAATTGCGAGATCCGAGTCCGTCGGATCAGTGGCTGTGATGTTATGTAAGCAAAAGAGAATAATCCGATTGGCTGCGGTAGTGCTGCCATCAAGTCACGACCTTGCAGAGTCTTGTTGCACAGGCATTATTTTCCGCGGCGGGGGTGGCAGACAGCGCTTGTCATTGCAATCCTCGAAGCTTGACGCATCAACCAGTATCATAACTATAGTAGCATCAAACGCCTTTGGCTTCTGGCTGTGTTGTATCGGTCTGGAGACTTAAAAATAAAATATCTAGGGGTGAATACTTAAATACTAACGCTCCGAGTCTCCGTATCACTCCATTCAGGACTTGCAGGCAGGTACCACAAGGCGCATACTGATCTCCCATCCTGATATGTCTTCCCTGTTGGTCTCAGATATCGCGAAGTTACAGACTGTCAAGGTGAGCAAAGGTCGGCTTGACTCTGATGAACTAGAGGTCTACATGATGTTTGATATAGTACTCCAATTGTGAGCGTCCGCGGATCGTCCGAAAACTGAACAGCGTATTGACTATTTCTTAGTGGGCGGTCTTGCAATCCTCGTGAGTATCAAACGTATTACTTATGTTTCTAGCTCAATGTCTCTTTTGATGTCGCAGGCATTTGATTATTTCATCACTTTTCCCGAAGAGGTCGAGGAAATATCTATCATTCGCGAGTGTTGTTCTGACCACCCCCACAGGTAGAATGGACCTGGTTCAAACCATGGGATGTAACTCGCGTTTTCTTCATCATTTCTCGATATTTGCCTTTCGCGGGTGTTGGAATGACTGCATATGGCGAGTGACCCACTCCGATGCTCCTTCTCTTGTGTGTTTCTGACGGATCTATCTTAGATGCACTCCGTTCCAGCAATCAGGTAAGCTTGGATAGCGAATAATCTTTATGATGAACTGATTGCATGGGCAAAGTGTGCCTCTACTGTGGAAGGAAATGGTGAGTCGACGTGACCAACAGTTCATTTTTCATTCAGCTCAACAACTTAAACGTAAACGTCAGTCATTCACATCATAGGTATCGTTGCTGCGGAAGGTGCGAGTTCCACACACATGTCGAGAGCGCAGTGGATCATACTTCCTTGTCAGCCTTGTTGGTTATTCGGACCTGGGCATTCTGGCAAAAAAGTAAAAGACTGCTGATCGGATTATTGGCTTATGCTGTGGTGCGTGTTCTGCAGAGCAGGAGCTATAGCATAGATTTTGATTATTGCGTAGTTGGCAATTATCGCCGCCATTGTAGTAGACCTCAGCCCTAAAATGTTGATTCCAGGAGGTGAGTTCATTAGTGTTCACGAACTACAGCCGTTCTAATATGACTCAGAGGAGCCCCCTCCAGGAACCTGTTACTTCGAGAGCACACGCAATGCTGCGGTCGTATACATGTTCTTGGCGGTGTTCGAAAGCGGTCAGTGATTATCCCAAGGCTTTGTATTGGCCTACTCACCCGCAACCGCAACCAAAACCTGGCAGTAATACTGATCCTTACCATATATAAGAGGGTTCACGATTATCGAGACTTTCGGAGCGGAATTGTGGTAACCCTGTACCACGACGGCATGGTTTACATGTCATGTATCCTCAGTGCGTGGAAATAGTTGGCTCCCGAGATATGGATATAATTAAATAACGCATTTCGGGAAGCTATCACAATCGTCAATATTATCATTGGAGCTGCATTTCCGGTACGTATACTGGTCTGTCAAATCCTGCAACTCACTCACGTTCTGTTCTTGGTTGCAGAGCGCCTATAGCAATATGTTTGACACGTACGTCACCGACTGCACTTCTGGCTGCCAGCTAATCTCGAACCCACTGCGCTAGGCTACAGCTGGTCATTCATAGCGTCCTGGCATCACGACTTCTATTCCGCCTTCGACATAGCAGCGAACGAGTCCACGAGACGTCCATGTCATCGCAGATATTAGACACTGTGGACTATCTACCACCTTTGTCGATGTCAATGAGTGGGACGGGTACTACCAGGAGTGAAGTTTGAGGGAATGTATGTGTATGCAGAATCGGCATCTGTTGAAATAAGAAGCCTCTGCTGTTGTCTAATATAAAATTCACTCTGTTTAAATTCGCCTGTGGACGATGCCTTCAATAGTTGTAGATTGGCAAACTGTATTACTTCGGTGCTATGGTAAATAGTCTGAACGTCACGCCGACATCGAAGTTTCGAAAGGACAGCGTACAGTTGCCCATTGGCGAAGGGATCTGTACGGAGGTTGAGGACAGCTTTCCGAAGAATCAGTGGCGAGTGCCATTTGGCGGTCCAGCTAGATCGAGAGGTGATGCGGGGAAGGCAATGGATTTGAACTCTGCTATGAGGTATCTCGATGAATTGCTCACCACCGACTGAACGGTTCGGTGTCAAATGAACGTCTCTCAACCAGCTCGGAAGTGCATTGCTGATGATGAGGAGCGAATGCAGCTCCGCCGCTGTAAATCGGTTGCTCGAACTCAGAGAAGGATAGAGAGACTCATTTACCACTGATATTGTGTCGTCGCTGATCCGTCTCGCTGAGCGGTTGGATATTTAGCATTGCAAAGAATGGAGCCCAGACACGAAGATAGGCATACAGCGCGCAGATAGCTGACTGCTAAGCGCATACTGACAGGGAGCACTAGTGGAGTGCATTCCGCTGGGTGGAGCGCGCACATAAGAGTCAGACGAATTACTTCCGCAGGATCGAACGTACAGGATAAGACAATTCCAAAAGAACTTGAAGAACCCTGGGCCATATCCTCCTTTCTGAGAGGGTACGCTTGGTCATTATGCTCGTCGACTGGCTGGTGTAGTGTTTTTGGCTACGTAAACGATGAACGATATACACTCGAGAGCACTGGTAAGCTCTACTCGTGTCTTGTTGTGAGTTCTCTTGGTTCATTTGCCCTTGGTTGGATACGACAACGGCACCGTTTGGGCGTCTTTGGGGCGAGTGCTACGTCTGATTGGGGGAGAAGACGATGTGTACGAGCTTCAAAAGGAGAAAAGGCCTGCTGGACATAGAGGATCCCTAGGACAAGACTTCTACCCGCTTTGTGTCTGCATCTTGAACAAAGAGCATCCGTTCATACCCAACATCCGGCGAAGCCTGCCCAAACCAAGGTAACAAACTCACTTCTGAAAACCTCCATAGTCGGCTTTGCCTGTCAAAACTAAACCTCGTTCGAGTTCATCGCTTGTGCGTAACATGTCTGCCGTGCATATTTTGCTTGGTATGAAGATATGCTATGGAGCTGAAGTCCTGTCAACGGTGTTGAACCGAATCACGCAGGATTCTAGCTTTTACATCCCATGCTAGAAAAGCCATGGTCCGACTATCGAATCATGTCAACCTTAAAAATGAACATTAAGAATTGAAGTAAACGAACCTCGCCCTCTCGGTCCCTCTGGTTTTATTTGTAAACAGCTTTGATGTATGAGATTGAGTGCCTTCACAGCATCACGGCCCTCAATAACACACGATATGTTGATCTCGCTGGCGCCTTGGCTAATCATCTCGATATTCACATTACCCTGGCTAAGAGAAGTAAACATGCGTCCTGATATGCCAACTAGATTGCGCATCTGTTGGCCAACAAGAGAGAGAATGGCCATTTCACGGTGGACGGAAACCTGGGACCTGTGTTAATGGTTAAGGGGCCTGCGTCATCAAGGGTACTCACGGTTCCACTCTTCTTTAGTTCCCCCACCAGCCGCTCCATAGTCGTCCTGGACAGATTGTCCTCGATAGCCATACTGACATGTACTTCGCTGGTGCTAATGAGGTCTACGACCACGCCAAACCGATCAAGGGTTCCAAATATCCCAGCCAGGAAGCCGTGAGACACACTCTTTCGATTTGAATTGACGTTGAGTACAACGATGCGTTCTTTTATTGTCACGGCGGTTGGTAGTCGCTTGTTTCTACGCAATTCGTCGTTGGACTGAGGGAGGCCTTGTAGCATTGCTACTGGCGCTCCACAGAGACCATCGTCTTGTGGTGCCTCAGCATCTGGGTCGGGGTGAATAACTGTGCCACCGCCTAGTGGGTTTTCCACATTTTTGATCCTTATTGGAATTTTTCGACGAATGACCTGCAATTTGAGGGATAAGCACAAGTTGAGATCCAATGACAGCCCCTCTGACCTGCTCCATCGTGAATGGATGTACGACTTCACTGCCATAATAAGTCAGTTCAGCGGCTTCGTCGGGCGATATAATAGGTATTAATCGTGCCGTGGGCACTTTTCGAGGATCCGCCGTAAATATCCCGTCAATTTCCTTCCATATCTGTAGCTCTGATGCTTCGAGGCCAACAGCTAGAAGAGCAGAGAGCAAATCTGTGTATCCTCGGCCGACTTGCCGGAGAAGCGAACCCGGTACGTGGCCAAAGAAGCCGGTGACAACGGGTACGCGAGGTGTGCATCCCTTGATGCGTTCCCCGACAGCAGCAGCCACGCCATTATAAAAGGCTGGATCAAGGGAGCCTTCCGGTATGGTTTCGCTATCCTCGGATACAGGGATGATGTCTTCCAGCGATACGTACTCTGCGTCGATTCCCTGTAGACTGCGGATTAGTCTCATTGAGGTATTGTTGTTACCAAAAACCTACTTGATCGCGGAGAACGGCTGTCATCAGTTTACAACCTAATCGCTCGCCGAAACCTATGATGCTATCCCGCGAACGTGGTGATATTTCATTGATCACCTAGTAATCACAGACACGTTAACATTGGGTGAGACACTGAGCGGCAGTGCAGTGCAATAGAATGAATGCACCTGAGCAGCAAACAAAAAATTGTGAAGCCAGTCGCAGTCTCGGTCTATTTCAGCCTCGAGTTCTTGGAGAATCTCTGGGTTTTTGATAGATGCTTTTGCAGCATTCACGTGCTCTGACCGTATAAGGTCGACGGTGACATTGAATTCCGGTTGAGATTGGCCAGTCTGGGGTGTTACCAGTGGTGTCAATGCACCCGTAGATGGAGATGAAGGCGATGACGAAGATCTGCGCATCGGGGTGTCGGGGGATGTTTTTGATGACCTCCTGAAGATGTCATTTGTCGATGGAGTCATGGTACCGGAACCATTGAATAACTTATGTCGTTGTCGTGCCTCGGAAGCAGCTTTGAGCAGGAGATTGGTAGTTCCCAGAGCCTTCGCGGACCCAGACCGTGCAGAACAGACGACAGCTATTTTGTGCTGCTTAACATAGCTCCTAAAGGGCGAAATAAACACGCCCAAAAGTGCAGCATAACAAAAACTTACGATACGATATCACGACCAATATTAACTGCGAATTTGCCTACACTAGTACCTCCATACTTCTGGACTATCCATTTCGCTTCTGGATCCATGTTGTTCTGACGCAACACTAGGGGATTCGTAGATGAAGAGGAGGGAGGCAGAGTCACCAGATCTAATTTTGATCCCAACATCACACGATAGTCTACGGCCGCGCGGTGCTAGCACAGGGGAGAGGGAACACAACTTGAAGCCAAAGAAACGGCAGATGGGTTATATGGAAGATTGCCAGCGCTGCAGCGCTGAGTGTTCTGCACATGGAAATCGAATTTGCGTGAACTTGATCATTGACTCACCAGCTGCAAGAGACCCCTGTCACCCGAGGCTATAAGTGCCGGTAGAACGGCAAGTCTTTCAACCTGCTTTGAAGTACTTACACACTGCTGTAAATCGACTGTATACATTGCCATAGCACCCGTGTATGTGATGTGAAAATGATAAACTTAAACTACGTTGTGGCAATACAAACTTATGCATGCTGGAATCCTGGATAGGTCGCTGATTCACTACTTCAAATGAATGTGAATCTATCATGCCAATCCTCTTTCACCATGTCATTGTCAGGGCCGTGAGTATATCGTGACAGGATGCGCTCTTCGGAATCGATTTGATCAGACTCGACCCAGTCGTTGGATCGGGCACGGACCGCAAGGGAAACCCAAGGCCAAACCTATGTAGCGGGAGACGGCGCCTGTCTATCGAGGACAGACTGGGAGCCAGGACTCCAGCCACTGCACTAGGACCCCTGGCACTCCTGGACCACCCTGGTACATCGTCCCTTGCCAGACCATAAAGATGGAAGTCAGTCATTCCTTCGTGATTATGAGCCTGACCTGAATCGGTGGCCTGCACGGTCTTCCCAGCGCGCCAATGCGAAGCTTCGCATATAAGCCCAGACAGCGTCGGCTTTTCGCGGCGCAGCAAGCACGGCGGAGCAGTCGATGCAACGTGTCACTAAGTTCACATAATCCGAGGCGCCAGGAACCATATGTTTACGTACGTAGATAATGAAATGCTGTCCTTGGCAAGATGGTCAGCGATAAGGAACGACTCAATGGGTGTTTCATGGTACCTATATTTCCGATCTAGATAGGTCGGCACTGCCTCAGAATCTCTCGCTGCTAGTCGAAAACAGTGTGAGGTTCTGTGGAGCCTGCCCACGCGAAACGCCAAGTTCTGATCAGTCATTTCTGGAACGTCGAAATTTTTGCCAAGATGGGAAAGGTATTAGATAACCGACGGCAAGATGTTCAAGAGTGACACCTACAATCGCGGGAGAGGCGAAGCGCTCAATCTAAGTTGGATCCATAGAATCATCAGTTCCTGGAAATGACGCCACGGCTGCAGCGATTCAATTGTAGGACCTTGTAGGACTCACAAAAATATATGGGCTGGCCTGGATGGCATATTAATATAACGTCCAGAGGTGCGACAGTTCTGCGACGACGATTCGACAGCCAGAGCGCACGATCGTACTGATCACTCCATGACGCAGCGATGGATCGCCACCGAAAACAAGACTTGCGCCCTGAGAACGTGGAGACCCCTTGGGGCTCGGGCAGCCAAGGTTGTCTAGATTTGGAATCTTCGAAATTCCGGTCCGGAATGTGTAGAGAACTACAGAGAATTGCCCGATGGATCATACTTAGCAGATCATGGCCTTGCACTTGTCCTAGCTGGGCTGGCGGAGATGAGGAGCGCACTATAGGCTGTCTAAAGCTGCGGAACCCACAGGGACAAGCCTATCGGATATGCTTTATAAGCGACACGGGATATCTATATCTCGTGCCCTTGCTTTTGAGCGGTAATCCGACTAAAAAGGGAGTCCTCAAACGCTCTTACGACGTGCGGTAGCTTTCAGGGAGGACTGCTATCGAAAGAGTGAGAAGGATCTAGTTAGCTTTACCCACGCTCAGGAACCGGAGAAATGGAGGAGCTTCACTCATCGAGTAAAGTTCTTACAGAGCGGACAATGTGAAATTGCCGTTCAGATTTCACCATTTGACGTCGTGGCAGCCATACACGACAAGGCCCCCTTTGCGTGATGTGTTTGAAGCAGGTGCCAATAGTAATATGCCAGGGTATGCCAGTTTGGTGCCCAAGAGAGCACGGGTTGCCTTGTGTAGCATATGTGCCTTAAGTATCTGCCTCGCGTTGGGAGACGGACCTATTCCTGGAGGATAATCAGGTACAGCAAAACCCAAGGAAAGGTCTGCAAAGGCCTGCAAAGCCGCGTGTCGGTCAGAAAGTACTCACGAATGCGGGCGGCGCTGCGTATTCAGTTGAGCCGTATTACAAGGATTTGCAAGTTGTTCTGGATTCCAGGGGGGATCATGGTGTGCCACACAGTCGGATGGCATACTATCTTTAAGAGGCGCCTGCCTGCGAGAGTAGCATGATGCTGATAACGCTAGTGGCAAGTGACTAGTCAGACTCGGATATGAAAGAGCAGGAAAAGGCATGGCCGTGATGCGTTGATGGTAATGCCGCGATTGGTGAAAAGGAGGGATCTCGTTACTAACCTGAAAGTTGTTCACGTGTAACGCCCAAGCTGAGAAACAGGCACCAGGTCCAACCAGGTTGGTGCTTGCCTGGTCCGGTGATTTCTCGATTGGTAGGCTATAATAACAAGAACCCACAGAAGGTATTGCTGGCAAAAGGAGCATGTCCGGCGTCAACCTTCGCCAAGGGCTATAATTTGCAGTACGTCTTGTGCCTGGCAAATTACTGCATTGCTGCCGGACCCAGCTTTGCCCAGAGAACTCTGTTACTATCTTCCATCACTTGCTTTCTGTGATTTTCATAGCCTGGCATCCCACAGTTCGCCATGTCTGGGGCAGTTACAAAATCTGCGCATGATTTTGACCCTTTAGACGAAGCTCTCAGGCCACCAATAGACGAGACTGAGCAGGATCGTGTTATCAGGCAAGCTCAGGAAGCAGAGGCACGCAGGGTGAGCCAGGCAATAGATGAATCAATACGAGCAGAGAAGCAGGCGCAGAAGAAGAAGGGTATCGTCAGACTGTTATTGTTGGGTCAAAGTGAATCAGGTATGTCCGACGAGGTCAATATCGTTTACGTTCACTTCAATAATTTCACGGTAGGTAAATCAACGACACTAAGACGTGCGTATGAACAACTCTGCCAGGCAGGGTGAAACTGAGTCATTCTGCTTAGACTTCCAAAAACTGTACACTCCCACTGCCTTCCATGAAGAGCGGATACTCTGGCGCAGCGTCATACAGCTGAACATTGTGCGGTCTGTCCGGACAATACTCGACGCCTTATCCGACCTTCGACTTCCTACCCTTGATAGTGGAGGTGAAGACAGCGATGACGGTGGAGCTAATATACCCCAGGAGCTCGAAATGTTGCAGATGCGCCTCACTCCACTGCGTCATATCGAGGCACTACTCATTGCAAAACTGATACCTCCGAGCGAAGATGAGGCCGCTTCTATCATTGGAAGCAGTGCTATCAGCGCATACCACTCTCATCACAGCCGAAGTAGTGAGCGTTCATGGAAAGCTCAAGAAGTCTTTGTACGACCCGGAGCCACATGGAAGGGAGCGCTCGCAAAGAGTACTCGCACTCGACCAGTCTCATTAGGCAATACGGGCATGCAGACCCGAGACGAAGCGCAAGAAGTTATCAACTCGTGCAGCTATGACATCATGGCTCTTTGGAACGACAGGCTTGTTCGGGAGGTTTTGCGGCGGAGAAAAATTCGCCTCGAAGAATCATCTGGCTTGTAAGCCTTCGGTCTCATCCTGCATCTATTTCCGCTTGAAACATCGTCGGCTTAGCTTCCTCAACGACTTGGATCGTGTCACGGCCCTAAATTACACCCCAAACGATGGTAAAGTACTCTTGTGTTCTGGCAACGAAGAACTGAGTTAACTGTTGATACAGATGATGTCCTTCGAGCGCGCCTGAAGACGGTTGGCGTTTCGGAGTATCGGTGTGAAATGGAGGCCGTAGCTGGGCGTGAAAGTGGTACTGAATGGAGGATAGTTGACGTTGGGGGTTCCCGGTCGCAGGTACGTACTCTTTGCTTCTCTCATCCCACGCTCAGACTTTTCCGACACGTGTTTTCTTTGCAGAGAGGTGAGAAGTGTATTCGTGTTCAATGTCAGCAGACGCTAAATCCCACCGTTTAGCAACATGGGTACCTTTCTTTGATGATGGTCCGTCCTCAGTTTGTTTCACGGGCAGTCTGCTCAATACCTACTACGCATAGTTGATGCAATTATCTTCCTCGCGCCAATATCCAGCTTTGATCAAGTTCTCGCTGAGGATCGCAGCGTGAACCGCCTTGTCAGTCACCTGTCATGCTATCGTTTTTTTTAGGCTTACTATTTCTGTACAGGAGGACAGCGTGCTACTATGGAAAGCCGTCTGCTCAAACAAACTGCTTGCAAACGTTGACCTTGTTCTGTTCCTGAATAAATGCGACATACTTGATGCGAAACTCACGTCAGGGATAAGGTTGTCGAAATACGTTCGCAGCTACGGAGACCGTCCTAACGACATGGAGACGGCCTCAAAATGTCAGCAGACTGTCTTCGCTTGGCTCAGCCACTGATCTTTGTCGCAGACTTCCGAAGCAAGTTTAGCGCGATACATCGAGAATATTCACCGCTCCCACGGAAATTTTATGGTTTTTGCACGACTGTTACAGTATGCTCCTTCATCTCGATTCTATTTACGACTCTTGAACTTGGCTTTGTAACGCAGGACACAACTACGACTGCTGGTATTCTCGCCAGTGGTAAGTCCAATGTGGTACTTCCAATCATATATGCTGACACTATGGTAGTGCGAGATATGGTCGTACGCAGGCACCTCAAGCAATCCAGGCTGCTATAGTAGCTCTCATGAGCTTGAGTTTAACGACCACGCCTCTGAAAGATTGTCGAAGGAATCGTTGCCGCGTCTTCCATCTACGACCTGCCTCTACGCTCAACACGACATCACACACATTCCATCCCAATACCTAGATTCGCCGCAACATGGTCATCTCCCTTTCCTAACGAAATAGTACCGGCATTTACGCCTATCGATGGTTCACGAATTCACACTATCTCCTCGCTCCATTTATCATTTTGCCTGCTCCTGAAGGAGCAGCATCTATTTTTCTCAGCAGCTGTAGCACATAGTTCAGGAGATCGTCTTATCTACTCATCTCACACCATTTCTGGCCCGCGATTTACGTGTTTATCCATTGGTTAGTCCTTTGTTAACCACTGCACTCATGTTCTCTGGATTTTCAAGGCTCCTACGGAGCTACCCCATAGTTACCATGCATTCGACATACCTGTTTACTTAGTTAGGGCGAGCGTGTACATGTTCATTCTCTACTGTACAACTGTGTGCTACCACTCATATACATAACTGTTAAAACTGGCCAAACAAACCCCTGCGATTCGGACACCTCGATGGTTACTCTGCAAAAATTATCGCTAGCAGATCAACCTCTATATTTTCTTTTGCGATGATGCACTACAATGTTGTATATTCGTACATCCTCTCATGGACTAGTTTTTGCTGTATTTGTTGTCGGCGGAAAATGTAGATTGCGTGCCTGGTCAACTCGAAGGTCCCCTAAGACCACCACCATGCTTGTCGATCTACTACAACATACGAGGATAACTTCTTCCTGCATGCAAGGAGTTCGCGCAAAGTGCTCTTAATTTCGCGTCTCGCATACTTGCGATATCACAAAACGGGTTCTAACTTGTGCGTAGCAGAAATCAAGTTTGTTTCTAGCGGCAGAGCTGCATGCGTAGACCCAAATTGCAATGAGATCCCGGGAGTATAGGTTCATGCGCTCTATTATGACCATATTTCGCGCATCAGGATGATAACCATAACCCTTGTGTTTATCGCCTGTCGTTAGGTCTCAGAGGCGCAGTCTTCCGTAGATGATCGATATTTGTGGCCCTTCAGATAAGAGCGGCGCTGTTTCCGCTCTTTCTCTTCACGAAATTGATAACTTGCAGTGAGAAGGAGACCTGGCGAGCAACGCGAGTGTCCACATTATCACTCAGAATCAACCAACTTTTGATTGCGCGAACTTGAAAAGAGTAAGTGTGCATGCAATAGCTTACACCCACTGCGTACTGCCACCCGAAGGGGATCGCTTGTTCCTATAATGTCTGTTTATTCATTATGCAATATTGGAACCACCCGTGTATTCTCTATAGTACGTTACTTCTCAAAGGGGACTCCTGGAAACATGGCGTGCAACATGTCAATATCATGCTCAGCCATGATAAGCTCTCCGTCTTTCGCTCCATCGGGTCTCCAGAGACGATCTCCTCGATATACGTTCATTGGGTATCTGATTTCGCCTATCTCCCCGGACCAGTCAAAATTTATCAACTTGAATCCAGGATCGCAGGTCCTTTTTACCATAACGTTTGTGTCCCGAATGTCTCCATGAACATAACCTTGTTGATGAAGAGATTCGAGTCCCTCAGCGAGCGCGGCGTGATGAGGGTAAGGAGCGGAAAGATCCCCGAGACAACAGTAATCTTCTGTGATCATCTCCATCACAATCATGTACCATCCACCTGGTAGGATTTCGAAGCCGTGGAGTGCCGGAGCGAAGCCGCTGGAAGCACATGATTGGTGTACTTCCTTAGAGTAGTGACGGGCAAACTTGATGCAGAGCGACCTGTCATCGGTTGTCTTCGCGGAAAAGAGTAGTTTGGTAGGATCCAATTGATGGCCGTATGTGAAATGACACTTCGACGATGTCTCGATGCAAGTGAAAGAATACGGGTATGGAAACCTGGGATCTGGAAATTCAGAGTCCAGAAACCGAGAAGAGGACGTAGTGTTTGATGACATGCTCTCGTAACATTTCAAGAGAGACTGAAGAGCTTTCTTGAGCGCACCAATGTGCCGCGCGACCATCGCACGCATTTTGGTATCGGTGCTGTGATAAAAGAGAGGTAAAGCAGTCGAAATCACCTGCATGTTCGGACGGGTGCTCCAAATAGCGGCTGAGAAATCGATATATGGCCCTGTTTAAGTTGTGATCAGTGCATTGCGAGTTGTGAAATACAGGAAACCTACCGAAAAGAGTGATCGCTATACAGGGAAACCTAAATGCAGGCTTTGCCTTCACGAAAGGGGTGGTGGAATGTATATAATATGAAAGGACTTGCATGTGGGGATCGGCCTTCGTGGACCCTATCTCGTTCTCAACTTCGGCGATGGCGTAACGGAAACCTTTGTACTGCATGTCACCGTCGGTATTGTAAGCAGTGTAGTTAATTGACGTGCCCCTTAGGTCGATGTCGTGCTGTAGTAGGAGCTCACGGAATACGCCAGTTCGTTCATCTTCGTCCTTGAAGAAGCCGGACATAGCCACCGACAACGCCATGACCAGCTTGTGATCGTCTGGCGTTGGCTTGTGTTTTTCACAGTCGTCCATGAATTCACCAAAGATTGGATGAAGTAGCGTGCTGGGTATGGTATCTGCAGCCGTAGGGGGTCGATCCCAGTGAATGGTGTGGGCCGGATTTTCCTGTATGGCTTCGAATTCAGAAGGTTTCCCCAGACTGGAAGGAGGGTCCTTGGGAAATTTCTTGCTGTACTCTGAACGAAGTTGCTGTGTCCTATGCAGGAGTGCGGAAGGCGACAGTTGCAATTGACTACGGGAGCCGTCTGGGAGGCAGCCGTCAGCTCAGTCGCAGTATCAAATTAGTTCCACTTACTATGGGGGCGTTGCACGAATATATGAAGGTGCTTGTCATCCGGTGCAACAGTGAACACTTTGGAGAGTCGGGTCAACGGCTTAAGCTCCTTGGCATCATGGGGGAGATCCAACTTTCTCTCCTTCTCCGGGTTGATGTCAACCTTAAAGTATCATATCATCAGCACAACTTGCCAGATCGTGGCATCAGATCACTCACCTTCCATAGCTGGAGAGTGTTAGCGTCAACACCATCAAATTCATGCTTCTTTTCCTTTATCAATTTTTTCAAGTCATAGACAGCCTTCGTCCATGCAATCTTGACCCGGAATATCTGGTCGGGGTCATCGCCCAAAATGAAGCAGTTAATTTTGAGGTTGGATTCCATTGAGAATAAGAGAAGGTGATAAGTATTGGCATTGGAGCCCACTTGAGCAGCGGGCGGACAAGGCCACGCGATGTGAGTGAGTCATGTGACCATGAGCTGGTCATTGACCTAGTCATGACTCACGTGACCATGACTGGACTCTAAGTTATCCGTGGCATCTATGCCTTCCTCAATTTGCCTTCATGTCGATCAAATAGCGACATTTCCGCTTGAAACCTCTCCCGGTTCCAACAATGGATCAAGCATCCACAACCTAACTTTTGCCTTCCTCGTTTTCCTTACTATCACTCCTGGGGTTCTGCAACATTTTCAGTAAATCTTTTGTAACTCCTCAACCACATCATATTTTCTTCTACGGATTTGCACCATTATAGATTCATAGCTGCTCTATATGAATCTGATTTTTTCCGATTTTAAGGATTTTGTGGTGGAGTGTTGGATGAAGGCCGAGAAAATGGTCTGACTGGTATTCTGCAAAACATGGTCACGTCGTGTCACACATCGGCACAGTAGCGGCACCATCAATTTTCACTCTCCGAAGAATCTGAGCTCTGTCGACATGTACACCGTCGCTCGCTGAAAACCTATCCCACACATCCAAAAGTGGTAATGTGTGGCAAACCTGTCCAAAATATCGTTCATATGGTTTTCTCACTATGTATTGCCGACCAATTTAATACTTACTTATTTGATCTACCACGTGAGGTGTGTGACATGCCTGTATTCAAAATACCCAGGGCATTATAGAGATACCATAGATACATCAGCAACCGGAGCTACTATGAGTATCAAGTTGATTTGTTTTGAATATATTGCATGCCACACCTCGCACAGATATCTTGTCCCATACCGTTGTCACGCACCAAATGTGTTTGGTAGCGAGAACATGGTTTTTTTATTTATATCTTCATTTCCCATATCATTCCTTACTCACCTTTTCATTTGTTTCCCTTCCTTTCCTTTAATTTTTCGATTTTTCAGCGATTTTCAACAGTATTACGGCATCCCGCATTTTTACGGCATTTTGCATTCAACGAGGTTTATTCACCTTTCCCCCATTCACACGCTTCCAACGCTCTCCCATCTTCACCCACTACACTCTCAGACAACCTCAGCATCAGCCAGACCATGCAAAATTGCACCAATACGTCGAAAACCGCGTCTTCATTCATCCTGTCCTCATCACCCTACCATTTCCAATCCTCTTCAGCGGTTTATATTCGTCGAACCATTCAAACCATTATCCACTCGCACCTCACCTTCATGATCACTGTGGATACCATGCCATTCCATCCTAACGCTCACCAGAGATTGCAAACAACCAAGTCCCTATGCAGATGACCAATCCCTTTATCATGTTGGGGAAGCGTCTTACAGACTGTGTATATCCCATGATCCCTGCATGTCGACATTCTGCACCAACAACCACATGACATCTCTGCAGCAGAGCATTCGGATCATCACACCATCATGGCATCATAGCATCATCACTCCATTCCATTCTCCACTGCCCATATGCTGCGTCATTGCTGTGTCACAGCTCTTGCATCATCACCGCACAGCACTTTGTCATGCTTGCATAGCAATTGGTCATGATGACTCAGGTCATGAGTCATGGTTTGTAATGGTCACAGCCCTGCTTTATCATTGCTTTTTCATTCTCTGACTCATTCTTTGTCTTTATGACTCATTCTTTATCCCTATGACTCATTCTCCATTCTTATGCATAGGATTTGTTCTATTTTTCGAAATTGCTCAGTCATTACCCCTGAAGCGCAGCACATTCATTCCATTCCCCCCTTTCATTGCCCTCTTCATTGCCCTACTCATTGCCTGGAGCGTTGCTTTGCATACACAGACGTACGCAGGTACTATACTCTATATAAACCCTGTACTTTAGCTACAGAGCAAGAAACTCATCCAGTTCACATTCCATGTCCATTCCCCTCTGAAGCCTCAGATAGGCTTCGCATTTTTCAGTCCTCATTCATCATCATCATCTTCCTTGACATTGTTCACCTGGAACCTTGTCACTCTGCTCTATCTCTATTCCAGTCCAGTATTCATTCCAGTTAGCTGCCCTGTGTGCAGCTTCATCTTTTCACACCTCCATCTAAACCTTCAACCACTCGAAGTGTTTGGAGCACTATCAGGGTCAGCCCACCCTATTTTGAACAACTACTGAACACAGCGCTTCTAAGCACAAGGACCGCTGACCAGTAGCGTTGTCTGGTTTTGTTGTTTTTGTTGAAGGTTTCAACAGACCAGCAACGAAGATCGACACCGTGTATAGATATCGAGCCTGATAGGTTGTATGTACCTCTGGTCAAGATTGGCCAGACATCAACACATATGTTCGGGATAGCTATTAGTTGGCAGATGAGCACCATACCAATCTCGCATGCAGTCACATCAAATGGCAGAAAAGCGGTCCAAAAACATTGCATTATTGGTGAGCTACTGGATATAACCGTAATCGTGGTGTCAAAATGAGTGATATGTATAGCAAATGCAAATGATAGTGAGTGGGAACGAGCAGGCGAGATATTCACCAAAGCGGATTGGTCTGAATCGTTGTTTGCCACTGGGGACTGGTGGTGGAAAGAAGTTTAGGAACAGTCCTCTTCCCAGGGAACTCAGCAAGGTCTTGCTGGAAATACTCAACCAGGATGCTTTGGAATGGTGGGCAACCATGCGAAGAGTGAGATAGTGAGGAACTTACTTTCGGATGATGTTCTCAACTGCCATTCCATCATTGAGTTCCTCCACCTCCGCCTTTGCCATTTTGTGAATGCCCTCAAGCGAGGCATCCACAAACCTCCAAAACTTGGTAGAGGTGAAAACAGCACACTTTCCATTGCCCCCAAATCCCGAGTCATCAGGGTGAAGTTCATCAGCCATGCCTGTCTCAGTTTCCTCAGGCTGATTCTCGTCATCATCTCCATCGTAGTTGATATCGAGACCAGTTCCATTGTCTCCAGCCTCCACATCATTCATGTTGCCTTCAACATCCCCCAGACTGTCTGTGCTGTTCTCATGGACTTGATCAGCATAACCATGCACCATGGGCCCTGGGTCAAAGTCGTCCAATCCAACATCAATGCCAAGTGTGTCACCAACTTTGATGTGAAGGTCTTGGTGGAGAGACGGAAGGAGAGACAGAGAATAAATATCCTTCAGAGGTATGGCCTTGTAGTTACTGATGCCAATAAGAAAAATGCGCAAGCAGCACCGCTGCAGTCCCATCATTAAAAACCTCAGGCAGTCAGGAGAATGAGGCCATACCAAAAACACGTATCTATTCCAATGGGACACATCAACCTCTATGCAACCATGGGCTAGTGATCTTGTGGTGTCCATGATGCTCGAGCGTTTTAAGATTGATGACACCAGCTGAATCAGTCTAGGCTTGTTCTGTGAGGTATTTGTGCAACACTAACCTTTGTCTTGACATTATCATGGATGCAAGAAAGTGCTTTGCTGACCAGCTTCGAGAGTTGTGAGGTGAGCTCCACATCTTCAAACAGGAACTTTGGGACCTTGAATATCTCGTTGTTGTTCTTGATAAAATCCTGTCATAGTTTTCAGCCGCTACTTTCATACATAAAGGATATTGAACATACCACGACATGTTCATGCGTGTCATTGACATATGCGGTGAGATTTGGTGATAACATGCATGCTGTGAGGTGGTTATGAAGACCCGACTGTATCATGCTTGATCAGCTCCAAGTTGGCAACAGATTACAAGACAGTTAGACATGAGTACCTTGAAATCTTTGGATTCTATCAGTTCTTTGATTTCTATGAAGAGAGTCTTTTTGTTAGCCTCATTCAACAGCATCAAGGTGGCCTTGATATCAATGAGCATGTAGGCAATTCCTCCAGTCTAAAGATGCGTCAGAGATGATTCATGATAGGATCGGGGAAAACTTGCATCAATGAATTCAAAGAGCTCCTCCTCAGAGACACCTTTCTCTTGAGCAACTTTTGTTGCGTACAACTTGAGTCGCTTTGTGAGTCCAGGTGTAAATATTGATGGGTCGTTATGATCAGTGCTAGAAGATCTCCGATGACACAAACCAGCACTGATGGGCTCATCCAGTGATCCATCTGGTGAAGCGCACCAAGACCCAGCGGTGAGGGCAACAACAGTTTGACTTTGAGAAGCCTGATTAACACTCATGGTCTGGGCTAGTGGTGAGTGTGCACGACTGATATTTCCTGCAGATCTGTTGTAGGAAACATTCTGGCTGCAGCCCTGCAGAGGCCTATTTTACAGAGTACATCGAAAGTCCAGTTGTCCGGACATCAGTACAGTCACTCCCAGTCATCTCCAAT
The DNA here is from genome assembly GCA_016628065.1 of Suillus lakei. Taxonomy (NCBI): domain Eukaryota; kingdom Fungi; phylum Basidiomycota; class Agaricomycetes; order Boletales; family Suillaceae; genus Suillus; species Suillus lakei. The sequence goes on from JABBWA010000043.1 coordinate 41,352, forward strand.
GAAACCCGCTCAAACCCGATGCTTTCCCTGCTCTCTGAGCCTCGGACCTGCCGGACTACCATCAGAGATGCACTGGACCCGCTCGCATACCTTCAGAAACCCGTCCGTCCTATGTCCTGTCTGTTCCATCCAACCCCACTGGTGCATAGTAGCTTATTTCCCATGGCTGATGCAGTATACAGTGTTATTACCTGTGTTCTCACACGTCCGCAGTGCCTCATGTCAGTTTACATATCTCCGGACCCAATATTTTCCTATTTTCTATATTCCGGATTTCTACATAGCTAGTTATATAGGACTGGTAGTACGACCAAGCACATTACTTTACTGTAGGTGGGACTTCCCATCTACTTGGTCACATACCTGTCCTTACCTGTTACCTGGCTGAATATACCTGGTTCTCACCCGTTCTGCACCCGCTTCGCACCTGTAACACTTGCCATTCATTTTCCCTGACTTTCCCTTGTTTCTGGACATAGTCCGACACTTTCCGCACCTGTTCCCTTGCTATTCCCTGTAACCCGACGACCCGAAGCTCCGGACCCGCTTTTCCCGCGCCTCGGACTTGGTAGTATACCTTCGGACCCGACATTTTGACCTCCGGACTTGGTCCGCATACCTTCGGACTTGTTCCTTTACCTTTCCGTGACCTTAGATACTAACTATCAGACTTATCCCAGTAGCAGACCCCTTTAGGGTTGAACATTCTTGTCTTGCAAGAGAAGCAGCAGGCATAGCAATCACCCAACATTATATCCACCTACTGCGGAGTTGTTTCCCACAACTGGAGCCCACCAGTGGAGTTGTTTCCCACACCGTGTACTGAAGGAGGTCGAGATGCATTCTGGATGGAAGTTGAGCAACTCCTGCCTTGAGGCACAGCAGCATGTGGTGTCAACAGACCTCCTGCTGAATGTGGGGCACCTGTGCCTCTTGAACCTGAACTGGTCCGCACGGGATAGCACTGGAGCATCATGATCTTGGGGCATGAATGCAGGAGCAGTTCACCGTCCTGCTCAAGGTTGACTGACAGAAAGATTTGGGTTGGCTCGGTGACTGATTGAATTGAATGTTCGCTTCTTCGCTTGCATCAATTCAGAAACTTTTTTCACAAGATGCTCCTGCAGTGCGCTCAAGCCTGGTGAAAGCAGTGTGGATAGAATATGGAGCAATAAAAATGACACAATCTCATAATAAGGGGAGACAAGTGGGGCCTCCATGCAACTGCAGGTAGAAATCGTGCACTGTGGGACCGACAGACACCAAACTTGAATGGCTCAAAGCCTGTACTGCGAGACCGACAGACACCAAACTTGAATGGCCCGAGGTGTGCACTGTGAGACCAACAGACACCGAACTTGAATGGCCCGAGGTGTGCACTGTGAGACCGACAGACACTGAACTTGAATGGCTCAAAGCTTGTACTGCGAGAGCGACAGACACCAAACTTGAATGGCCCGAAGCCACAGGTAGAAATTGCACACTGCAGGACCGACAGACACCAAACTTGAATGGCTCGAGGCTTGCAATGCAGGACCGACAGACACCGAACTTGAATGGCCTGAAGCTTCAGGTAGAAACTGCACACTGCGGGATTAGCAACTCCCTGATCGGTGATGAATTCTGTGGCATACCTTTGGAGTTCATATTCCTCAGGGATACTCCATACCAAACTGTGGGTGGTGATACTGACTCAGCAGATATCGAACCTGATATTCTTGAGAAGGATAGTAGTAGGGCTGTAGGAAGTGACCCGCAACGCCATGCTGATGAGTTGGGAGAATATACAGGGCTGGCATAGGCGGAGGAGCATATGATTGAGATGGAAAATATGATTGTGGGGGAGGGTGATACAACTGGGGTGGTGAACGGTGAAGTGGAGGTGAGGAGTGTAAGGGGGGAAGAGAAGGAATTGGTTGTGGAGGCAGGAGAGACTGATGTGGAGGATGGTATACTTGGGGTGTGGGTGGGTAAAATTGTTGTGGAGGACCTCCCATTGGTGTTGTTGTGGGAGAAATTGTAGAAGCGCGCTATAGTGATAGCGTGTCGATCCTGTTAGGTGCAAGAGTAGTAGTCGACCCAAAGGGATAGCTCTGAGAGCAGTTCCTCAAGTAAGAGCAAAGGGACAAGTGCGGCTGGGTATTATGATCTATGTGACGGACTCCGCAAGCTATGCGGCGAAGATACGAGATGTGGGTATGCGGATGAGTTGTGAGGCGAGTGCGGTGCGGACGCGGAGTAAGAGAGCGTGGATATAACTAGAAGGGAACCAAGTATACGAGTCCAAGTACCAGGTAACGGGTGACGGGTATGACGGGTAAGGGTACCAGGTATAAGGGACGCGATGCAAAGTTTTACCGGGATCTGTTCCAGAACTTTATGCGACGAGGTTTCTAGGTATAACTAGCAAGGGTCGAACGCTCAAAAGAGTGTAGAGGTCAAAGCGCAAGATAGGGAGAACTGCAATCGATTGTGCAAGAACAAAGAACGAGGTAGACTAAAGCTAGTGACTCCTGCAACACCGACTCAAAGGAAGGGAATGTAGAAAAGTGAGTAGTTATGAGTCCTGGGCGAGTATTTATGTGAGTCCGTATGAATCCGGGACTATGCAGGCGATGTCGATCTTTGTTGCCGGTCTGTTGAAACCTTCAACAAAAACAACAAAACCAGACAATGCTACTGGTCAGCGGTCCTTGTGCTTAGAAGTGCTGTGTTCAGTAGTTGTTCAAAATAGGGTGGGCTGACCCTGATAGTGCTCCAAACACTTCGAGTTGTTGAAGAGTTTGGGTTTGTGGGAGTTGGAGGGTGAAGAAAGCAAAGTACTGCACACTGGCAGCAGACTGGAATGGATAGACTGGGCTGGACTGGAATAAATGTAAAGCAGAGTGACAAAGTTCCAGGTGAACAATGTCAGGAATGATGACAGAGGACTGTAAAATGCGAAGCCTATCTGAGGCTTCAGAGGAGAATGGACATGGAATGGTGAACTAAAGAAGTTTTTTTTCTCTGTAGCTAAAGTACAGGGTTTATATAGAGTAGAGTACCTGCGTACGTCTGTGTATGCAAAGCAATGCTCCAGGCAATGAGTAGGGCAATGAAAGGGGGGAATGGAATGAATGTGCTGCGCTTCAGGGGTAATGACTGAGCAATTTCGAAAAATAGAACAAATCCTATGCAGAATGAGTCATAAAATGGAGAATGAGTCATAAAGACAAAGAATGAGTCAGAGAATGAAAAAAGCGATGATAAAGCAGGGCTGTGACCATTACAAACCATGACTCATGACCTGAGTCATCATGACCAATTGCTATGCAAGCATGACAAAGTGCTGTGTGGTGATGATGCAAGAGCTGTGATGCAGCAATGACGCAGCATAAGCATATGGGCAGTGGAGGATGGAATGAAGAGATGATGCTATGATGCCATGATGATGTGATGATCCGAATGCTCTGCTGCAGAGATGTCATGTGGTTGTTGGTGCAGAATGTTGACATGCAGGGATCATGGGATATACACAGTCTGTAAGACGCTTCCCCAACATGATAAAGGGATTGGTCATCTGCATAGGGACTTGGTTGTTTGCAATCTCTGGTGAGCATTAGGATGGAATGGCATGGTGTCCACAGTGATCATGGAGGTGAGGTGCGAGTGGATAATGGTTTGAATGATTCGACGAATATAAGCCGCTGAAGAGGATTGGAAATGGTAGGGTGATGAGGACAGGTTGAATAAAGACGTGGTTTTTGACGTATTGGTGCAATTTGGCATGGTCTGGCTGATGCTGAGGTTGTCTGAGAGTGTAGTGGGTGAAGATGGGAGAGCGTTGGAAGCGTGTGAATGGGGGAAAGGTGAATAAACCTCGTTGAATGCAAAATGCCGTAAAAATGCGGGATGCCGTAATACTGTTGAAAATCGCTGAAAAATCGAAAAATTAAAGGAAAGGAAGGGAAACAAATGAAAAGGTGAGTAAGGAATGATATGGGAAATGAAGATATAAATAAAAAAACCATGTTCTTGCTACCAAACATGTTTGGTGTGTGACAGCGACCGCATATGTACAAGCGAGTCCGGAGTGATATAAGATGTAATAGCGCTAAGCTGGCCTCATGCATGGGAAAAGTATGTAAAACAGCCTGCAAACGATCAATAGACAACAGGTAAGGACTAATAATGCACCAGTGGGGTTGGATGGACGTGGACAGGACATGGGAGGACACTATGAGGGACCGGTACGGTTATGTGGAGTGATGCGGATCATAACCCAGTATGCGGAGCCACCACAACGACGCGCAAAGGTGCGTAACTGACCGCAACTATCCGGAACTGTTCGCGACTCTTCGGAATGACTTCAGACTGTGAGTGTAGGTATTGACTAGCATGGGGAAATGATGCTCTGCAGGGCTGTAGCCAGATTGTTTCCTACATCGTGAAGGAGATTTGATGTTGCTATAATGCTGTTGAATTCTGCTGAGTAGGTGCCATCTGGGAAGAAGGCCCCATGATAGCATCTGGGATCACTGGCTTCTTTCTTCCTTTCAGACCACTTGTGCTTGCTCTTGCCTTTGCTTTGGGTGCAGACTTCCGTGGTTTGGTTGGAGCATGATAAAAAGCAGAAGGTGGCGCCAAAGATGGTCCAGCATCCATGCCCTCGCCACTGCCTGTTAGCTGGGACACGTTGTCGTGAACATTCTGTCCACAGCCCTGCAGAGGCCCAATTCACGGAGTACGTTGAAAGCCCAGTTATCCAGACACCAGACCAGTCACTCCAGTCATCTCCGATGAAACCCGCTCAAACCCGACGCTTTCCCGCGCTCTCCGAGCCTCGGACCCGCTGGAGATGCACTGGACCTGCTCGCATACCTTCGGAAACCCGTCCGTCCTATGTCCTGTCTGTTCCGTCCAACCCCACAGGTGTGTAGTAGCTTATTTCCCATGGCTGATGCAGTATACAGCATTATTACCTGTGTTCTCACACGTCCGCAGTGCCTCATGTCAGTTTACATATCTCCGGACCCGATGTTTTCCTACTTTTCTATATTCCGGATTTCTACATAGCTAGTTATATAGGACTGGTAGTACGACCAAGCACTCTTTACTTTACTGTAGGTGGGACTTTCCATCTACTTGGTCACATACCTGTCCTTACCTGTTACCTGGTTGAATATACCTGGTTCTCACCTGTTCTGCACCCGCTTCGCACCCGAAACCCTTGTCACTCGTTTCCATTGACTTTCCCTTGTTTCCGGACATAGTCCGATGCTTTCCGCACCTGTTCCCTTGCTATTAGCCATAACCCGACGACCCGAAGCTCCGGACCCGCTTTTCCCACACCTCGGACTTGGTCGAATACCTTCGGACCCGATGTTTTGACCTCCGGACTTGGTCCGCATACCTTTGGACTTGTTTCTTTACCTTTCCGTGACCTCAGACACTAACTATCAGACTTATATCAGTAGCAGACCCCTTTAGGGTCGAACGTTCTTGTCTTGCAAGAGAAGCAGCAGGCATAGCAATCACCCAACATTATATCCACCCACAGCGGTGTCATGCACCAAACGTGTTTGGTAGCAAGAACATGGTTTTTTTATTTATATCTTCATTTCCCATATCATTCCTTACTCACCTTTTCATTTGTTTCCCTTCCTTTCCTTTAATTTTTCGATTTTTTAGCGATTTTCAACAGTATTACGGCATCCCGCATTTTTACGGCATTTTGCATTCAACGAGGTTTATTCACCTTTCCCCCATTCACACGCTTCCAACGCTCTCCCATCTTCACCCACTACACTCTCAGACAACCTCAGCATCAGCCAGACCATGCCAAATTGCACCAATACGTCGAAAACCGCGTCTTTATTCATCCTGTCCTCATCACCCTACCATTTCCAATCCTCTTCAGCGGCTTATATTCGTCGAACCATTCAAACCATTATCCACTCGCACCTCACCTTCATGATCACTGTGGACACCATGCCATTCCATCCTAACGCTCACCAGAGATTGCAAACCACCAAGTCCCTATGCAGATGACCAATCCCTTTATCATGCTGGGGAAGCGTCTTACAGACTGTGTATATCCCATGATCCCTGCATGTCGACATTCTGCACCAACAACCACATGACATCTCTGCAGCAGAGCATTCGGATCATCACACCATCATGGCATCATAGCATCATCACTCCATTCCATTCTCCACTGCCCATATGCTGCGTCATTGCTGCGTCACAGCTCTTGCATCATCACCGCACAGCACTTTGTCATGCTTGCATAGCAATTGGTCATGATGACTCAGGTCATGAGTCATGGTTTGTAATGGTTACAGCCCTGCTTTATCATCGCTTTTTTCATTCTCTGACTCATTCTTTGTCCTTATGACTCATTCTCCATTTTATGACTCATTCTGCATAGGATTTGTTCTATTTTTCGAAATTGCTCAGTCATTACCCCTGAAGCGCAGCACATTCATTCCATTCCCCCCTTTCATTGCCCTCTTCATTGCCCTACTCATTGCCTGGAGCGTTGCTTTGCATACACAGACGTACACAGGTACTATACTCTATATAAACCCCTGTACTTTAGCTACAGAACAATCAACTTATCCAGTTCACCATTTCATGTCTATTCTCCTCTGAAGCCTCAGATAGGCTTCGCATTTTACAGTCCTCTGTCATCATTCCTGACATTGTTCACCTGGAACTTTGTCACTCTGCTTTACATTTATTCCAGTCCAGCCCAGTCTATCCATTCCAGTCTGCTGCCAGTGTGCAGTACTTTGCTTTCTTCACCCTCCAACTCCCACAAACCCAAACTCTTCAACAACTCGAAGTGTTTGGAGCACTATCAGGGTCAGCCCACCCTATTTTGAACAACTACTGAACACAGCACTTCTAAGCACAAGGACCGCTGACCAGTAGCGTTGTCTGGTTTTGTTGTTTTTGTTGAAGGTTTCAACAGACCGGCAACGAAGATCGACAGTGGAGTTGTTTCCCACAACATCTTCACCTTTCTTCACCACTCTCTTGTCTTGTAGTTGGTGTATGGCCATGGCCCAAACTCCAGCTACATTGGTAACCCGAAGCGGCGTGTCACGAAGTGTATCAGGGACGATGTGTTGGATGTGATTGTAGTTGTGGATGGAATAGACATTGAGAAAAAAGTTCTGAGTTGACTGGTGCTTGACTGTGGCCTGTGTTTGAGAGGTGTCTATCTGTTCTTGACGTACAGGCTTTTGATGGATGTCTGTGCACTGTGAATCAAGGCAATTATGTTGCAGATTGACGACACAGATGATGTCCTGTGAGGTGATCCGAGTCTTAGACAATTAGCTTGCATATCAAACACATGACATACCACACCAGTTAAAACCATCTCATGATCAGTAAGATTGATATATGGTAAGTGGAGAGTCGGGTGCAAAGCAGTCATGAACGTAAAGAGCTGAAGTGCAATGTGATCTGCTGTTTGGCTGTCGTGGGATGATATGAGAATCTCTCAAATACATCCAATATATGTCTGGAAGTAGTATCACAGCTGTATCAATGAGCAGATTATAACGAAAGGAATATATATATACTGGCTCACCTTCCCATCTGCTGGTTGTTGGAAGATAACATGACTATTCAAGTGTGCGTGTTCTCCTTCACTCATCACAACTGATTTGCCGTGGTAATGGAGAGTTCCAGGCTGAGTGGTCCCAAGAATCTTCGCGCAACGAGTGGTTTTCCATGGGACTGCATTTTGTCGCACTGACTTTGCTGTTGCAGTGGGGTTAGTGGTCTCAATTTTTCCTGAACCTGTACATCATTAGCAACGATATAGTGACAGCACATGCCATTGGACTGACCAGGTATTGGAGGGTTATGACCCAAGTTTGGTATACCTAGAAGCCTTGCTTGTTCCGGTTGTTCATCAAGATAACATAGAACCTTTTCTCCCGTGCAAACCCATTTCTTTATTGTGGAATCATACCAGTATCCACCAGTAGCAACGTGCTTGATTGTGTCCTGATGAGAAAATATCTTGCAGGTATCTCTACTTGGTGCCTGTCGGTTGCTGTAGATACACAATAAACGGAATACATGATTGAAGGGTTCATATCACTCAGCCGAAAAAACAATCGCAGGGCCAAAACGACGAATGTACGCTGGAAGATGAACAAGGAAATGGAACTTTGGCTTGCTTATCAAAATACTCGGTGCGCATTGTGTCGTAACATTCAAGAAATCTTTGATGGTTCAAGATAATGTTGCCTATCTCACAAAGGTATGAGACAAGCCTTTTAGATAGAATGCGAGTTGAACCCACAAGATATGCTTCCGTGTCCACAATTCTCATATGCCAGACCAGTACGACGAGTTCACCAATCACTGTCCAGGCATTAAGGACTGTCGGAGGAATGAGGTCATGGATAATAAATGGCATAACTTGCGCCAAACTTTTGAAGTGCTTCCCAATTAAACTGCCTTTATAGTGACAGATGTAGTCTGCATTTAAGCAGGGAGCATTCAGTCTGTTGTCACACACCAAACATGTTTGGTAGTGAGAACATGGTTTTTTTTATTTATATCTTCATTTCCCATACCATTCCTTACTCACCTTTTCATTTGTTTCCCTTCCTTTCCTTTAATTTTTCGATTTTTTAGCAATTTTCAACAGTATTACAGCATCCCACATTTTATGGCATCCCGCCTTCAACATGGTTGATTCACATTTCCCCCATTCACACACTTCCAACACTCTCCCATCTTCACCCACTACACTCTCAGACAACCTCAGCATCAGCCAGACCATGCCACATGCACCAATACGTCGAAAATTGCATCTTTATTCATCCTGTCCTCATCTCCCTACCATTTCCAATCCTCTTCAGTGGCTTATATTCATCAAACCATTCAAACCATTATCCACTTGCACCTCACCTCCATGATCACTGTGGACACCATGCCATTCCATCCTCATGCTCACCAGAGATTGCAAACCACCAATTCACCATGCAGAAGACCAATCCCTTTATCATGCTGGGGAAGCGTCTTACAGACTGTGTATATCCCATGATCCCTGCATGTCGACATTCTGCACCAACAACCACATGACATCTCTGCAGCAGAGCATTCGGATCATCACACCATCATGGCATCATAGCATCATCACTCCATTCCATTCTCCACTGCCCATATGCTGCGTCATTGCTGCATCACAGCTCTTGCATCATCACCACACAGCACTTTGTCATGCTTGCATAGCAATTGGTCATGATGACTCAGGTCATGAGTCATGGTTTGTAATGGTCACAGCCCTGCTTTTTCATCGCTTTTTCATTCTCTGACTCATTCTTTGTCCTTATGACTCATTCTTTATCCCTATGACTCATTCTCCATTCTTATGCATAGGATTTGTTCTATTTTTCGATCTGTTCTATTTTTCGAAATTGCTCAGTAATTACCTCTGAAGCGCAGCACATTCATTCCATTCCCCCCTTTCATTGCCCTTTTCATTGCCTTACTCATTGCCTGGAGCGTTGCTTTGCATACAGAGACGTACACAGGTACTCTACTCTATATAAACCCCTGTACTTTAGCTACAGAAAGAAAACTTATCCAGTTCACCATTTCATGTTCAGTTCTCTCTGAAGCCTCAGTTGGCTTTGTATTTTTCATCCCCCCACGTCTTCCTGGACCTTGTTCACCTGGAACACTGTCCCACTGCCATTCTATTCTTTCAGTCCAGTCCATCATCTTTGCTGCCTTCTTTCTTCATCCTCCAACACAGCTAGGTCACTCCAGACTTAGTTGTGCTCATCTATCTCCATCTCCTCCAACACCTAAACCCCTCACACTCGAAGTGTGTGGTGCACTACCAAGGGTCAGGCCACCCAACTGAACAACTACTGTACCCAGTGCTTCTCAGCATAAGGACCACTGAGCAGTAGCATTGCTAGGTTTGTTGTTTTGTTGTGGTTTTCAACTGACCAGCAACGAAGATCGACACCATCCTGGTCGATGGACTCAAGCCAGTACTGAAAGACGTGGAGAAACTTTGCCTTCTCGAGAAGAAAGACTGTCTGCCCCCAGAAGTACTTGATGACACCCAGGAGAATCGTATGAAGTATCTCCATGGGGGTATCCATATGAATGTCTAACCCTGTAGGAAGCTGAGCGAAAGATCTACGACAGCCAGAAAACAACTGACCTTCCATTCCCAGCAGTGGATTGATAGTGTTGTTGAGTTGTCCACCTTTCAAGAGTTCTTCAAATTCTTTTTGAAGGGTGGCTTCAATCTTGTTTTCAGGCAGTACTTGAGATCCCATGGTATGTTTTTGAAGCTTCTTGCCAAGTTCAACCAATGTGTTGAGAATCAAACTCGAAGCTGAATCTCGGACACCAGTCAACAAAACAGAATTCTGGATTTTTGTTGTGGCACCTGGTTTGAAGGCAGTTTCAAACTGTTGTCGAATTTCTTGACTTGTCTTCTCGGGGGTTCGTAGATTGCCTGACTGCAAGTACCAGTAAGTCATGTAGAATATACCGAAGTGATCTTCATACCATAAAAATCCTATTGTAGCCAGCTTCAGATTCCTTGTATGCCTTTTTGTTCCACCAACATCACATGTCCCGCAGAAGTAGTTGCAGCTGAGCCCCGCATGACTACATTCTTCGGCTTGCATCGGATTATCTCCAGCGAGAAATAGCCCATACAGAATGAGCATGACCTCCTTGTTGTATTTGCAATCCCATGCCATGACACCAGATTGTGCTGCATCACTAGGTGCATTCAATGATACTAGAAATCAACAGATAAGTCGAACAACGTACAAGATAGATTCTTTCATTGCTCGCATCAACTCCATGGGTGGAGCATGATGAGAGGACAAAACAAATCGCACAAAGAATTCCTTTTCCAGCATCTCTCGAGGTAAATGTGCATTAGACATGTGTATGGCGTGGTGTTTATTCCACTGCTTTGAGATATTGCCCGAAACATCGTCCATGAAGATGATTAAGGGAACTGTATACACTACTCGACCTTTCAACTTTTCTTGCAGCAGATTGGGTGAAAGCAACACATATTTGATGGAAGAGGCTGCAACATGCTTGAGACCCATAGGCATCAATGAAATCAGAGCCGAACATACATGTCAGTCCACAATCAAGCTCGCCGTAGGTTGCAGCAATATCTCCAAATGATTGTACAAACATAGACGTCAGGATAATCTCCTCCTCGTCGCTTACAATAAACCCTGCCTGATACACATTTGAGCACCAGCACACTTTACATAGAGGCAAAGACAACATACTTCTGTCCGTTCAGCAGCTCGACCTAATGCATACAGGACTTTATCTGGTTGCTCACAGGATTCGGTGGTGTCTGCAGCAGCTAGAAAGAATCGTTGTGGGATGAAATAGCCTCCTGACGACTCCTGCAACAGTTCGTCCATAAAATACACGGTCCCATCCACCCAAACCGCTGGTGGCGATGGGAGATCGTTCAACATTTTCTTCCCATGGAACACTTGTGACAACCCCTTTCCACCACCCTCTGGATAGTCTTGCATTGCAAGGTGAGTGATGGGATTTGCATAGTCCTATAAATAATGTTAGCATCACATCAAAATGGAGATCCATCTCACAAACCTTTGCGATTGCTTTCACAACACTATTGATGTAGAATATGTTTCCAGAGCGAGACTCGACCTTCTCAGTCGGATCACCTATGAGATCCTGCAGGTGACTCTGGCACTTCTTCATTGCGCCAAGTGAGGGAAGGTTTCGGACACCAAGTTCCTTGGCCCAATTCAGGACCGCTGTCACGCACCAAATGTGTTTGGTAGTGAGAACATGGCTTTTTATGTAGAACACCATTTCCCCATATCACTCCTTATGTTCCTCTTCTTTCAATTCCCTTCTTCTCCCTTAATTTTGCGATTTTCAAGCGATTTTCAACAGTATTATGGCATTCCGCATTATTATGGCATACCACATTCAACAAGGTCAATTCACTTCCTCCTCATTCCCACACTTCCAATGCTCTCCCATCTTCAACCATCACACTCTCAGACAACCTCAATGTTCAGCCAGACTTTGCCATGTTGCACAAACACTTCAAAACTGCACCCTTATTCGTCTTGATTTTATCCCTTTACCATTTCCCCTGGCAATCCTCTTCAGTGACTTATATTCATCACACCATTTCAGTCATTATCCACTCACTTCCTCACCACCACGACCATGGATGCATACACCATTCCATTCCATCCTCACCACTCATCCAGTCAATCTATCACCATGCAGATGCAGATGATCAACCCCTTATCATGCTGGGGAATGGTCTTACAGACTGTATATATCCCATGATCGCTGCATGTTGACTTCTGCACCAACAACCACATGCCATCCCTAGAGCACTGGAGCATTAGAGCATTGGAACATTGGATCATCAGAGCATCATACACCTCTACCATCATCCTACACAGCCACATTGCACAGCCACATTGGATGAGTTGCTCATTACACAGCCGCAATGCACAGCCACTGCACAGCACTTAGTCATGCCTATAGAGCGCTTGGTAATGCCACTGAGGAAGAGTAAGCATCATTGGTCATGCAGTCCTGGTTTGTCATGGTTTTTCCCCTTGATTCATAATCCCCTTCCTATATGACTCATTTCTCATTACACACACACACTCCTTCGTACTCATCGTTTTTATATTGTCTTACTCATATGCCTGGAGCGCTGCTTTGCACGCGCAAGTATATACAGATTCTGAACAGTATATAAACCCCTGTACTTTAGCTAGAAAAATAACTACATGAGTTCACAGTCCACATTTCAGTCTAGCCTTTGAAGCCTCAGATAGGCTTCGCATTTTCAAGTCTTCAGTCGTTGTCATTGTCTTTGACATTGTTCACCTGGAACTTTGTCACTGTCTTACATCTTGTCAAGCTCAGCACTATTCTGTTCAGCTGCCACATGTGCAGTTGGTCTACACTTTCTCCGCCCTCCAACACAGCTAGGTCATCGCAGACTTAGTTGTGCTCATCATTCACCACCTTCCACACACCCAAACCCTTCAACACTCAAAGTGTTTGGCGCACTATCAGGATCAGGCCACCCAAATTGAACAACTACTGTACCTAGCGCTTCTAAGCACAGGGACCACTGAGCAGTAGTGTTGTTTTGGTTTTGTTGTTTTTGTTGAGGTTTTCAGCAGGCCAACAACGAAGATCGACACTGCCTTCTTTTGGGCTTCGGAAAATGGAAGCTGCGGGGAGCTGAACAGAAGGGAGGTGATGAAATGCTTGGTGTAGTTGTGAGTATATTATATATATGCATGCCACAAGACTTACCGCTTTTGATGGCCAGGGATACAATGGATGATCCGAAGAGAAGGTGTAATTAGTGCTTACTGGTTCAAGAAGCAGGTCATCTGCAAATACTGTTGAGTACAGGATTGCAGAATGCAGGAAAAATAGCCGACTTACTAGGAATTTCAATCCCGAAGTCAGGTGCACTGTCATCAACAATCTCACATTCCTTGTTGGTGGGAATGACAGGCGTTGAGAAAGGAATTTGTCCTGAGGCAAGAGATGCCTGCAGTTCGGTGAATAGGTCTGGAAATTCATTATCAAACTGGAGTGTTCAACTACCGATGATCTTGTTCCAGAGATCAACCAATGGATACTCAGAATCCATATCGTGTGGTGCCATTTTGGGCACCACGCACAGTCCATCAGCTTGCATGTTGATAGGTGCATCATCCACATGATCAAAATCCACGTCGAGGTCATTGTGACCAGCAGGGGAAAGTGAAGGATTAGGATAGCCAACAGGCATTGCAGCCAAGATATTTGGCCATCTCAGGGTCTTGGTCCGGGCATCCTTGAAACATTTGGCACAATGGATGTGGACTTCCTGTTGCGCATGCTTTTTAACATGGTGTTGTTCCATCGTACGAAAGACATCATCTTTTTTAGGACATATGGTGCAAAAGACACAATTTGATGTGTCATGGCAGAATCAAAAAACTGTAGACACCGTGTAGCATAAATAAATAAGCAACAAGAGGAAAATACGTACTATGGCTATCAACAATGTTGTCCTTCATGCTGGGCAATCTCACTATAACTTATCGAGGATGGTGTACTCCAGAGAATGCTGCAATGGGATATGTCAATCACGTGACTGCGCACATTCGAAATCTTGACAAGTCTAAACTCTCACGTCTCGCACCTGTTGATCATTGTTCTCTTGACGTCGATATGGATTCGGTGTTATCACTCACCAAAGTTTCGACCATCTTTCCTGGTATTCATTATCAGGACAACCATGCTTCACTCCAACCAATGTCCCTCACTGTTTTCTTTCCCAGTACACTTCCACGACAGAGTTTAGAAAGGAACATTGTATGAATCCACCATCTTCAATTTTCTCGAGGCTTGCTCACAACTAGATGCCAGCCTATCCGCATATCAGTATCTATCGATGAGGAGTATGGATCGTTCATCACACCGGTCATAGAGGTTGCATCGACAGATCTACACCGCCGTGGTAGTTCACTACACTGTTCAGGAGACTTGGATGATGTGAGTGCACATGTCATATGTCCAAACATCAGCCTACTTACATGGCACCGAAGTCGCATTTGTCCCAAGCTATGCTCTGTGATAGCGAGGCCGTTATACCATTCCTCCCACTCCCACCTTCATTCAACTCTGTTGATCGAGCCCATTGGGAATCAGTCTCACAGAAAATCCAGGATTGGCTCACCACCGAAGTTGACACAGAATCATCACTGTGGACATGGGGACACGACACTTTCTGGCTGGTGTTCATTGCCGCCCATCCATCCTTCCCAATGGGCAAATGGCCAATGTGGGACCCTCATATTCCACTGGAGGGATCATTCATCGAACAGTGGTTGGAGCATTCGAGCGATGGTGGTGCTGATGGTGCTGATGAGGAGGCTCTGACCTGGGAGGATGTAGTGGGTGATATTTGGGGCGAATTTTGTAGACACGCAGCGCTCTTCTATTCCCTTCCCCTCGTTGCCTTGGATTGACATTGTTCCAGTATTTTTGTTGTCCAATTTGTTTTGTGTGTGCTGTGATGTCTATCATTGCATAAGTTTAGGCCTAGGATACCCATCAGTACATATCACACCCTTTGTTGTATGCATGCATGCCAATGTCATAAACTTTGACTCAGATGATGCCTGTGTTGGGAACCGCTTGAAAAACGAGGCTAGTATGATGCATGATCTCCTAGATGGTGGCAGTCAGGCAAAGATAGCGGGCATATTGATGCGATATGTACAAGATATCTCATCTCCAATTCTCTCACACATAACTTACCCAAAGCTACTCCATATGTAGTGCGTGTGATATTTGGATGGGCTCTGTGTCAGATACAAGCAATATATGACTGATTTTTACCAGATGTCAGAAATATTTCCCCAGTAAACACCAGATTTGCAACCTTTATGGCGTGAATTCACTATTTGTCTACAAAACCCTTATTATAGCCAGGCCACAGGAACAAGCCGGGTCCTCTAAATAGTTTTCTCACAATATCAGTGATGGATAAACCGGGAACTGGTGGTGTAGAGGAGATTGAATTTTTTATGCGCTCTCCTATCTGCTGTCACGCTTTCATACATATCGTCAATCCTCCATCTATAGCACCTTGAAACAAGAGAATGACCTCCATCAAAATTGTGTTCTGACACCCTGACAAGGTGTTTGATATGCTCCGGGTGTAACTTTTTGAACATTTCTTTAGGATCTATGGGATCTGGATCATTTATGATTATACAAGGTTGCAAATCACCACTATTCCATCTCTTGCAGCTGCAACACTCAAGAAATTTTTATTCTACTTGGACAGTATATCATTTCTAAGTAGCCTACATGCACCTGAATTTTTTCGAGGTGATTCAAGCAGTGCATTGAGGTGTTTTGAACATTTTGCATATTACATCCAATTGCAGATTCCCAGGAGTGATGGTATGTTTCAATGGCTCAGTCTCACTGGTGCTGTCATGGAAACAGCTGTGGTCAGCTTGCTGCAAGGTGTATACAAGGCAGGTGATTTTTACATGTCTATGTGCATATGTTGTCTCTGCGCCCGCAGCATGCACATACTGATCAAATTCATCATGCCGGGTCCTGTTTGAATGGGCTGTGATACAGAGCCTAGTAGGGCTGCTCTGGCTTAAGTGGACCCTTTTTTTGTCTGTTGCTATGTAATTTCAATCAGTACTGGTAGGATCTGACCATCTATCATGAACATCATTTGAACTCTCAAGTTTTTGTCTGAGCCCAAGATTATGGCTCTCTCCTGGATTTGGTATGTCTTGCCTTGCAACCCTTATACCCCAGGGGGATCGGTATTTGTCCATTGCATCTTTTCATTTACCCTTGTACTATGTCTTGTGACCAGGGTGCTGCTACGGGGTTTTACAGCATGCACTGTTATATCCTTCAGCGAAGCACTGCCATTATAACTTTGCAAATTTGTTTTGTCCACAATTCCCACTTGCATCAGTCTTCACGATACATCACTCTTAGGATCATTTCAGTTTATATATATTTGACCGACGGTTGGTCCAGGACTATTTGTTGTGCACTTTTATCCATCAGCTCCTCACCACCTTCATCAACTAACTATTCCTTCATCTCTTCGTCTCTCGGTTACCCCAGTTCATTCTTTGCACATCTTCCATGTCAATATTAGGTTAGTCTGCCCAGTGCCATGATCCATTTAACTTTTCTACAAGCACCCCTGTCCTTGTCCCTTCATGCCTTGTTTTGCCAGTATATTATATCTAAACTAACTGAATATACTCATCGTTTATACAGTGTTTCGGCTTGTTGCCTTACCCTACTCTGGGCTAGAAGCCGTGTCCCGTTGTCTCAGCCTCGGCATACTATATATCAACAATCACTATTTTTGACCACACTTGACCGGTCTCTCAACATAACTCGGGTGCTTGGGAGCCGTAGGGCTTTCGCATAGAACGAGTGGTTGACTCTCTAGTTTGGTTCATTTCCACCTAACTTGGACGAAGACAGGGATGATGGGGAAGAACTTGCTCTCATTGATGTTCGGTCCTGTGGGTTGAGTGCTGGATATACTGAGGCACAACTTGATGATACCATTGCGGAGGTGAGCATATACACATCTGCTGACAGGGCATTTCTGACACTCATAGTACTCCTCAGCTGCATATTTAGTACTTACCTTTATAGGAACTTCCATCCATCCAATTAAACATGGTATCCTCACCCTTCCCTGTGTCCATTATCTGGATGAACAACTGTAATGATGCGTAGTTCACCTTTTATTCAAACTTCAAACCATGACATTGATCAAAGTACATTTGTGGTACCCTATATGTAATTCTATGTCATAACCTGTCCTCTCATCCCATCTCCTGCCGCCTGTGTATCGAAAATTTCATAGGGCCCCTGCCATGATGCTTTAGCCAGGGACCAGCTGAGTCAGTGCTGGGTTTAGTTTGTAACTGATTGCCTCCACCCTGACCATCATGCATGTAATTCACTTTTAGCTTGGACGGCAGCAAGACCTGTTCATCAGCAAAACCCTAATTGGGTATGTAGGGATGTCCCCATATGGATAGCATTGTGTAGTGCTGTGCAGCACTGTGCAGTGCTGCCTATATGGGGACTTCAAATAAGTGTTTTGCTGATGTTAGCTGTCATCATCGACTGATACTGATGTACTGCCTCCTAAGTTTCCGTGGTCCAATAACAATTGATTTAGGGTCGGGTATGTTGTGTACCATTCCATTGTTCACAGGCTAAATATTGTTCTGCTGACAACCTCAAAGCACTTGACCACTGATCAGGATCGTTGGTGGTAATACGAGAGGCATTGATTAATGGAGATTGAAAGTACTCGTGAGTTTTGTTTGAGTTTTCAAAGATGGGGATGTGCGCTGATGCCGTGGTGGTCTGTCAGTAAACTGTAACAGCGATGAAATTATGTATATCTGCATTCTGCCTGTAGAGTGCATCATTAATGGTGCTAGGTGGTCTACAATAAGCGAGTTGTGCATAGCAGAAGTCAAGTCTGTTTCCGGCGATTCGGAAGACAGCAAACTGTGTGGTATGTCCAGTAACGTGGTCAAATCTCCCTTTGTGAATCGGACACCTAAGTTGTACTCCTCAGGCACCAGTGCACCATTATGAGAACTTCCATCCACCCAATTGAACGTGGTGTTTGTCCACTTTTCCCTATCCATATTATGTGGATGAAGAGCTGTCTCAACAATGCATAGTTTGGCTTCTTCGAACTTCAGACCATCGAAGTACGTCCTGGATTCCACAGGAGAGCGCACAAGCAGGTCATGGAATGCTGAACCAGTTTTCATCTTGAGTAGTTTGGCCTCAATGTTTGGTGCATAGATGCCTTGCCATGGTAGACGGTCTTGCAGGAGATATGGTAGGACGTTCCTCAATGCTTCAAGATCATCTCGCTGACCTTGTTCTACACCTCGCTCGTTAGCTTCAAGCAGGAAATATGATGATATTCACAAACCTCGTCCAAAATGTACATTATAGCTGGAATACCGCAGGTATGGAAAGCAGGACAGCTGTGCTCGTTTTTGCATGTCACAAATCCCTATTAGGCAATAGGACTTCGAACACCCTACATTACTTAAGACACAATTCTAGTGCTGTACCCCAGAGCGTTAACATTGTCAGCATACAATAATACTAAGGTCTTATACCAAGAAATCTGTCTAATCGTTCTTTTCTAAACTGACAAATGGCTTCAATCCAAACCCTGGCCATCTACAGTAATGGTTGCAAGAATGCTTGCGCTCGAACTCATCTACTATACCCTCAATATTCCCACCCCCAAAGATGTCATCTCTGTCATTTACGGACCTGTCCAAGAAAAAGATCATTGAAATGAATGAATAGTATATGAAACACGCATGGGTGAGTCAAGATTTGAGGGTCCATTAGAAGTGTCAAACTCCCTAAATTTGTGTCAGTCTCAGTGAAATGAGTGCGCTGTGGTGAATACCTTGATAATCGGACACAAACACCAAACCTTCAGTCTGCACGTATTGAATGTGCTGTGTAAATGCAAGGAAAATGGGTAAATCGTAGCCATATTGATCCTCATCGAGAGAAGGCACATAATCCATGTTGTGAATGAATTTGGTAAACTCCTGGTTGTCATCAAACAAGATGCGCTCTTCAAGAAGATAAACAGCCGAAACTGTTCCTGCCTTTGTGTTTGATTTTTCTCCTGGTTTTGAGCTGGCACTGTGCTGTCCATACCCCAAAGCAACACCAGCATCGACGAAACGCACGCGAGGAATCTCAAAGGGCAGAGGTGTTGGAGAAGTGCTGATATGCTGGTCAATGTAATCATAAGTGTAGTTGAGCAGCGACTTCACCCAGTACATGACAATGCTTTCTTTCAGGACATGTTTCAGCTCGTCCACTGACAAATATCACACGATCTTGAGTGATGTGGTGGCAGTGGTGGCCTGACTTGTTGGTGGGACCCTAAAAATGGTCGCTTAACGACCACGCCATGCTGAGAGCGCGATCCAAGACCACTAGAAACAATGGGGGATAGAGTAAGCCATCCAGGATGAGCCGTTTTGAAGGCACCAATCCCTATCATACTGTGGAGGGGAACATCAATTGTAAGTTGGCCGATATGCAAGTCTGAAATGTCAAGTTCAAATGTGTGGTATTGCAGTGTCTTCAGGATTTCAGTGAGTGAACGGGTTGGAATTGGATAATATTCGATATCTTTGTGGTGCCGGTCGAAGACTGTCAAGTTATTATGAAGTTCAGTGTGTTGAAACAACGATGAATCACTCACCTTTACTGGTTACGTCTAGATTTGTGCTGCCTCCATACTTCAATGCCTCTCTCATAGAGTCATGGCCAGGGAGGCAAAGTGCATCCAAGCCTTTGGACAATAACGGTGCAGCTGCAGCCTTCTTGCGAGGAGGCGATACAGTGCTTGAGCGAGAATCACTCTCTGCTCGGACATGTGTCCGCTTGGCTGAGAGAGAAGGTGCCCGACGATCCTGTGCTGAGTCCAAGTCTTTGGAACTCCCAGACTCTGTATTGCTGGTACCTTCCCAGTCATTTGAGTTCGCACCTTCTGGCTCATTCCCATCCTCAAAGTCATCAATAGTGTTCCTGTCATCAAAGTTGTTGATACCGTTCCTGTCATCGAAGTCGTTGATACTGTTCCCGTCATCGGCACCCCCAAAGTCATAAGTTGTCGAAGTAGTGGTAGGCAAATCTTGAACCACAGACCGACGATGACAATGCTGATAGTAGATAGTAGTTAGTATGAGCCGTTGAGAAGCCGTTGACTTACCTCTTCAATTTTCTCTAGCCACTCCTCGTACTCAACCCACTGCACTGCTGGTACAATAACGGCTAATGCAAACTGCTTGGATTTAAATGTTGGTGCTTTTTGCCCACATCGAGAAGGGACTAAACATTGGGAGAGAAAATAAGGGACATTAGGCTGGTGGGTGGAGAGATCAACCCAAGCAGCATCCTGGACAGTGAACTCATTGGTGCGCCATGGAAACCCATTTCCAAAAACAAAGAGTTTGGGAGTGACAATGTCAAATGCAAGAGCGATGAGTCCAGGTGCGTCAATCCGGGCATCAACATCCTTCTTGCCTTCACAGATGTTCTGCAAGGAATTCAGATCAGGATTACAGAAAAGCCAGAGAATGAACACCAATGTTTATGCTGCACCCAGCTTTCCTCTGTGAGTTCCCCTCATGGACTGCTGAAATCTCCAAGGTGATAGTTTCCGCCGGAAGTGGAGCGTACAAAAGCTTTGCCCACCGTTCACGCTCCAAACTATATTGTGCATGATGGAGAGAATATCCTGCAGCGCCAGCAACCCTGTGCTGGCCTAAGCTCTGTGAATGTTGCCAGGATGATGGCACCAAAATATCTGGTCCTGGCGCGCTAGTCTGAATGATGCCACTGCCTGACGGTTGAGAGAATGGAACCACATGGGGTGGATTTATTGCAGCTAGTCAATAAGTCAATGTTCTGGATGAGCACTGTCCAACAAAACTCACATTTCCTCTGCATCATTCACACTTTGACGTATGATTCGAGGATCCGGAAGATGACTCATACCAGGCCTCTGCATGCTCTGGGTAGCTTGAATGAGTGGTGCACGCTGACCTGAGACATTTGAACCAATTTAACGTCATAATTAGTCAATATAATTATTGTACTCACCTGAAGGTCAGACCGATGACGAAATCTTCTGCTGATATCCTTTGTAACATGTTTCACACACGAAGCGACCTGGCTGGCTGGGAATCATGTTAGCGACATAATGACACAGGTCACTCTTGACTATGCGCTGACGGCAAGCCAGTCTATCGCAGTTACAGTCTTCTTGGGCAACAGCGTCCTCTGTGAATTGGGAGACAAGTTCCATGGTAAGGATCTAAGGGTTGACTTGGATGGCACCAACTAACTGATACTTTATACTTCTAGTCCATAACATGCTCTAACTCATCATGTTCCAATTTGTTGTGTGCATGTTTGACTTACTGGTATTTACCCTCTACTCTCCTAACTGTTCTGCAGGATTTATTGCTGATTAGGGAGTGGGCAATCTATGGTGGATTCTTCCTGAACGAAGGGGACAAGTCTGGGAACTGCCCTGCAGGATTCATCGCCGACCAGGGAGTGGGCAATCCCGCAGTTCACGATTTTTACTCACAACTGCCCAAGTTAGGGGTCCTGCAGGATTCATTTTTGATTGCAATCACCACATAATGGCCTCCTTGGAAGTTCGTTCATTATATCATGCTGTTCTCAGCAGTACCTGAGCATCTATCTGAATACAAGCTCCATTCTCTGCACTGCCTGAGTCGCCCAAGTATCTATTGGACCGAAACTCTGCCTGAGTCGCCCGAGTAACTCCATTTGTTCTTATCTGACTCTATCCAACGTCGATGTTCTATCCAAGACTCTATCCAATCACGACTCTATTTGATTGCGACTCTATCTGATTGCGACTCTAATTGCACAATTGATTCAGAATTGCACAATCCTGGCACACTTAAAAGAGCCTCAATGCTATGGAACTCACTTGTCTACACTCTGGACATCCTGGCATGCCTAACCAATGGAAGCCGACTCATACATGGACTTTTGATTTTCAGTGATGTCAGTCTAACTAACATTGTGCTGGTAGCACCTCTCAAGGAAATTACACCTCACATACTGTGCTTGTGGAAAGCCCGTCAGACCGACAAGATGATTGTTGAAAACTTGTGGAAGGTCATTGATACATCCCACTATGGAATAGGGTCAGTTGAATGTTACTAATTTGTATTGTATCCTGACAATCTGTTGCGCATGCAGTATTACAAAGTTCAAGGAGATACGTAATGCCATGGGTCTTCAGCATACTCGGCAGCAGAACCACTCTATCGAGTCCATTCATGACACCATGGTGGACCTCCGCGAGGCATATCCAAATGCTGGTGTGCGAGAAATGGTCTCACTGCTCTTTCATGAGAAGGATATGAGTGTATCACGGTGTCGTGAACATTCTGTCCACAGCCCTGCAGAGGCCCAATTCACGGAGTACGTCAAAAGCCCAGTTATCCGGACATCAGACCAGTCACTCCAGTCATCTCCGATGAAACCCGCTCAACCCCGACACTTTCCCGCGCTCTCCGAGCCTCGGACCCGCTGGACTACCTCCGGACCCGCTCGCATACCTTCGGAAACCCGTCTGTCCTATGTCCTGTCTGTTCCGTCCAACCCCACTGGTGCGTAGTAGCTTGTTTCCCATGGCTGATGCAGTAGGCAGCATTATTACCTGTGTTCCCACAAGTCCGCAGTGCCTCATGTCATTTTACATACCTTCGGACCCGATGTTTTCCTGTTTTTGATATTCCGGATTTCTATGTAGCTAGTTATATAGGACTGGTAGTACGACCAAGCTCATTACTTTACTGTAGGTGGGACTTCCCATCTACTTGGTCACATACCTGTCCTTACCTGTTACCTGGCTGAATATACCTGGTTCTCACCTGTTCCGCACCCGCTTCGGACCCGAAACCCTTGTCATTCGTTTTCCCTGACTTTCCCTTGTTTCCGGACATAGTCCGACGCTTTCCGCACCCATTCCCATGCTATTCTCCATAACCCGACGACCCGAAGCTTCGGACCCGCTTTTCCCACGCTTCGGACTTGGTAGTATACCTTCGGACCCGACATTTTGACCTCCGGACTTGGTCCGCATACCTTCGGACTTGTTCCTTTACCTTTCCACGACCTTAGATACTAACTATCAGACTTATCTCAGTAGCAGACCCCTGTAGGGTCGAACGTGTCTACTTCTTAGATGTAGCAGCTAGACATAGCACTGACCCAACATATCTGCAAGCTTACTGCAGAGTTGTTTCCCACAACTGGAGCCCACCACGAGGGGTTCATCTGATTAAGTTTCAATTTTTGGTATTTTTAGGTCTTACCTGGAAACCTGCACTTCAGACCCGCTTTCCCACGCTTCGGACCCGCTAACCCGCAACTATGATGCCCCTTTCTAGCTCTGGACTTGCCCCCCGCTTCACCGGAAACCCGTACGAATTACTGACATTCCTGCAGATAGTACATGAACTTGGACAAGACAATGGATTACCTGACAAAGACCTGATCAAGTATGCCCTAAGGTACACTGTCCCAGAGGAGAGAGAAGTTTGGGAATTTTGCGATACCTGCACTGGTGACAATTTTACGGACTTTGCTAACGAGATTTTGGGCATGTACCCATGTGGAGAAGATAGATATTACACCAGACCCGCTAACCTGCCGTTTTCCAAAACTCCGGACCCGACGCTCAGAAACCCGGAACCCGCAGACTCAGTAGTTTCCAAAGCCACATTATATGCAGAAATACCCGAAGACATACCCGCATCACCGGACATTTCGACTTTAGATCCAAAGCCCCTAGGAGACACAACACCCGGAAAACCTGAAATCTCCGCACTTGATCACCCGGACATATGGGATATTGATATTGAAGTATTAGAGTCCAAACCCAAACTACGTCACCCGGACATCTCACACAATTTTGTTTTGGCATCAACCTGCATTCTGGTTACTCACTGGTTATGTTGCATGTTATAGGTTTAGCACACGCCCAGCACCTCCGGACATGACTCAGAACCCTGGCACAACCACCCGAAAGTCATCCGGACATCACCCGAAGACAGGACACCTACACCCGCATCTCCGAAACTCAGTACCCGCGGACCCGCTTTTCCGGAAAACACCACACCAACCCCACAGAAGTCTATTCATGTACCCAGTATACGGATTTCACCAGTACTCACGACCCTCGCATTCAAGGATCGCACTCACACAGTATGAATGTGGAAAACGTGCCCTCATTAGAAAAAAGTTATGAATTGCAAAGTCCGGACCCGCAGAACCCGATGTGGGTAACAACTCTGCAGTAGGCTTGCAGATATGTTGGGTCAGTGCTATGTCTAGCTGCTACGTCTAAGAAGTAGACACGTTCGACCCTAAAAGGTTTCTGACCAGATTCTGGCTCAAGAGATAGAGAGGAAAAGAATGAGGGGGACAAAGTCACTGCCAGACCAAACAGAGAAATGTGTTCCAGGAGCTAAGAAGTGAGCTGAAGAAGCTACAACTACGAAGCTACAACGGGGGATGCTACTAAATAACCCAAACTAATGGGGAGCAACCAAGAACTGGAAACCAGAAACCACCAGGTAAAGACAGGTATAAAGTCCAGGTAAGAGAGAGATCATTATGTAAGCAGTAAAAATGCGAACATAACCTAAGGAATGTAAGGGTAAGTCAAACTACGTCAAAACAGTCGCTGCAAGGCTGCAGCCAGAATGTTCACGACACCGAAAACCCGGAAATGCGGAGATACATATGAAACCCGCACATACGTATATGTTTTACCCCGGGATTCGTCCGGAGACATCTCTACTTACCCGAAACCCCTATCCTTAGCAACGGACCCGCAGACGGACTAGTAACAGACAATTTTCGGACATTAGCATCGGACCCATAAAAATGCGGAGACGAACCTAGTATTGATATTTTTACTTCGCACCGTGATACCCGCACACGCCCTTACCCTATATAGAGAAAACCCAGAAAACCCAAAAAACATTGTAGAAAGATACCCAGAAGTTGCATGAAGAAGACAAGTCGGACAGTACCCCGCACCCGCGGACCCGAAGTTTTGATTGATACCCTTACCCCGCACTTTTGACCATTTTTTTTCCTATGTTTTTTTGTAGACACCCCAGTGGGGGATCGGACCCGGACACCAGACATAGGGGACTCGGACATTTGGACATCGGACCCGGAAGCCCGGAAAACACGCATCGGACCCGGACTTTGCGGATATTCTACGGACAAGTACAGAAAGATGTAGGAAAAGACGCTAGAGTAATTAGAACCGGCCCTTGTTGTTGAGATGGGCGCGCATGACATCCAGCTCATTGGCAACTTCGGAAACGAGCCCCTGGATGGTATGGACCTTTGCATAGAGACCCCGGAGTTTACCCGCCATCACCAAGTCATCTCCGGACAACCCGGAATCAGCCAACACGAAATCATCTCCCTGCATCTCAACCAACTTCCTCTTTGGAGCCCACAAAACAACGACCGGTTGCACCTTTGGAGCCTTGGAGACAGACGGCGCAGTTTCTCCATCAGACATGAAGTCCGGACCTTCGGACCCACGGGAAGATGCAACCCGACCCTTCAGACCCGCAGCGGGTCGACGAACGCTAGCAGCAGGAGGCACGGATGCCTTTCCTTTTGCCTTCGCTGGAGACGGAGACATCAGTACAGATACCTGGAAGTGACGGAACACGCACCATGACGTGAATAGGAGCAACCTGACTTAGCAGCCCGGCAACCCAGACACCCTTGCCCCTCCGGACCCACACACTCTAAGTCCCGCGTCTCGCACCGCGCACACTTCATCTCATGCACCACAATCAAGCCACGTTCATCCGCATTGAGTTCCTGTAAAAGTATTAGCGGAAACCCCGGAAAACCTTCGGACTTACTGAACCAGGTACCTTTTTCCTCCAGACCCACTTCAGACGCTTCGGAGGAGCTTCATCTTCATCTTCCAGTTCTTCCTCGCCATCTCCGTCCATAGTCACGTCCGGACCCACACCTGGTAGCTCCTGAATCTCCGCTTGACGCGCTGCCTGGTCCTTAACGATCCACATCTCATCCACAAACCTGTCATGGACTCTGGCCATCTCCTTCCCCAGCGCAATCTCCTCTGCAGTCAACAGTAGCGCGACGCCCTTGTCTTTACTGGCCGCCATGATCAACCCGATATCGGACCTCGGACATTTAGTACCCGTGGACCCGGAAACCGCAAACCCGGAAAACTTACGGAGATCTTGTTCCACCTCCGGCACCATTCTTCCTTTTCCAGTATCAGATCCTCATGGTCGTCTGGAACGCACTTAGCTTCGGCCGCTAATTTCTCCCGGAGATTGGAAAACCTGTGCTGGAGAGACTCAGCCTCAGGGGAGAGTGTATCAGCAGAGTCAAAGGGAAAAGCCATAGTAAGAAATGATGGGGGGAAAGAAGAAAGAGACGTTGTTAAGGGTCCGGAACTTTATAGGGAACAGGGAACTTCCATCGGCCGCACTACCCACATCCGGACTCAGAACCCGCGCACATGTGACCAAACCCGAAGATTCAGCTCGGACTTATGCATTCGGATTCACCATCCCCTGTCCACCCGCGGACGACCTTCGAACCCAGTGACCACCCACACATTCTGGTTGCCAAACTTACATGTTTGTCAATGTTTCACCGGTAACGGCTGACTGCGGACAGTCAGATTCTAAAGCCCCTAGGAGATGTAGGAAACATTCTCACTGCAGCCCTGCAGAGGCCTATTTTACGGAGTACGTCGAAAGCCCAGTTGTCCGGACATCAGTACAGTCACTCCAGTCATCTCTGATGAAACCCACTCAAACCCGACGCTTTCCCGCGCTCTCCGAGCCTCGGACCTGCCGGAGATGCACCGGACCCGCTCGCATACCTTCGGAAACCCGTCTGTCCTATGTCCTGTCCGTTCCGTCTAACCCCACTGGTGCGTAGTAGCTTGTTTCCCATGACTGATGCAGTAGACAACATTATTACCTGTGTTCCCACAAGTCCGCAGTGCCTCATGTCAGTTTACATATCTCCGGACCCGATGTTTTCCTATTTTCTATATTCCGGATTTCTACGTAGCTAGTTATATAGGACTGGTAGTACGACCAAGCACTAATTACTTTACTGTAGGTGGGACTTCCCATCTACTTGGTCACATACCTGTCCTTACCTGTTACCTGGATTGAATATACCTGGTTATCACCTGTTCCGCACCCGCTTTGCACCCGAAACCCTTGCCATTCATTTTCCCTGACTTTCCCTTGTTTCCGGACATAGTCCGACACTTTCCGAACCCGTTCCCTTGCTATTAGCCATAACCCGACGACCCGAAGCTCCGGACCCACTTTTCCGCGCCTCGCACTTGGTATTATACCTTCGGACCCGCTGTTTTGACCTCTGGAATTGGTCCGCATACCTTCGGACTTGTTCCTTTACCTTTCCGTGACCTTAGACACTAACTATCAGACTTACATCAGTAGCAGACCCCTTTAGGGTCGAACGTTCTTGCCTTGCAAGTGAAGCAGCAGGTATAGCATTTGACCTTACACTATATCCGCCTACTGCGGAGTTGTTTCCCACAATGGTATTTGATTCATTTCCTACTGACATGCAGTGAATGTGACCAGAAAATCACAGGAATGTGGTCATTTCATACTTTGCCGCATATGAGGTGGGCCTGGTGCATCAGTGGAAAGCCCGTCAGCTTCAGCAGAGACGATTCTGGGCTGCTGGTGTGAACGATTTGTTCACTGTCGATCAGCATGGCGAATGGCTTCGGTTTGGTCTTGGACTCCACACAGGAATAGAGCCATTCTTGGGCCATATCTTGTGGATACGAGTCTGGCACTCGAACCGCAACCCTCAACTTATACTCACGTACTATCTCGACACAATCAAAAAGCTAGGTTGTAAGTTTATTCAAACTGATCCCCATTGTGCCATTTCACTCAATGATTTATGACAGACATTCCAATAATTACGCAAAGTGACCCAGGATCTGAGAACTACGGAATCGCTAATGCGCACACAATGCTGTGCCAAATGTATGATTCGTCACTGCATGGCACGTTGCAACACCGGTGGATGCGGACGAAAAAGAACGTTATGCCTGAAATTGCCTGGTCTCAGTTGCGCCAGTGTTTTACTCCTGGTTTTGAATCACTATTGGATGAAGGTGTGGTGAGCGGTTGGTATGACATTGATAACGTGCTTCAGGTCATGGTATTTAGATGGGTGTTCATCCCATGGCTGCAGTGTGAATTAGACAGGTATCAAGACCATGTCAATAATACTGCAAAGAGACGGGATCGTAACAAGGTATTTTTTTTGGCATGCCGTCATGCACACCATGCTCACATTCCAAATGACTAGGTTCTACCTCACGGTGTGCCGAACCTAATCTATGACACCCCTGAAGACTTCGGGGCAATGGGTTTTAAGGTGAGTTTCATTCTTCCTACTAGTACATCCTCATACTAATACACACTAGGTAACCATTGATCAGGACGGCATAGATCATGTACGGCACACATATATTAAACCCGATCATCCAGTATTCGACTTGGTGCCTCAACCCCTCGATCATTATATTCAACATCATTATGATGATCTTGGTTGGCCTCCAGTCACCCGCCAATCAGCTTGGCGCATCTACTTAGATTTGCTTCACTCTATCCAACTTGCCGAACAGCTGCTGCCGCTGATAGTTTATGGTGATGTTGATGAAGACAACTTGCCACTCCTTGAACATCAGAGGGAGTTGTTATGTGCTGACAGCACTTACTACATGGGCGGTGTACATGGAGGACTGGGTCTTGGTACATCTTTTGTGTGTTAATTTAATTTAAACAAGCTCTATTCTAATGGATTGTAAACTAGATGTAACTGACCATCACCTACTGGATTCACTCGCGGAGCAGGATGAACCGGATGCATCTTTACTCCCTACTGAACAAGTTGTTGAAGAGGAGGGGTTGCTTGCTTGGTTTTCTGATGAGGAGGCCAATGACAAGATATATGAGTGGTAAATACCTGGTTCATCATATTGTTAGCTGTACGATATATTATCAAAGGAGGTTCATAGGGTACACAGAGTCCTCATGTTGTGCTTACCTGTTATGGATAATGTCACAGTGACAAAACGAGCACGGCTGTCCTGCTTTCCATATGCAGGGTTCCCAACGCAACACGGCCTTCACGATACGGCATATGTGCTCCTGTGGATGAGTCGATGTAAAGCTTCACCAAATCAAAGTTGAATAAATAGACGACGTGGGACTTCTCCCCGACGCCCGTCGCGAGATTTCCAGGGTTGATGTCCCACAGGAGAACTCCTTGTGAATGGGTGAATTCGATTCCATCCAACAGACAAAATGTGCATGACAAAATGTGCACAGATCAATATGTCAAGAACTGGGGCCCCGTCAAACGAAATCTTCATCAACCAGTGGTAGAGCATTTGGCTTGAGATTTTCATCAAAGGTCGGTACATCCCCAACAAACGAACAATCCGGCAGAAGGATGCTCATACTTCATTGAGCAAGTGCACAACGAAACTATGAAAGGTCAGATGTCAACATTGCACCATACTTTTGCGACATATATCGCTCGACTTCAAGCTAACAAAGTATAGAGGGCTTACTGGTTATAGATTAGTAAATAGATGGCCATTCGACAGAGACAAGTTGAAACTCTGTGGTTCTAGGTATTCAAACACGTAATTGCTCCCAGGCCATTTGTTCAAAAACTCCCACTGCGACGCGCCACTCTACGAATCCCATCTGTCCTCCACAGGATCACTACCACTGGACGAGTGTTCATTCTTCTCGGGCGAATCTCTCGTGTTCATCCCCGACAGAATGACAGAAGGTGAGCTCACTAGATTCTTCAAGTTGATGCGGGGGGTGAGCCATAATGGCTCGCACGGGACTGCAGTCGACCAGCCTTGGAAATGGCCGCTAAGGACAAAGAGAGAAACCTCATTCGAATTCTGGATGCAAGGGGGGTTCAACGTGCAACAACTTCGTGCCTTGGTCCAATGACGATCCCATGGCGAAATAGCACCCCTCATTCACTCTGCTTGGCTTCCTGGGTGAGACAACAAACAGAAGTTGTCCTTGGCAACGATTGATATAGAGTCCAATGTCGGTTCGTGAAATCCGCAGCGCTAGAAAACAGCGAGTTGTCCAGGAAGTGGCTTTTTTGAGCCTAATATATGATGTCCAAGAAGCTGAGTGCTTGGGCATAAATTTTGCGATGACGAAAGAGTGAGGTATTCGATGAAACAACCTCCTCACAATGATCAGAGAGTTATAACCAGAGACAGCACCCCCATTCAAATGCCATCTGAATACTGGCCTCGTTAATAATCTGCACAAGCTAAAAGAGCTGGAGAAGGTCACAGAATGATGCATGCACGCACTCTGTATGATTTGCCAGCTGGTAGTAGCCCCCATACCTCCAGATCACGGTGTTGCCATCCAACGTCAATGATCCAATCATCCACACTCCTGACTCCTCAATTATGAGGCCTCCATCCCAGATAAAAGTTGGCTCCTTGGACTCAGATGGTGATGCCAGACAAGTTGTATTGAAATATGATGTACTTAGTACTTAGTCTCGGTGGATAATTGACTGAGAATTGAAGTTCAGTAACTAAAACTATACGTAAAGAGGATGTAATAGGTGCACTCAGAGTAAGATTCAGGATTTTCGCTAAGCTCGGTAAAGCTCGGTAGAGTTTTGGCAAAACTCGGCAGCACGTAACTTAGTCATACCGGCACACTTTGGCATGAAGTTGGACATTCAAACGACACTTAGAATTCACTAGAGGATGCAGGCAAAGTCATGCATTAGGTAGAGTAACTCTGACATGTGTATTCAACTGAGAGATGTAAAGTTGGCTAAAAAAACAAGTCCCCATGCGATCAATGACATCTGGCATAGCGCAGCAAGCACCAGGGGGAGAGGTTAATGCTGAGCAACAAGGGGGACGAGGGCGGGTAAGGTTGAGGGTCAGAGGGCGGGTAAGGCTGAGTACCTGGGGCAAAGGGTAAGGCTGAGCACCTGGGGTAAAGGGTAAGGCTGAGCACCAGAGGGGGGAAAGAGTAAGGCTGAGTACCTGGGGGAGGAGGACAAGGGTGTCGACGAAAATCTGCATGCCTCCATAGAGACGCAAGATCAGAGTGGACTCCAAGTCCTTCTGGATGTTGTAGTCGCTAAGAGTACGGCTGTCTTGCAACTGCATTCCAGCGAAGATGAGGCGCTGTTGGTCAGGAGGAATGCCTTCCTTATCCTGGATCTTTGCCTTCACGTTGTCGATGGTGTCCAATGATTCCACCTCCAACGTGAGGGTCTTGACGAAGATCTGTATGCCTCCATGGAGATGGAGAACGAGGTGGATGGTGGATGTGGGTGGGGCGTGACTTCCAGAGAGGCAAGAGAAATGTGGGCAAAGTTGAGATGCCGCTGGTCAGGTGGGTGTGGGGTACCAACTTGTGCAGCACAAGATCAAACATCGGAACTTTCCGAAATTTCAAACTCCGCTATAAGCTGTGTCACATATACCAACTCGATAGGGGTGTTGATTCTGTTGATTCCCATCATGCCTCGTCAATCCAAACGTCAACAGATGCTGAATGATATTGACCAGGCTGCCCTTGTGGTAGCCAGGGCAAGATACCAGCACATCATGGAAGATGATGACTCTACGGACTCTATCTCAAGCCTTGACTCTTTGAACCTTACTCGTGACTCGGATCTTGATATTTTCATGGATATTATGCTTTCTCCCTCTTTGCCTCTTTCTCCAGCCTTCTCAGGCTTATCTGATTTTCTGATGGGGGCATCTCATCAGATGATGATGATGATACTCTCGCCCACTATAATCACCTCCAAGATTCCATTGCAACTCTCCAGGACGAAGTTTTGAAGGCTCGTGTACTCCACAGGCCTGACGTACCTCTCCCACGAGCCCCACAACTCCACCTTCTAGTTCATTTTTGGGAACATCGCCCTAACTTATTTCATCACAAATTACGGGTCAACCCAGATGTTTTTGACAATATTCTTGATTTAATCTCTGGCCATCGTATTTTTCACAACAACTCAAACAATTCCCAGCTTCCTGTTGCTATTCAACTCGCAATCTTTCTTAACCGTGCTGGCCACTACAGTAACTCCATCTCCCTACTGGATGTGTCTCAGTGGGCAGGGGTCAGTGTTGGCTCTGTTGTGAACTGCACTAATCGTGTCATGGTCGCCCTACTTGACCAGCATGATGCATTCATGGGCTTCCCTCCCCATGATTCAGAGGATTTTAACCGTGCTCGGAGGTATAGTGCAAAGGCTAGCACTTGCCCTGAGTGGCAGAATGGTGTCCTAGCTGTTGATGGGACAACAGTTGATTTGTATGCCACACCATGTTTTTACCATGAGGCTTTTTATGACAGGAAATCAAAATATTCCCTTGGCTGTCAGGTAAGTTTGCTTTTTATTTATTTTTCTACTGTTATAAATTAAAATAAATTCAAGGCAGTCATTATGCCCCACAATCTTCTTATAGTCGATTATTCTCTCGGTCACCCTGGAAGCGTCCATGATGCATATGCATTTAGATCAACTCGTATCTATCAAGAGCATGACACACTTCTGCCAGCTGATCACTGGGTTTGGGCAGACAGTGCTTATCCATTGAGCACCTGGTGTATTCCCCCTTTCAAGAAGCCCCGTGGTGGTCGTCTGACAGCAAATCAGAGGACATTCAATTATCATCTTTCTTCAGTTTGTACTATTTTTTTCCTGATTATTTTAAATTTTACAAGTTATTTAGGTCCGTGTTCGCGTTGAACATGCATTTGCTGCATTGAAAGGGCGGTTTCAATCCCTTCGAGATCTCCGACAGAATATCAATTCGGCAGATGACTTGCAGGCAGCTGTCCACTGGATCCAGTGTTGCCTCATACTTCACAACATGATTATCCGGTTTGAAGAAAATCAAGCTTTTACAGAAACAACTGGCTCAGTGGCATGGGCCCATCAGGAGGACAATAATAACATTCATGCAGAAAATGAAGGACCTGATGGTGATGGGCAAGTAGGTGATAGGTTGTATGAGGGGACTCCAGGTCATGCACATCGCGAGAGATTGAAGGATATTTTACTTGACGGTCCTCACTCCAGAGCAGTACGCAGAGAAGGCTAAGAATAGTTGCAAGAACACCAGGACATCATTGTATAGTAAAGTACCACAACAGAGCATGAGTTACATATGAGTGACACAGACAGTAGCGTGAAAACGAGCATAAAACAAGAACAAAAGAGATATTGCAAGCATCACACTCAAGACCCAGACCCAGAACTAGTCAGATGCGCAAACTCAATCTTGAGGCGCATGGTTGCCGCCTCCTCCGCATGTGCTTGCGCTAATGCCACGTGCATTTTCATCTCTGCTTCGCGAAGACGAATCTCGGACTCCTTGGCCTCCAGGGCACGTTGATGCGCAGCAGCAGCTTTGGCGAAAGTATCCACACGTTCGGCTTTAAGGAATTTGTGTTTGTTGACTTGGCGCATGAAATTGTACTTGGCCATGTAGTGCTCGTTCGTGAGTTCCTCCCGAGTGACACGGTGTCGATCTTCATTGCCGGTCTGTTGAAACCTTCAACAAAAACAACAAAACCAGACAATGCTACTGGTCAGTGGTCCTTGTGCTTAGAAGCGCTGTGTTTAGTAGTTGTTCAAAATAGGGTGGGCTGACCCTGATAGTGCTCCAAACACTTCGAGTTGTTGAAGAGTTTGGGTTTGTGGGAGTTGGAGGGTGAAGAAAGCGAAGTACTGCACACTGGCAGCAGACTGGAATGGATAGACTGGGCTGGACTGGAATAAATGTAAAGCAGAGTGACAAAGTTCCAGGTGAACAATGTCAGGAATGATGACAGAGGACTGTAAAATGCGAAGCCTATCTGAGGCTTCAGAGGAGAATGGACATGGAATGGTGAACTGAAGAAGTTGATTGCTCTGTAGCTAAAGTACAGGGTTTATATAGAGTAGAGTACCTGCGTATGTCTGTGTATGCAAAGCAACGCTCCAGGCAATGAGTAGGGCAATGAAGAGGGCAATGAAAGGGGGGAATGGAATGAATGTGCTGCGCTTCAGGGGTAATGACTGAGCAATTTCGAAAAATAGAACAAATCCTATGCATAAGAATGAAGAATGAGTCATAAAATGGAGAATGAGTCATAAGGACAAAGAATGAGTCAGAGAATGAAAAAGCGATGATAAAGCAGGGCTGTGACCATTACAAACCATGACTCATGACCTGAGTCATCATGACCAATTGCTATGCAAGCATGACAAAGTGCTGTGTGGTGATGATGCAAGAGCTGTGATGCAGCAATGACACAGCATATGGGCAGTGGAGAATGGAATGAAGAGATGATGCTATGATGCCATGATGGTGTGATGATCCGAATGCTCTGCTGCAGAGATGTCATGTGGTTGTTGGTGCAGAATGTCGACATGCAGGGATCATGGGATATACACAGTCTGTAAGACGCTTCCCCAGCATGATAAAGGGATTGGTCATCTGCATAGGGACTTGGTTGTTTGCAATCTCTGGTGAGCATTAGGACGGAATGGCATGGTGTCCACAGTGATCATGGAGGTGAGGTGCGAGTGGATAATGGTTTGAATGGTTCGACAAATATAAGCCGCTGAAGAGGATTGGAAATGGTAGGGCAATGAGGACAGGTTGAATAAAGACGCGGTTTTCGACGTATTGGTGCAATTTTGCATGGTCTGGCTGATGCTGAGGTTGTCTGAGAGTGTAGTGGGTGAAGATGGGAGAGCATTGGAAGCATGTAAATGGGGGAAAGGTGAATGAACCTCGTTGAATGCGAAATGCCGTAAAAATGCGGGATGCCGTAATACTGTTGAAAATCGCTTGAAAATCGAAAAATTAAAGGAAAGGAAGGACAACAAATGAAAAGGTGAGTAAGGAATGGTATGGGAAATGAAGATATAAATAAAAAAACATGTTCTCGCTACCAAACACATTTGGTGCGTGACAACGGTCCGACTGCGCACACTCAATCTCATCAGAGAGTGCATCAACCTGACTCTGAAGGTCGGACCGCTGCTTCTTCCCCTGCCTCGTTTTTCCCGTGGATGCTGACGTGGAATTGGCTGGTGATGTCATTGACGTTGATGCAGGTGCTGACGACGCCGACGCAGGCTTCGAGTGCGAAGAGCCTGAAGAGCGGTGAGAGGACACTTTGACCAACCCCATGCTAGTGCGCCTTTGCGGATCAGACATCCCGAAGGATGCACGACTGTCCCGGTGAGACATCTGCAATGTGTGCGGCAGCATGAATTCGGATCATTGAGATTGAGGTGGCTGGGTAATGGGGGGCAAAGGGGACGACAGAGGAGCTGGACATTTGGATGCAGCGCGTGCAGACCTTGGCGGACTGTCGAGAATAATAGTGTGAGGGTTGTCACTGTAATCACGTTGTGGGGGGGGAGTCAGCTTCGGTAGATCTTCGAATGAAAAGTCCATGTCATCGTCATCATCGAGAAGCGAATTTGGGTTGTTGCGAGAGCGTGTGGGGGGTGCGCCAGACTGGTGGTGATGTGGGTACTGGCTATGCTGATGGTGCCGAGCACCATCAGCATAGTCCCGAGGGGCATGGCCAAACGCGTATTGACTGCCATGGGGCTGAGCACCCAAGGGCATGTAAGGTTGAGCACCCGAGGGCGGGTAAGGCTGAGGGCCAGAGGACAGGTAAGGCTGAGGGCCAGAGGATGGGTAAGGCTGAGGGCCAGAGGACGGGTAAGGCTGAGAAGCTGAGGGGGGAAGCTGAGGAGAGTATGGCTGAGCGCCAGCGGGAGGAAGCTGAGGAGAGAAAGGCTGGGCACTAAACTGAGCGCTCCCAGAGCCCAGACTGTTGGAATACGAGCTGCCGGCGGTACATGAGATGGAGAAATATTTTGCTGCATGGTCTACTCCCGGGCGTGACGAGACTGTCTTGAGGGATATTGCTGGATTCCCCCCCCATGATGTCAATGAGTTCATCATACCAGGGGAATTCCTTCATGATTTGCGCTGTGAATTTAATCAGTCAGGCTATGATAGATGTAATTAAAAAAAAATGCACCGTGCAAATTCTGCGCTTCATCCTCTGGCATGATACCAGTGCCGGTTGAGTGTAACTTGTCATAGGACTTGCGATACTTTCTTCTGAGTCTGTGAAATGAATATTAGTACACTTTGAGGAGGACAGTCAGAAAAACGTACCTGTTGATGTGACTATTCATCGAGCCTCGAAATTTGTCGGGCTCATCCGCGTAATGCTTCACATATTCAGCATCATTCTGGAATACAAACTTTGCGATAACAGCGCAGACTGAAAGCTTATCTTTGCCCGAGGGGCAGTCACTATCATTCTGTGGTCGCTTTGCATCAGAGGAAAATAGGATCCGGCAGTCAGCTGGGTGATCACGGAGGTGGTCGATGACTTTCTGGGTGCGGAAAGGTGCAGATAGCCATTGTATCTGTAATTTGGGGTGATCTGACCCTCCTCCCACAGCAGGATGCCGTGTGCCTCTACTTTTGCTACCCCTCCCACAAGTGACCGGCCCTTGTGTTTGATCCATGGCGTTTTTGCCCCTTGGAAAGGGCGTCTGTGAAGCTTTCAGTCGCGCAGAGCGACGTCGAGGTGGTGGTCGAACGACAGGCATAACTTTCGAAGTCCGCTGGGTGCCGAAGTCTGCCGCATGTCAGGTGCGGGGCAAGCCCCGAGTTTGGTGAGCCTCTTACCGCGCTTTACCGAGCTTAGCGAGAATTCTGAATCTTACTTTGAGTACCATTAATATAATGCGAGTTGGTAGCGACTTTATGTAGCGAGAGAAAAAATAGTGTAGGGATCCTCAATCTAACCAAATCGCACAACTTCAATAGAACTACGTCCCCTCTCCATCACTATCATTGAACACAAAACACCTCTGTACCCATCGAATAAAACTGGGTCTAGCCTGAGAGACAGGGAGTTGTTAATTATGCCGCTAAATTCCCCATAGTCTGTGCTGTTTTTGTCCTGGTCGTCAATCGTGAATGGAATGAACTGCCTCCTGTTTCCGCTGCACACCAACCCCCGAATGCAGCCGTCATGGGACGAATCTGCGAGTACTGTAGCATCGTGTGGTAAAGCCCGCAGCCTCTCTGACGTGAACGATATGCCGCCTCCCGCGTCCAGTAGGAGTTGAACAATGTTGAGCGACGCTACGTCACTCGAATTTGGTGCGAGGAGACTCAACATTAGGGTCATGCGTATCCCACCTGTCAAGGTCTCGTGCTTGGGGCCCCTTAATACATGCCACGTGCAAAATCTAAGCTCATGAGTTCTCATGGCATGTGAGGGATGCAATACCCATACGGCATCAGTGCTCCACTCTGATTGCGTCTGGGAGAGAGGATATACTTGCAGCAAGGTCTCCAGTCCACCAAGGAGGCGTGCAACAAGCAAATGCGACGAAGTAGATAAGTAAGAAGTGAACATCCCAAGGTGACCCTGTCATGGAGGTTATCAGAGTATTCGAACAACGGTCTCGCTACTCAAAAACTAACTCGAGGAAGCGGAGGTGTTGCAGCACGAAACCTCTGGAATGTCTTGACATCCAAGATAACTGGAGGATCGTCCTGCTCAGAACCCTTGGCACAAATGACTAGAAGGCGAGGACCTGTAGTGACAGTCCAGACTCCTGAGTAACGAGGGCGCACATCGAGGGTGAAAATATAACCAGAGATGAATGGACCATAGTCAGGATCTATCGCAACCGTAAACACATTGCTGCCAAAGTTCTCTTGATAACTTGTAAAACAAACTCCATCAAGTGTACAAACTCACAGCTTGCGCCGAGCAGCTCCGACCTGCGTCTCGCTGACAGCGAAAATCAGCTCTTGCCCGTCTTCCGCGGTCGTCGAAAAACAGCGGAAGAAATTCGCTTGTAGGTGTGGCTGGTGGAATATACGGGGTGAGGTGTCCCAATCAGGGTCACTGCTACGAGTATCGTAGCATAATAGAAGAGGAGAATCCCCTGTGATGAGCCATCGTCCATGGATAATGCTGAGATTCTGCTTCGCAGACTGTAATGTAACTCGAGAAGTCGGGTTTGGTGACCGTACAAAAGGCGGCCAGTTGTGCTGCACTCTGGCGCTTCGTACAAGGATTTTCCGAAGATAGGTTGTTGACTGTCCTTCAAATGGACCAGGGGGACGGGGTATGCGCTTATTCCTGTATGACTGTTTCCAATACCATTCATCGTGCAAAAGCCTGTGGAATAATTTTGACACCTAATCCCTGGTTGAGTCCTGATGGTCATGAGGAATAGATGTCACATCACCTTGTACAAAACCACTATATCCAGCACGTCGACGAACTCGAGGATGATGAAAAGAATCTCATTAGGTAGATCCTGTATGTTTATAGTAGGAGAAAAGGAATGGAAGTCGTGTTGCCCTGGCATGCCTATAGTTCCTGCTGGACTAGCTGTGCATGAGACTTGAGTGATGTCGATGAACGCTAGATAGGATTACGGTTTGATTAGTAACAGTATGTGGGCCGTGTGTCCTATTTTTTATTTTATTCGCGCAAGTTTTGATGGAGCTTACATAGTCGTTGGGCGTCGAGCTGCGCGCTTGCAATTGCTCACGTACTTATTGACCACGATTTACCTCAGAGGGTTTTAAAATCTAGTTCACGACTTTTCTGTGGACCGACTACACACTGCTGGCACGAGTCAGACTCAGAATCTCTTGGAAGACCAAGGTTGGCAGCCCTCTACTCAATGAGACCACGTACGATGGATTTCCCGGCGGAATTCCTGGCTGATGTACCACAGTACCTGACTTGTCTAGGTCCTGTCGAGCGCCAAAACGCCCTCGGGCCCGCAAGCCCGCACTTCAAAGGAACGACTGCCTTCCTTTGTCTATAAAAGTCTGCATAAGGGAGGCCAAGCCTGCACAGCCCAGCGACAATTTGGGTGCATTTGCAACCACACCCAAGTGGCGCCTGCACAGGTCGGGTATGATGGTCTTCTCAGTTTCACAGTATTCTGTAACCGGAATAGTGGTGGCCCCTCCAAATTTTGCCATCCTGCTCGCGCGCTCGGTCATGACGCAGGCATTGGGCACAGGCAGAAAGTCATGTCAGTGTCGAGCGTGGGCTAATCCAATTTGCTTATACCGTGACAGTAAATATTATGATTCTATCGTAACTATGCCATGTGGTGCCCTTCAAGATCAACTTCCAGTGCCAAGCTTCAGTGTCAGTTGATCCGCCCAAGCCCAACAGATTACGCGACTCGCTATCAATGAAATTCTAGAATCTAGGCGTCTAGCATCACTGTCACGAAGACCACCGTCAAACATATATAAATCAGCATCCTCACACGATAACCAGCACTTCTATCATGGACCCACCTTCAACACATATAGATCTACTCAATGGAAGTGTAAGCGTTTATACCATTACGCACCTAAATCACGGACTTATTTAATTTGCTCTGGAGTACGTTTTTCGTGAGTAGATCACATATATGACCAACAAAGAATCAGTTATAGACCCTTGATCTGCTAACGAAGTTGCCACAATGGTGGTTTTGGTGCGCATGATATTGCACAACATCCTTCGATATTCTCATTACCAGACGCAGGTTTATGATTTTGTGATTCACCTTGACTACGAGGCAGGCTCTGTGGACCTGGAACAAGTGCGGGATGCTGACTTGTCAATGGCGTCCAGATTGTTTATTGGGCAAGCCAAAAAATGTCGCTCCCGACAGCCTCATATGGGCTATGCCAAGCACTCTCTCTTACCGCATGTTGTGTCCGAATCCCGAGCAAGTCAAGTCATCTCTTCGTGGCCGCAGTGTATTCACAATAAACGTTGCAGTTGTGTTCATACCTACCATGGAGAAGCTCAATAAAATGGTGAGTTAGTCATGATGCACTACATTCATGTCTTACAATTCGTCAAGGAGTGCACAATTCTTGATCAGGTCGATCTCTGTGTGTCCTATCTCGTGTTCTCATGACCGGCGCTGAGGTGCGTCTCTCCAAAACCTTGTTATCTAGGGATTCTTGTGATGGTCCTCGTGTGCGTTGAGTGTGAGACACCCGTACTCAATCCTATTGAATCATGTCTCACAGAGAACACCAGGTATTTTTATCATTCGAACATATGCGTTGTGGGGTCAAACGAGACGGATTCTATACGTTTTGGCTGGGAGCTACCTGGTATGTTTGTTAATATCTGCATGCTCGTCCGGCTGAGATAGGCTCAGGTAATTCTTGCGGGAGCATTTAGTTGCCTCGCACTATATAGTGTCGCTATTAGTAAATGTGAGTTCAGCACGAGCGTACATTGCCTCGTCACTGAACGTTCACAGTCGGGGGCTGTGAGTTACCGACAGATTCACAACAGCCTCTGGTAGCAGGGTACATACTTCTGGTCGTACTAGAGATAGGCAAGTATACCCACTGCATTTTATCACTCCGTCACTCAATCTTCCTTGCGTCATCAGAGGTTCTCGTGCTTTCTGTCTACAGGGCAACCAAACTGTATCGTGCAAGTCGGGGAGCGCTTTTAGTTTTACTTGTACAGCACAACGTTGGGTATTTCGCTGCTTGTCTTGGTGGGTTTCGTTTAGGACACTTCTGATGGACACGATCTAATATTCTTCTTTAGCATTAAATGGCATCAACATGATAAGCGCGGTTGGAGTGGCAACTCATGTGAGTGTCTTTCTAATCAACTGGTGGTCAGTGTTGATCGTCGATCACAACTAGGATAATGCAATGATAGAAGTGTAAGGCACTCTTTCAAGTCGAGTATACTACTACAAATCTTACCGCGCTTCTCTCAGGACACAGATCATCTTGCAAGGGTTACTTGCTACCCGTATGCAGATCGACCTCTGGAAATCAGCTAGCAGACGGAGTGATTCGCCGACGGACGACATGTCATTAATGGAATTTGCTGAGAGACGTGATATCAGGCAGGAGTCTGAGTTGGTGAATACATGATTGAGGGTTTGAACGTCAATCATCATCTCCAGATTATTTTACTTATATTTATATCATGCAGAGTAATATTGACAACGTTAACATGATAACAATATCAGAGTCGTGATTCTGCTAGCTACTTCTCGAGTTGGAGTATGGTTGTCCGTCCCCTTAATTCGGAAATTCTGCACCATTAGCAGGGATGCTCTATCACTGCTTCGACCATAGTATCGCTCATCGGCGAGGTCGAATTTGCCGTATGCGCACTAAATACTACAAGTCTCATTGAGAAGGGTCGACTGTCGAACATTTCCTCGTCGTTCGCCTCTTTCCTCTTTTGTTCTAAAACACCATTCAGTCTCACCGTGAGCTTGCACTGTCGAGGCCGGCTATCCTCCTCACGAGCGCCGCCCCCGCCGATTTCTTCTTGCTGTCGCTGTCCCGGTTTGTGACTCCACCTGAGCCCACCCGTTTCACCATTTGTCGCACCACTCGAGCCTACCCGACCTTCGTTTTAAGAGGAGGTCATCCTCTCAGGCACCTACAAATGTGGTTATGATTTCGGTGGGGATTCCTCACTTCTGCTTTCCACCACTTGGATGCTCGGCGCTGTATGGGAGATCCTCGTGTTTTTCCTTGTAGTCTGGGTTGCTGCAAAACGCTTCCGCAAACTACGATGATCGCGGACAGCATGGACCGTGTTACAGTTTTAATAAAAACTCACGTGCGTTACTTTGCAAGGTTAGCTCGTAACTTCGATGCGGCTATCTTTTCTTACTGAAGTTTCACACGTGCTATGTCATGGTAGTTGCGCTGTTGTTTTTTGCTTCCAATTCGGTTGTTACTCTCCAGCCCTGGTACGTCGATCGGTCACTAACATCCGTATGGGGTCACCGTTCATCATTGAAATAGGTGATATTTTCTGTAGGGTCTTTGATGTATGGCGATGTTCTTCAAATTTTGTGGAATGGACAGATGTTTGTGCTGGGACTACGCCTTATCTTTAGTATTCGAGAATTCAACGCTAAGCTTGTGACCGACTCCGAAGCAGAAACCGGCATGACTTCCAGGAGCACACCCGTATATCAATTGGGAGCATGACTGCATGTCGTTCGGTTGCGCGACGGTACTGCTGCTGGATATCTGATTCGGCGAATGGGCTGGCTGGCGCATGGGGTATTCTTGTGGTGGATACATCCACGTCTGTCGTTGTTTATATGCACTAACAGCAGCATTTGAGGAGTAAGGTTGTGATGGTGATATGTAGCACTGGACATTAATACTCGTCGGTAGCAGTTTGCAGGGAGCATGAGGATTTTTATGTGGAATTTCAGTCTGCTGTATCGGTGTTCCGAGGTACTAGGCACAGGCTGCAGCAGTTCAATATCAATGATAGCACTTCTGCGTAGGTATCTTGAAGCAATGACTGGCCGTGAGAAATTGGAGTCGGGGACTTGGTGCGCCCACACCGCTAAGTACCCCGACACGTAAAATAGCGGCTGGACCAAGTGCTATCTCGGTGCTGGCGTCGGCCGAATGTTTCTATCGGACGAACCGTCCCGAACCCCGAACGATTAGCATCAATCATCAACATCGTACAAAAGGGGTCGTGTCACGGTGGAAAACAGAGCACCGTGGTGCTCCGGCTTTCCTTATGGATAAGTACAGGG
Organism: Suillus lakei; assembly: GCA_016628065.1. NCBI lineage: Eukaryota > Fungi > Basidiomycota > Agaricomycetes > Boletales > Suillaceae > Suillus > Suillus lakei. Next base: position 84,315 of record JABBWA010000043.1, read on the forward strand.
GATCGTCGATCACAGCGAAAGATATTCTAATAACCTTCTTCACCTTATACGGCCATTGTAGCCCTTCTCGACTGACTCAGAGCAACCGCGCACTTCCTTACCTATAGAGTAGACAGCTGTACAGCCAGGTCAAACTGCTCATCGACGACCTCAAAGCATACAACCTGCGCCGCGCATCATTTTCAAGTGGACAAGCCGATGGTTTAGCATGGTGGGAGGGTCTCGCGGTCAGCACCGACGGACATCCTCTGAAGTAACCTATCACCCTCTTATTCATTGTTCCCCACACAGCCGACGTCAAATGCCTCTTCTCGGATATGGGCAACACTGCACTCAGTCTCCGAAGCGTTGCAATCTCTCGGTAGACACATTTGAAGCACTGGAAAAGATTCGAGCAAATCTTCGCTACCATAGTCATCAGAAGGTCGTGGCTAATGGCAAGCATACACACCAGTACCAGGCATCAACATCGATGTAGCTACTGATTAAGAAGCCAACTTTGCGTGGACACCACCGCTGGCACCTCAGACTCAGGAGTCAGAACATCGATAATGATCTTGCGGGTTTTGAACTTGGTGAGATCGACGCCGCATTTGCCCCACTGGAACGCCACGGAACGAGAGCCGGTTGACGGAAATGACGTGTTGGTCCTTGGAGGGCTAAGTGTATGATTTTGCAGAATTGGAGTACGTCATGGGCCTAATCTTATGGGGTCATACCGGAACCGCGCTTTGGACAAAAGGTCATTAACCACCATCTCTCGCAAAACCGCATCTACAACTATGAATTCTCTGGAATCTGTAGCCCAGTCCCTTACTCGGCTGTCAATCACTCCATCCGCCAGCATCACACATGCTGAAACAAATTCCCCGGCTTCATGGCGAGAAACGCTACTTGCGACCTCATCTGCGCCAAAATCATTCGAGCTGATCAAAACACTCGTCTACAAGCCCAACACCACAAAAACTGCGATTCCTGTCCCTGTCGTCGTCATTGCCCGCGAAGGGACCGAGACGAGCTCATCGGCGCTCGGTAAGATGCTTAATCTGAAGGAGCTGAGCTTGGCATCAGAGGATCTGCTTGCTGATTTTTTCGCGCTCGATAAGAACTCTTGTACGTTTTTTCTTATGACCCGGCGTCACTAATCTGATTTGCATGGACCGATCAGTGTCGCTACTTTCATTGACCAGCGAAACATTCCCAAAAGTTGTCACTGTGGTTGATGCATCGATCACGTCCTCCTCATCAACGTTTGCGTTACATGCACTGTCCTCGAGTGCAACTGTCTTCCTGTCTGGACAGGATATTCTGTCTTACCTCCGAAAACTCGAGACTGACGAGTTGAAAGTCCAATAAATTGATTTCACTTCCCTCAAGTATGACATCGCTGCGGCTCCTTCAAAACCTACTGCAAAGGAGAAGGAGGTCGCGAAAATTGATGGCGCCGTTCAGATCGCCATCGGTGTGAAGAAGGAAGTTGATTTCTCTGCGTGGTATCAGAGTGTAGGTTCCTTAATGCGACTGCCCCGATCTAGGGCTCACTTGTGTGATCTAGGTCTTAATAAAAGCAGAAATGCTTGAGTACTACAGTATTAGTGGATGCTATGTCTTGAGGCCGTGGTCGTACAGTATCTGGGAGGAGATCCAAAGTCTGCAATCTAGTTCTCGACTGATCCTGAGTACTAAGGTGTGTTATAGACTGGTTCAACAAGAAAATCAAGGCAATGGGCGTTCAGAATGTGTACTTTCCCATGCTTGTGTCACAACAGATGCTCGAACGCGAGAAGGACCACGTCGAGGCGGAAGTTGCATGGGTTACGAGAGCGTAAGTACATCAAGAAACGAATGGACACCGCTATTGATAATGTAACAGTGGGGGCTCTGACCTTGAGGAGCCGGTAGCCATTCGCCCGACATCTGAGACTGTTATGTATCCTTGTAAGGCAATTTCAATCGTCATTGAGAGAGCATCTCACTCATTGCTCGCAGACTATGCCAAATGGATCAAGAGTCATCGAGATTTGCCACTGAAACTGAACCAATGGAGCAACGTCGTCCGATGGGAGCTCAAACATCCGCGTTAGTCCTTGTGCTCGAACACTGTCGGTTTATCGTCTATAATTTTATTCAGAACCGTTCCTCCATACTCGGGAGTTCCTATGGCAAGAGGGCCATACTGCTCACCTTACCAAGGCGGAGGCCGATAAGGAAGTTCGAGAGATCCTTAACTTATACCGCCGCTTGTATGAGGAACTCCTTGCTGTTCCTGTCATTCCTGGCATCAAGTCAGAGAAGGAGAAGTTCTCCAGCGCCCTCTATAGTGCCACGATTGAAGGCTTTATTCCTTCCTCGGGCCGTGGTGTCCAGGCTGCTACATCGCACTGCTTGGGCCAGAACTTTTCGCGCCGGGAAATGTTCAATATCATGGTCGAGGACCCGAACGATCCCTCTGGCCAAGGCAAGACCTTTGCATGGCAAAACTCGTGGAGGTTATCGACGCGGACAATCGGTGTGATGACTATGGTGCACGGTGACAACCAAGGCTTGGTTCTTCCTCCGCGAGTTGCGTCTATCCAGGCTGTCGTAGTTCCGTGTGGTGCCACAGCAAAGTCAAGCGATGAGGATAGAGCTAGGATTAACAATGCCTGCGATGACCTCGCAAAATCTCTGATAGATGGGGGTATCCGGGCGAAGGCAGATCTCAGGGAGTATCACACCCCTGGATATAAATTCAACGTTTGGGAACAAAAGGTCCGTCCTTCACAATCGGCTGCCATTGCTCACCTCTGACATGTGGTGCGTTTCCTGAATAGGGTGTCCCCCTTCGTCTGGAGATAGGGCCGAATGACCTTGCGAAGCAGCAGACGCTGACAGTGCGCCGTGATACCGGTGCAAAGATCCCTGTCGCTTTCGCTGACCTTGCCACCATGATTCCGAGGATGCTCGAGACTATCCAGAGCGACATGTTCCAGCGTGCTCTCGCTGAGTACAATGCGCATGTAAAAGAAGTCATACGATGGGAGGACTTTGTCCCCACACTGGACAGCAAGTGCATAGCTGTCATTCCGTGGTGCGAGCGTGAAGCATGTGAAGATGACATCACGGAGCGAAGCGATAGAGCGTGAGTGTTTGATGCAGTCTCTGATTCAGACAATTATGTTATTGATCCTCTTGGGAACACTGGAGATATATAACGGCATCTAACACTTTTTTTGAGCAGTGCGGAACCGCAGGACGAGCGTGCGCCGTCCGCCGGAGCCAAATCCCTTGCTACTCCGTTCGAGCAGGAGCGATGGTCTCCTATCAAGCCGGGAGAAACGAAATGCGTTGGCTGTGGACAGGGGGCAAAGCGTTGGACCATGTTTGGGAGATCCTATTAGAAGGCATTACATAGGTTTGTTCTATCGTTGGAGCACGTGAGAATGGAATTGCGCGAATCGAGGTTTCTTTGTTCTTTGATTTCTTACCTGGGGACATGTACATAGTCAGTGCTCTGAGCCGGCGGTAGCCTGCGCTGGGCAATCGCTGGACGTGGCAAGATCTGACTCGTTAAATCTTGACGTTGACTAATGTTCTTATACAGCTTATACTTAGCGATACAATCGATCGCATTTATATACCATACTTGAGAAATCGGAAGAAAATGCTGCATTCTCCCAGCTGTGGTGAGGGAGGGAGTGCCGCCCTCGCATGTGCAACCCTGAACAATAAACGCGTACATCACTCCAACATGCTACTTATCACAAAGCGACGAGGCGACCTTGTCCCGCGCCCGCGTGTGAAATGTGCAGAGGTCGTTCGCCACAAAGGGAGAAGCCCATGCAATACCTGCCAAGTTTTTGCGTTGATAGTATACGGGCCGCCACGGCATGCACAGTCCAAAGATCTTGCCGGTTTGCTAACGTAATATGAACCTCAAATCGATCTCAGATCTCTTGGCAAGTTCAAGTTGGTGAGTCGTCCAGTCCTTCGCTGTAGGCCACAGCGCAATTGAATAACGATGAACAACACAAGGAAATAATCGTTCGTAGTGCAGGTGAGCCAATTTAGATGTGTCTGAAACAACGTGCTCCTGGCTCCATGCACCGCAGCTGCCCAGGCGCCCTAGATAGCAAATCAAGGACTGACTTTTATGTGTTGAGGCCGACGACGCCCCTCAAAGGCGTCGTCGGCCTCACCACTGCATTATGAATCCAGGCGCAAGGTGCTTATCGCCAGATATATTTGCCGCTGAGCATATTTTGACGTGCAGGGTGCACACCATGTCGGCCATGCTTACAACGATCAAAGACAGCACAGTATGCTGCTTCCTGACTGCCTGAACATATGTGTCACACCCTAGTCATCCAGAGTTTGATCAAGATACCTTTGATGTATTGTGGCAGTTATCAGAACCAGGTGGTGCAGCCGAGGGCTGTTTCTTGCGGCACACTCACTGAATGTCGCGGAGATGATCTCGCTAATGCTAAATGGCTTCAATATATGCCAGATGTATGCAAACCAACTCAGATTTATTGTCGTTGTTCTAACTCATTTCAGCTTAGATATATCGAGAGCAACGAACTTCGCGGTACAGCACACACAGACTTCTCTTTCAGCACCGTCAGTATGAATACTCCGGTCTATCTTGATTAGCTTTTGTCCTCATTCCTTGCAAAAAATGGGAACATCGTGCGTCCCTGCAGCACATCAGTCAGCTTCTTGAGCGAGGAACTAGTCCATACGCGGGTGCTCAGTTGCACAGTACCGTCGACGCTGTTGTCGTCTGTGCTGGTATTGGCGCGCGCACTAGGAGGCGTTGAAAATAAGGACGTATCCCCAATTCGCGGGCAAACTGTGCTCCTCAGAGCTCCCTGGGTCAAGTTCTGGAGGACCATGACTGAAGTTGATGGGACGTACACCTATACGATACCAAGGAGCAATGGTGATGTGCGCCTGCTCAGAAACTCACCTGATTTGTCCTCTGACTTGTTCTGTATAGGAGTTGTGCGGCGGCACAAGAGTGCCCAATGACTGGTATTTCTGTCGACTTATCACATTGTTACATTCTCAGCGCTCACGGGTACCTAGTTCCGCGTCCTGAAATCTCCGAGGACATTCGCCCCATTATGATTGAGCCAGGCTGCGGCTTGTGCCCCGCGCGAAAGGGTGGAATCAGGCTCGAAGTTGAGTGGTTGGGCGCCCCCACGCGAGGCAAGGTGCATGTGGTGCATAACTACGGGTAAGCGACATCATACTTGTTCATGCTGTCCTAACATTGTGTGTAGACACTCTGGTTATGGTTTCTTGTCGTCGTGGGGCTGCCCATTCTGAAAGTTAGTTAATGTTTCAGCTTCTCGGACACGCGCTCTCATCGCGGATGCTGTATACGCGTCCGTCAGCGTATAATAGGACAATAGAATGAAGAGATTTGCAACGAAGGTGAGGTTGAGACAGGGAATGAAGGTGTTAGGGTTAGATTCGTTTCCACCCCGCTGCTTTCAGATGGAGACCGGCTTCTGGTACGTCACTACGTTATGAGTCATTGGAATCCGGGCACGCAAGGGGAGATCCTCATTGGCCTTGCTACTACAATCCACCACAGGATGCGTAGTGCTGGCAGTGGTTGGTCGCGATACTACAGCTTTCGATATCTGCTCTTCATTGGACGCTGGTGATCGGGCCTTACACTAGTACAGTTAAAGGACTGTCCTTGTCTAGGGTCTGCCTAGGGGAGACTAAGCCTTATAGAGGTCTAGGGAATGTTCCTGAACTTTATGACATCACATCATTTAGAATTTCGGACTGTAGAAGGTAAGTCTTCTTGATCATCAAAAGATGGACCATGCGCTCACAGGGCCTCACATGCACACCGCGCATCCTAGTGGCTATCTTCTAAATCTCAAACAAGGTTGAGCAGCGTGGTTGTACGTTGAAGGTTCTGAGCGACTTAAACGATATCAATACGATCCAGAGCTAGCTTCGGTACATTTAGAGTGACGGTGAGTCAGCGACGCTAAATTTGACCGAGGTGACCTTAATTATACATCCAGGTGCTGCTACCAGTGGGTGCATCCATCCATATGTTTGTAATATCGCCGCCCAAGGTGGATTTAATATGCGCGGGCAGTCCATTCTCTGTCACGTAATGAACTTGAAATTCTATAAAAGCGTCGGATGGTGGTATATCTGCACGAACGCGTCATCGTTGTTCATCTACCAAGTTCGCCAATCCCAATATGACCTACGTCTCAAATGATCCTGACGCGACCTACGTCAATGATCCCGCTTGGTGGCTGTTCATCGATTGGGTCCATGCTTACAGCAATTTTGCAGGTTCGTGGGGAGCAAGTCAGATGGAAGATGTTGGTGATATCTCACTCACTGTGACTGTGGTTTCGCAGTTGCATCCTCTGCCGCAGTTGTATACGATTGGGGTAAGCGAAATAATGCTTCCAGAGGGGATCGCTGATATCTACATGGTATCAAAGCATTAACATTTGGACAAGAAGTAAGTTGATCATGTCATGATCGGCCCAGCCATCTCACTAGGAATGCTCTAACAGTTCGAACTGGTCTGGGTAAGCAAAGTTTCATATCGGGAGCTCAAGCGGGATAATACAATCGATTCGGAGCAGAAACGGCGCTGGTCTCTCATAACTCTATTATATATCAGCGTAAGTAGCTCGTGTTATAAGCGCAGTTGACAAGTTGTGCTGACTTTGACATGTGATAGGTGCGCTACGTTGGAATACTATATTCTGTGTACGTTTGCGAGACGGACTAACTGACTCCGCACTGTGCTAATAATGCCACCTCCCACAATCAGCATCAACATCTTAGGTGTGTATCCTCAAATACACTCATTCGGTCTAACTGGCGGCATGAAGGGAATGTTCCATTCTCGAATACGGATGTGGTGGGCATTCTGCACCGATGCCTGCCCAATTAAGTACTAACTGCACTCTTCCATAGGAGTGAGTGATATTCACGGTCGGCTTGTTTCTTCAACATAACGACTGCAACAGCTGTAAGTTCATTTGACGCATCGAGTGCACTAGCGCACACCAATAAATGAATTTTTTAGGTACTTTTTTTTACTTCCTACAGGCATGGACGCCTCTCGTCGTCAATGCCATGTTAGCTGGTGAGTTCAGTTGGGATATCTTACTGATGCTGGTTTGACTGAAATATCGTGCAAGTCATCATGATGACTCGAATATATGCCATGTATCAGCGATCCAAAACGATACTTGTCTTTCTCGTTGTAGCCATGCTGGCTTCCACAATCGTCTCCGGAGTTATGTTGGTCATGGGAAATATCGGCATTTCAGGGGGTAAGCATTGCTTATTGATAAAAGCCTTAAACGCACGAGACTCACGGACGGATACCAGAGGAATTCATCATTTCCGGCTACCATATCTGTCTTGTCCAGATCAGCACAGACAAGATGAATCTAAATCACGAGATGGTGATACCTACCGCTATATGGGAGATCCTCGCCCTTTTTCTTGCAGTTTGGATTGTTATACAGCGCTTCTATGAAATGCGACAATTGTCGACAGGATCCACCATTGGAGAATGTTTCACGATGTTAATAAAAAGTCACGTGCTGTACTTTCTAGCGTGAGTTCGGTGATTTAGATGTCAGTATCTCACTCAAGTTCTGCATGTTCTAGCTTTGCTGCTGTGGCTTGCTTCAGTCTCGGCGACCTGTCTCCAAATTTACTGGTACGCCGATCTATGGCTGACACCTGCATGAATCTGACCATTTCCCTTCATTTCTACAGTACTCAACGACCGTGGGAGCTGATGTTTATGGCGGCGCTCTCCGCGTTGCACGAGTGTTGCAGATGTTTGTGCTGGGACCACGTCTGATCCTTAGCGTTCGAGGATATCACACTAAGCTCGTGGCTAGTAGGTCTGACGGGGGAACTGGCATGACTACCGTTGCTTTCCAGACTCGGAGATGTGCATCAACTGGCGGTGATGTGTAGCACTGAACACAATTCAAGCGATCAACCCTGTATACTGTAGTTCATTATCTTTGTATTCGACTGAGGTCATCAGGGAATGGATGATTTACTAGAGGTTACTAGAGGTATCTAGGTGTACGGTATACATGTGTAAACGACTACTAGTACGACTCCAAATGAGGTGTATCATATGGGCTCCGTCATTGATTTGCCCTGGAGCGCTCGACCATAGCTTAGTAGGTTCTTATAGTAGGACCCCGGATTGCAGGCTGCTACAAGATGTGCAATCACTTTTCAGCACTTCGATTGGAATTGTCTTGTGCCGCTGACCGGCCGTGCTTATGTAACAAAGCTTTTGCTAAACGACGTTTGCCAAGAGCAACAGTTTGTTTGCAAACAACCATGAGCTTCCCACTGGTCGCTCCAATGTTTCCTGCAGGGAGGGAACCTCTTCCTCCAGGAATGACAGAGGAGGACCGTGCTCAGTTACTCGAAGCCAAAAAGTACCAAGGATGGATGGCCATGGGCATGGAGTCTTGTGCAGCAAAGACGGTCATTGCTGGTGTCGGTGGTAAGTGCACCATGTTCGAAGGTGCCAAATTTATAACCCAAAATTCATCATCAGGATAATTCTGCAGGTCTCGGCATTGGCGCATTCTTCTCTCTTATGTCCTCATCGTTTGCGTACGAGGATCCTTTGCTACGGCAATCTACTCAAGCTGGCTTGAATCACACTCAGAAGGCCCGTGAGATATTCAAGGAAATGGGTAGAGGGATGTGGAAAAGCGGAAAGGGTTTCGGAAAAGTTGGGGCATTATTCGCCGGAATAGAATGTGTGATTGAAGGCGTAAGTTTCATTTGATTATTTTCCTTGGCTGAGATCTCATACCTTTAACAGTACCGAGCGAAGAATGACATGGTAAACCCGATTGCTGCAGGCTTCGTTGCCGGAGGTGTTCTTGCGCGAAACTCGGGGCCTAAAGCTGCTCTTGGTGGTGGATTGGCATTTGCTGCATTCTCCGCAGCCATAGATTTGTTCTTACGGAGGGAACCATCAGAGTAAGTGGGAACCGTTATATGTCTTTAGCAAAAGCACTGACATTCTTTTTAGCGACGACTGAGCCCCATCATACTAGATCATTTATTCCTTGATTTTGGATGCATCAATATCAATATACGATTCGTTGTGTGTATAGACAAACTACCACAATATAAGGCTAGTATTATACGTTATAATGTTGCTAGGTAGTCGACATATTATCAAACTCTGTCGAAGTGGGGGAGTTGAGTCAGTTGAGTGTAGCGGAATTCAAGTCTTTCGCTATCAATATAGAAAGACTATCTTTCTCAGCCAAAGAGAGCGAGGGAGTATGGCCTGCAGCGTGGTCAAATCCCCCTCTGTAAATCGGACATCTTGTACTCCCCGGCCACCAGTGTGCCTTTGTCGGAACTTCCATCCAGCGGGTCGAACCTCGTGTCTCCTGTCCACTCCTCCCTCTCCATAATCCGGCTGAACAGCTGCCTCAACAATGCGTAGTTCGGTTTGTCTTCGAACTTCAAACCACGGCAGCGATCGAAGTACGTCGTGAATTCCGCAGGAGAACGCGCGAGCAGGTCACGAAATGCTGCCGAGCTAGCTTTCATCTCCCCCATTCGATGCAGTTTGGCCTCTTTGCTTGATGCACAAATATCTACCCAGGGCAGACGGCCATGCAAGAGATATAGCAGGACGTTGCTCAATGCTCCAAGATCGTCTTGCCGTTTTTGTTCTGCTCCTCGCTCGTTAGCCACTAGCAAGAATTAGAATGATGTTCACGAACCTCATCCAAAATGCACATTATAGCTCGAATATGGCATGGTCCCCAATGGAACGCGGCCTTCACGGTACGGTATATGCGTTCCTGTGGATGGATCGACGTAAAGCTTCGCCAAGCCAAAATCGAATAGATAGACGATGTGAGACTTCTCCCCAATGCCCATCGCGAAAATTTCAGGCTTGATGTCCAGCAGGACAACTCCTCGTGAATGGGCAAATTCAACTCTGTTAAACTGATAAATATAAATATCATATCAGCGCGAGCGCCCGACACGCTTACCATTTGGACTCCGATCATAACTACGGTCTTCCAAGGAAGCTCGCCCCTGGACAGTCTTCAGGGCTGTTCGAGATTCGCACCTAGTTGTTCGAGAATCAAGACATACGATCCTCGATCCAGACCGCTCCATTTGGAGGATGGTATGCCTGGGTGACCGCGCAGCAGGCTATACACCTTCGTAACGCACTACGCAAGGCATGTCTAGCGTGTCCTCTGATGCAGTCCCTGATTTGAGTACAACTTCCGAGCCGGTGAGAACGTGGAAGGCACACGTCACACGTCCTGTAAGGTCAAAGCGCATCAGCGAGTGTGAAACAGAATGGCGAATGTACCAGAGCTTCCAGTTCCAAGCAATTTTGTCATCTGATGCATGCCACGGACGCGCAGCGGCATTAGACCGCCAACGTGAGGTTGCATCCGAGGCGGTGAAGGACAATGGACAAGTGAGGTATTTTGTAGCTTTTTCGGTAGAGCTTGCAATCCGTCGACTAGCAAGGTCGGGTCACTTGTCCTGATATTGACTCCCGATCCCAGGTCTCCAGGACGTTGAACAAGAACCGTTGGAAAACACGCCATGTTTGCCGATTCCATCACTTGGTACGGACTGGATGTCACTACAAGAACCTGGGTTTTTTCGACGGTACCGCATGCTACACGACAGCGTTCCAAGAGGCCTGAAAATATGGAATGGTTTTGGTTAAAGAGATCCGAAAGGGGCGCAGGTCGATCGTCCACAATGAGACCAGATGGAAGTTGCGGAACTGAAAATGACTTCGCGTCCGGGATCGGAAGACCGAGTAGCATATAACCTGATCCAGGAATGCCCCCACAGCTGCTTCTGTATCGGCATATCATAAACCAGGTTGCAGTATAGTATGGACAGCTTCACGGAGTACCGCCTCGCTTATTGGCACTTCCAGAAAAATGCAGACATCCTCCAGAGCGTGCCGCACGATGGCGGTATAGGGTGCCCCAGTGTCGTCTGTGTCTCAAAAGTTCCCATTCGAGAGAGGCATCTCACGCAACTTCGTCCGCGATGAGACTGATCAATGACCCAAGGGCATATCACTGCGCAGTTCTTCGTTAAAAAGCATAATGGCGCTTCCCAGATTGTCAAGGCACGGTTTGTCTTCCACTAGAGATGTCTTGCCAGCCGACAGAAGCGCTCATGATCGCGGAAGGTTCAAGTCCGGAACCCGACTCGACTCGATATGTGACGCTTCCACTTTGGGAGACTCGTTGTAGGGTTAGGGCTTACCTTCATTTTTCGGACATTTTGACTGCGTTCCTAGCTTTATGTGTCTGGTGGTTAGACCAATCGCCACGAGGCCAGTTCGCCCGCATTTCTTCAAGTTATCCAAAAGTCGCCATTTCTCTGCTGGCCATGTTTCCCAATCTTTGAAAAACGCCAGCACAGACCCCAAAGCCTATTCAAAGACTCTTTACTTGCCAAAGACTTCATTTCCGCTCTGGGCAGACTCAGCAAAGTCGGAGTCGTTATTTAAAAGGAAGACTTGCGAGGAGCTGTATCGATGGCAGGTGCGTTGCTCAAACTCGTCAGTGCTTCTTGTTAGACGCAGCAGTATGTAGGCTCAGAATGTGCACGGACCACTCTTTGTTCTACTCGACGGCCCTCCCTACGCGAACGGTCACCTTCACATGGGTATGCGTGGAGCAATATACGAAAATCTGCAATACCAACATTTTCTTATTTCCAGGACATGCTTTAAATAAGATTATAAAAGACATCATCAACAGGTACCAAGTCTTGACAGGTCATCAAGTACAGTGAGTTCTTCCTTCCTATGGTTGATCAGCACCACTCATCCGTCGAAGCTACCACCCTGGCTGGGACTGTCATGGCCTACCTATTGAAAATAAGGCTCTACAGGAGTTAAAGGCGCGCAGTTCTTTACTCCTAGCGATGTCGCGTCGAATAATATAAAATTTAGAAGGATGCTCTTTCGTTGCCCCCCAATGTCATACGTGCAGCAGCCAAAGCAACGGCAGAGCGCGAAATGAAGACGCAGCAGGAGGAATTCGAGGAGTTTTGCATAATGGCTGATTGGAGCCCAAAAACGACCTTCCGCACACTTGGTACGACTTGAGACAGACCTATGACTATATTTTGGCTTACAAACCTGTTCCTGAAGACCATGACTATGAAATTCGTCAGCTTCAGGTATTTCAACGAATGGTCGAGCAAGGTACGCGATTTCTTGTCTCCTGTCATCCAACATATTTATTTTGTATACCACATAGGTCTTATTTACCGGCACTACCGACCAGTACATTATTCTCCCTCGTCGCATTCCGCTCTCGCGGAAGCAGAGCTCGTCTATAACGATGAACATGTCTCGCATTCAGTCTATGTGACCTTTTCGTTGGACTCGCAGACTGAAATTGCGAGCACCTCTCTCCGAGAAATCTTAGCCAAGGAGCCTTCGGCAAGCTTGTTAGTTTGGACCACTACACCTTGGACTCTAACAGCAAACATGGTATGTATGAGTTTTCTCAATTTCATCATCCTCACAGATATCCTTCGTTAGGGTATTGCCGTTCATCCTGAATTGACTTACAGTTTCGTGCGCTCATCTGTCAAGGAGGACGTTCTCATTGTTGCTAAAGATCGTCTTGTCGCGCTGGAACACGTCATCGGACCCTACGAGGTTATTGCTGAAATCATCGGCGCAGATCTGGTGGGCGCGCAATTCTGCTCCGTCTTCTCTCCGATCCATCCGTCTTCAATGAATGCAAAGATCATTGCGGCATCTCATGTCACATCGGAGTCTGGATCCGGTCTGGTGCACTGTGCCCCCGCACATGGCGCAGAAGATTACCTGGCGTTCCGAGCGCTTGGTCTTTTGCAAGGCTCTACGGATATCATTTGTCACGTCGACGACGCCGGTAAATTTTCTCCTGATGTTGCTCATGTCGTAGGCGAAGAAGCTGCGCAAACACTGGTGGGACAAGAGGTACTCCAGGGTGGGAGTAAAGCTGTTGTCGAACTACTGGAGTCCACCGGGTCCCTTGTGAAAGTGCAGAGGATCAAGCATCGCTATCCGTATGATTGGAAGACTGGCGAACCTATCATCGTAACGTGAGCTGCGCCTGGCGAGAGATTTTCACATACTTACATAGTCCAAAAGGGCCACTTCGCAATGGTTTGCTAATCTGGACGGCATCAAAGATGATGCACTTCACGCACTGCAGGACGTACAGTTTTATCCACCTTCGTGTATGTTCCCCTTCTGTCCTTACGATTATATGCTCAGGTTGTTTCATGACAGCTCGCAATCGACTAGAGTCGTTCGTTCGTTCGCGTTCCGAATGGTGTATTTCTCGCCAGAGAGTGTGGGGTGTCCCGATCCCGGCTCTATACCACACCCCAACGGATACCGCTGTCCTCACATCCGAATCACTCACTCACATCTTGCGTGTTGTGTCTGAGCGAGGCGTGGCTCATTGGTGGGAAGGTCCAGTCGAAGACTTCCTTACCCCAGAGTTACTTGCCAAATTCGAAGGTGGGCCTGAGGCTTGGCGCAAGGGCACGGACACGATGGACGTCTGGTTTGATAGCGGGTCGAATTGGAGTACACTGGGCGTTCCCACGGGTTGGAGAAAACATCGGGCGGACGTATGTCTTGAGGGCACAGACCAACATCGCGGATGGTTCCAGAGCCAGTTGTTGACCTCAGTGGGCGTTGGCTCTGGACAAAGTGCTCAACGGCCGGTGAGCCCGTATGGAACGCTGATTACGCATGGTATGGTACTTGATGAAACGGGCAAGAAGATGAGTAAATCTCTCGGAAACATCGTCAGCCCGATGACCATCATCCATGGTGGCAAGGTCCGTCATCACCCATTTTGCACATACAGTTCGCTGAAGTTTATGGTTGACAGGATAAGAAGAAAGAACCTGCGTACGGTACTGATGTCCTCCGCTTATGGGTGGCAACTGTCGAGTACTGGCGAGATATGTCCATTGGACCCACTGTTCTTGCACAGTGTGCGGAATCTATGAGGAGGATCCGGAATTCTGCTCGGTTTATTCTCGGAAATATTGGTACAACCGCTCAGCGAAAGCACTTCGTTCCGGTTGAACACAGTGAACTGGGCTTGGTCAGTCCACGCATTCAATTGATGTCTAATACCAAATTTGATTAATGATTGTTGTGACAGGCTGAGCGCTTTGTGATGAACGAGCTTTACAAGCTTGATCAAACTGCTGCAGAGGGATACACAAGCTACAATTTCCCGAAAGGTGAGAACTCATCGTGTTCATGGAGTTTATAAGCTTATACTCTTCGCTAGTCATGAATTCCTTGACCAACTTTGCAAACATCACGTTGTCATCGCTCTACTTTGACATCACGAAAGACTGTCTCTATGCCAATGACATTCAAAGTGTCGAGAGACGGGCGGTTGTGACTACCCTGGCCAAAGTGAGCGTTATTCAGTGAGAATATACGGTTTACTAATGTTCCTACCAGGTACTTGACTCTATGACCTCCGTAATGGCCCCAGTACTCCCTTACCTGGCAGAGGAAATCCACAGTACTCTCCATGAAGGTGATGAAGATGTGTCCCAACTATCCGTCTTTGCGAAGAAATGGACTCCTGTCGTGAGTATTGATGTCGCTGCTGCATGTACTTTCCCTGATATCCTCTTGAACTACATAGAGTGCTAAGTGGAATGATCCGCATGCTGAACAGGACATGGCTAGTTTGCTGAGGACACGCGGCGTCGTGCTATCTCTTTTGGAAAAGGCTCGAGGGGATAAGTGAGTGCTCAAGTTTTTTTGCGTTCGTATAGTCTGAGCGTGTTTCGGCTCAGGCATCTGAAGAGCTCTCTCGAAGCTGAGGTTGATATTATCTTGCCCAACGATATATCCGTGCAGCCATATTTCCTACAATTGATTGAACGCGAAGGTGAGTAGTCTGTTCTTCCCTTTTTTCGCAACTGAACGGTGTTGCGCACAGAGACGTTCTTGAAGACGCTTTTCATCGTTTCTGATGCCAACATCACGGACGAAGGCTCTCTCAGCACTAGTTCATTCACGTGGTCCTATATATCTTCAATGAATATACCCGGTATGTTATGGAAGCTATGTCTTGTCTTCGTTCACCTTATTCCTTTCGCGTAGACTCGGACTTGGAGCTCTCAATTCGCGTTAGACCTGCATCGTCGAGTAAGTGCCCTCGGTGTTGGACCTACACTCGTGAAGAGGAGCATGATCTGTGTCCCCGCTGTGAGGATGTTGTTCGACGCAGTGCGGATTAGATTGTTGGCAAGATATTACAACTAGATATATATATAGCCTATATGATCCTAGATAATACTCTATCAGTCCACCTCTTGCACTTGTTCGAGCTCAACTAGCACTTTGGTGCGTTCTGTACATACAGCATGGCGTTGAGTGCTTGAGCATCTCATATGCCAAATCAAGGCGAGTCAGTGCTCATTCGTCAAACGCCATCAATATCCACCTTGCTAGCTCACACCATAATCAAGCTATCTGCCGTTACTATCCCAAGAATTCGAACCAACCATGGTCAAGGCTTTAATTCTCGTCGCAGATGGAACAGAAGAAATGGAATTGTAAGATATACCATGATCATCCCTAATTCGGGCGCTAATGACCACTCGCGTGCACATGCAGCACGATCACATACGATATGCTCGTCCGTGCAGGGGTAGAATGCACGTCTGCATTTATCCCTAGAGGTCTCTCACCATACGGATCTTCTGATACAAGTCCTCCGCTTGCAGTCTGCTCGAGGCAAGTGAAGATCCTTCCTGATGTCACCCTCGACCCCCTCGATGCCGGCCCGGTGAGCTTTTTCCAATCTATTTTGATGTATCGGAGGCAAAGCTCATAGTGTCTTACTTCTTCAGGAGAAATTCGATGCCCTGATCATCCCCGGTGGCATAGGGGGTGCCGTGACGATGGCGGGATCGACAGAGGTGCAAAACCTCGTTCGTTCTTACTACAACCACCCAGAGAAGCGGATCATCGGCATGATATGCGCAGGTATAATCCTATTTAATCATATTCGTGATTTATGGAGCGTATGTATGTTTTGCAAGGTTCTAAGGTCGCAGTCACAGCAAATCTTCCTGGTCAACCAATCACATCGCACCCATCCATCCAGAGCGAGTTCCCAGACCGTAAGTCGTGGCGAAATTGATGAGGATGATCGGTGTAGCTTCTCTGTTGCGCTAGATTTTGACTACAAGGAGCAAAGTGTGGTCGTGTCGGATGCTGTCCCAGACAAGGCGACGCTCGTCACAAGGTGAGTCAGATATCTTATTAGCCGGCGGCCCTGCTGACCTCGACCTCCAGCCGCGGACCAGGTGAGTTACATTCCACTGTGTGTTTCAAGTTGTCGCGTCTTTACCGTCGCTAAATAGGAACGGTGTTTCCTTTCGCATTCATGCTGATCGAGCTCTTGTGCGGGAAGGCAAAATGCGACGAAGTCGTAGGACCTATGATCTTCCCTTCCGGCACTGGGTATCCGTTCTGAGTGGACTCCCGAATCCGACGGGCCAAACGCGGTAGTACAACATTCAAGTATCTTTAGGAAGTCATCCTATGAGCTGCCGTATAAGGATTGGGTCCTAATTCGAACACTATTAGCGTACGTTGTTAAATTTATGAATAGTCGAAGGCCAAGTTGTAGTACCGACGCGTTACGTAGTCGCTTGAGAGTGTTGAAGAGGCGATTAAGGCGCATTTCTTGCTTCCAATCCTACGTGAATTTTTTCTTGCTTATCGCATGCGAGCTCTCTTGCACGCTGTGCAGCGAATTCATGAACTTTCCTGTAGAATAAAAGCTGTCCGGGGTGACCTGTATCTGACTCGGATAACGTATGGGCCCAATCTTATCGAGTCATACCGAAACCGCACTTTGGTCAAAAGGCCCTTATCCACCATTTCTCGCAAAACCACATCTACAACTATGAGTTCTCTGGAATCTGTAGCCCAGTCCCTTACTGGGCTGTCAATCACCCCGTCTGCCAGCATCACACATGCTGAAACAAATTCCCCGGCTTCATGGCGAGAAACGCTACTTGCGACCTCATCTGCGCCAAAATCATTCGAGCTGATCAAAACGCTTGTCTACAAGCCCAAGACTGCAAAGACTGCAATTCCTGTCCCTGTTGTCGTCATTGCCCGCGAAGAGACCGAGACGAGCTCATCGGCGCTCGGTAAGAAGCTTAACCTGAAGGAGCTGAGGTTGGCATCAGAGGATCTGCTTGCTGATTTTTTCGCGCTCGATAAGAACTCTTGTACGTTTTTTCTTATGACGCGACATAGCTATTCTGATTTACATGGACCGATCAGTGTCGCTACTTTCATTGACCAGCGAGACATTCCCAAAAGTTGTCACCGTGATTGATGCATCGATCACGTCCTCCTCATCAACGTTTGCGTTACACGCAATGTCCTCGAGTGCAACTGTCTTCCTGTCTGGACAGGATATTCTGTCTTACCTCCGAAAACTCGAGACTGACGAGTTGAAAGTCCAAGAAATCGACTTCACTTCCCTCAAGTCTGACGTCGCTGCGGCTCCTTCAAAACCTGCTGCAAAAGAGAAGGAGGTCGCGAAAATCGATGGCGCCGTTCAGATCGCCATCGGTGTGAAGAAGGAAGTTGATTTCTCTGCGTGGTATCAGAGTGTAGGTTCCTTAATGCGACTGCCCCGATCTAGGGCTCACTTGTGTGATCTAGGTCTTAATAAAAGCAGAAATGCTCGAGTACTACAGTGTTAGTGGGTGCTATATCTTGAGGCCGTGGTCGTACAGTATCTGGGAGGAGATCCAAGGTCTGCAATCTAGTTCTCGACTGATCCCGAATACTAAGGCGTGTTATAGACTGGTTTAACAAGAAAATCAAGGCAATGGGCGTTCAGAATGTGTACTTCCCCATGCTTGTGTCACAAAAGGTGCTCGAACGCGAGAAGGACCACATCGAGGGTTTCTCTCCGGAAGTTGCATGGGTTACGAGAGCGTAAGTACATCAAGAAGCGAATGGACACCGATATTAATAATGTGACAGTGGGAGCTCTGACCTTGAGGAGCCGGTAGCCATTCGCCCGACATCTGAGACTGTTATGTATCCTTGTAAGGAAATATCTATCGTCATTGAGAGGGCATCTCACTCATTGCTCGCAGACTATGCCAAATGGATCAAGAGTCATCGAGATTTGCCACTGAAACTGAACCAATGGAACAACGTCGTCCGATGGGAGTTCAAACATCCGCGTTAGTCCCTGTGCTCGAACACTGTCGTTTTATTGTTTATAATTTTATTCAGAACCGTTCCTCCGTACTCGGGAGTTCCTATGGCAAGAGGGCCATACTGCTCACCTTACCAAGGCGGAGGCTGATAAGGAAGTTCGAGAGATTCTCGACTTATACCGCCGCGTGTATGAGGAACTCCTTGCTGTCCCGGTCATTCCTGGCATCAAGTCAGAGAAGGAGAAGTTCGCCGGCGCCCTCTATACCACCACGATTGAAGGCTTTGTCCCTTCCTCAGGCCGTGGTATTCAGGCTGCTACATCGCACTGCTTGGGCCAGAACTTTTCACGCCCGGAAATGTTCAATATCATGGTCGAGGACCCGAACGATCCCTCTGGTCAAGGCAAGACCTTTGCATGGCAAAACTCGTGGGGATTGTCGACGCGGACAATCGGCGTGATGACTATGGTGCACGGCGACAACCAAGGCTTGGTTCTTCCTCCGCGGGTTGCATCTATCCAGGCTGTCGTAGTTCCGTGTGGTGTCACAGCAAAGACGAGTGACGAAGATAGAGCTAGGATTAATAACGCCTGCGATGACCTCGCAAAATCTCTGATAGATGGGGATATTCGGGCGAAGGCAGATCTTAGGGAGGGTTACACCCCTGGATATAAATTCAACGACTGGGAACAAAAGGTTCGTTATTCACGATCGGCTGCCATCGCCCACCTCTGACATATGGTGCATTTCCTGAATAGGGTGTCCCCCTTCGTCTGGAGATAGGGCCGAATGACCTTGCAAAGCAGCAGACGCTGGCCGTGCGCCGCGATACCGGTGCAAAGATCCCCGTCGCTCTCGCGGACCTTGCCACCACAATCCCAAAGATGCTCGAGACTATCCAGAGCGACATGTTCCAGCGTGCTCTCGCTGAGTACAATGCGCACGTAAAAGAAGTCACACGATGGGAGGACTTTGTCCCCACACTAGACAGCAAATGCATAGCTGTCATTCCGTGGTGCGAGCGTGAAGCATGTGAAGATGACATCAAGGAGCGAAGCGGTAGAGCGTGAGTGTTTTATGCAGTCTCTGATCCGGACAACTATGTGTTTGATCCTCTTGGGAACATCGGAGATATATAACGGCATCTAACACTATTTCTAAACAGTGCGGAACCGCAGGACGAGCGTGCGCCGTCCGCCGGAGCCAAATCCCTTGCTATTCCGTTCGAGCAGGAGCGATGGTCTCCTATCAAGCCGGGCGAAACGAAGTGCGTTGGCTGTGGACAGGAGGCAAAGCGTTGGACCATGTTTGGGAGATCCTATTAGAAGGCATTACATAGGTTTGTTCTATCGTTGGAGTACGTGAGAATGGAATTGCGCGAATCGAGGTTTCTTTGTTTGATTTCTTACCTGGGGACGGTTTGATACATAGTCACATTTAGTCAGCGCTTGAGCCGCCGGTATTCTGCGCTGAGCAATCGCTGGACGTGGCAAAATTTGACTCGTTAAATCTTGACGTTGACTTGTGCAACTTACGTAGCGATACAATCGCATTTACATGCCATACTTGAGAAATCGGGAAATCGGAAGCAAATACCGGTTTCCTAAATTCTTTGCTTAGTATGCAGGCAACACGATGGTCTTGCCTTGAGCCTTCGCGATACAACGCGGGGCAAGAAGCCCATTAGACCATTCAAATATTCACGGCGCAACAACCAAGGCGACGGACGATCATCGGTTGTCTGACTCACTGAGATCTTCCCTGATCCGTCTTCCCTATCATGCATTTCCTGTGCTATCTCTTTCCGCTCTGATACCTTAGAGCTTCCAAAATCAATACACCCAATGTATTGCAACAAACAAGTGCACTTCATGATAAGGACAAGAACTTGGAAATGAAGCTTCGAGGTCTCGTAACATTTAACGGTATTAGTGAGTCACAACCTGCAATGGGCGGCGAAGCACGTACTAATTACCGCGACAGCTGGCACGCACTGACGAACACAAACTGGCTCCGCGGGCAGTCTGCATTCTCGCACTTACAATAAAGAGAGATGCACATATAACTTCGAGGCACCCGTGGGCTCGAGATGGCTGGTTTAATCTTGTCCAATCCCATGTCCAACTTTTCTAATATGAAATTCTTATTTTACATGGGAAACCTGCAGCAATTTTGTAATAGCCAAGGGATAAATTTTGCAACAGCCAAAGGATAAATTTTCAACCACAAAGTCTGAGTTCCGAAGTGACGCCGAGATGTGAGTACCAAAAGCCAGCTGTCGCCTCCTGTCTCAGCCGCGTGCAAGCTAAATTTGCTGCATTCCATAGATCTGGAATCAGGGCACTACTAACTCCATTGCATCAATTCATCAAAGCTCGCTAGCTGTTACACTCCGTTACATTGTTTGGCTCGCCCCGCATTCTCCGCACCTCATTACATTGCATGCGGGTGAACCTGGGTACTGGGCAGACTCGATTCGACCCGGTTTAATTATGCAATTGGTTAGGTGATTATGAACGGTCTAGGACCCTCCATATGGTGTTGCGTTGTTCGCTTGGCCAAATCGGTACATCGAGCGCCGGTTCTGCGCCAGTTCACTGAGTTCACGCTTAATGCCAAGTTACCCACTTGACAGGTGACTACATGTTTGATGGCGTTAGCATTTTTACGGCCTCATGACCCACCTTCCAAATTTTGCCGTTCAAATTGAGCCCCACGAGTTCCATGCGGTCGGTGCCTGACGCTGCATATAATAATACAGCGTCCCGACATACTTCTCAAGTGATTCCCGTCTTCACTTGTCCCCACCCCCTTCCGTCATCATGGGCAAAGGTGTAAGTTGCACTTTGTCTTGAACCCTTGGCTATTGTGTGCTTAATATGTTCAACAGTACAACGCACGTATCGCCTCGAATCCAGTGAGTCATCACAAGCTCTATGCTTGGACACAATTCTGATATTCATATGATAGTATGTCGTCGGTACATTCGCATGTATCGGTGGAGGCCTCTTCGGTCTGGATATATCTTCCATGTCCGCAGTGTTGAACGTGAGCCGATTATCATCCACGTCTGATGTCATTTCGACGATGCTGATTCATTATACGTTGACCTGGACAGAACCCCGCTTATGCGACCTTTTTCGACAATGTGCGTTTGATTTCCTCATAATATTTTGCATGTGATTCACATGATTTTCGTGTAGCCCTCTGCCAATGCACAGGGTGCCATCGTCGCTTCTATGCCCGCTGGGTCCCTAATCGGAGCCCTTTCTGTCACCTACCTTGGTGACAAGCTTGGACGCAAAAAGACAATCATTCTTGCTGGTCTTTTCTGGGTCATTGGTTCTATTCTCCAGTGCGCGTCAGTCGTAAGTGTATCATCATGTTGTGTCATTGTTTCTCTGTTGAGATGCCGCTCCAGAACCGTGGCATGCTCGTCGTTGGCCGTGTCATTGCTGGTTTCTCCGTCGGCATCTCTTCTACCGTTGTCCCTGTCTATCAATCTGAAATTGCTGCACCTGAAATCCGCGGTCGCCTGGTTTCCTTCCAACAATGGTCTATCACTTGGGGTATCTTGCTTCAGTACTTCGTTCAGTTCGGTTGTTCGTATATGAACGGTAATGCTTCATTCCGTATCCCATGGGGTCTCCAGATGATCCCCGCTATCTTTCTTTCTCTCGGTA
This sequence comes from Suillus lakei, assembly GCA_016628065.1. Lineage (NCBI taxonomy): Eukaryota > Fungi > Basidiomycota > Agaricomycetes > Boletales > Suillaceae > Suillus > Suillus lakei. The sequence continues at coordinate 106,295 of JABBWA010000043.1, forward strand.
TGCTCGCGTTCCCCGAGTCCCCCCGTTGGCTCGTCGATCGTGGCCGGTGCGCATCAGTTTTGATATGTACCAAACATCAATCTCATACATTCTTACAGCGAAGCAGAGGCTTTGGAGATTCTTGCTGACCTCCATGGTAGAGGCAACCAGCAGGATGAGCTCGTCCTTCTTGAGTTCGAGGAAATCAAGTCACAGGTTTACTTCGAGCGAACTGAAGGTGCCAAGTCCTGGTCAGACCTCCTCAAGCCTGGTGTGTCGCGCCGTGTCGTCCTTGGCTCGACTCTCCAGATGTGGTCTCAGCTTACTGGTATGAATGTTATGATGTGAGTTCCCTCTCCAGCCTTTGGTCAGGCGCTTTGTATTTACATCCAAAACAGGTACTATGTCGTCTACGTCTTCGAGGGTGCTGGTCTTACCTGGTCGTCGCGCGAATCTTATTGCCGACTCTGTGCAATATGTCCTTAACGTCGCCTTCACTGGTAAGATTGATTTACTTTGATCGGGGGTGATGATTGTGATGCGCTCGATTTTCAGTCCCTGCGATCATCTACATCGACAGATGGGGACGCCGCCCGATGCTGATTTACGGCTGTCTCATCATGGGCTTCTGGCTCTACCTCGTCGGTGGTCTCCAGGCCCGCTTCGGCCAATGGGGAACTCTCAACGGTGCTCGTAAGTTCAATGTTAAACTCCTCAACTCTTTGTGATGCCTACTTCTTTTCGTAATCAGCTACATGGGTCGTACTCAACAATCCCGCCGCCACAAAAGCCATAATTGTGTGTTCCTACTTTTTCGTGTCCTCCTTCGCCATTACCATGGGTCCCGTCTCCTGGACCTACTCTGCCGAGATCTTCCCTATGCGTGTGCGCGCCAAGGCCGTCTCCCTCTCCACGGCCACGAACTGGTTGTTCAACTTCGCTTTGGCATGGGCTGCACCTCCGATGTTGACCCACATCCAGTGGAAGACATACTTCGTGTTCGGGACGTTCAACTTCGCAGCCTGCATCCACTTCATTTTCTGCTTCCCCGAGACCGCACAGCGTTCGTTGGAGGAGATTGAGGATGTGTTCGCACAGGGTCACGAGTACAGCGCCTGGGCTGTGTCAAGGTCCGTGGGCAAGAAGGAATTGGCGGACGTACTTGCAAACAAGGTGGATGAGAAGGAGTCGCTTGAGAAGGATGATGCTTAAGGGAGTGAAGGCATGTTTTAAGCTTAGCTCATTTTCTGATTCTTGATAACGTTTAATAGTTTACTGTACTTGTTAAGCACTGCTATTAGCATAAGCGTTTAGCACCACAACCAATCCATGATGATGCGACGCGTATGCAAGTGTTTCTGTGAATCTCGATTTTCAGTGCACACGGTACGCAATGATTTATCACATTCATACTAAGTCTGCATAAGTGCATTTCACATGTTTTCCTCCAGGTTCCTCTCCTTTTGTCTTGGCGTCCGTTGACCGCACATTCAAGAATTCCAAATACTCCAATTTACTTGCAGGCTACTGGCTAACATTCATCTAGACTTTTGACCGGGCCGTTAAAACTCTGCCTGGATTATTGATCACCCCATTAGTTTACCACCTGGTGCCATCGTGATCGCCACCCAAGTCGAGACCCACCCGGATGCCTATTTCCAGATACTGCGCATGGTGTCCAGCACAGCATATAGGCTCATATAGGCCTCATTTTTATCTTATGATGATCAAGTAACTCACGTCAATGGCACTAGCCCCACGGTGTATGGATTCGGATGCTGGTAATTTCGAGGCTCACAGATGTCAGTCAGTACACTTGTGTCTCTTGAAATGATTATCATACGGACCGTTCGCGCAAGTTCGCACAGTCAAGTTGTAAGGCCGCTTTAACATCCGAACATCTGAATGTCTTGTTCGCTGCTCTTTTTTCAATGACAAGGTGCCGATTCGGAGCTTGCCGGAGAGTCAGCACCACACGTCCAACTGAGCGTGACGCTTAGTCTTTACCTTCTCGTCACTATTCGAATCGTAGTATCTGCGTATCAGAATATCTATTACTATCCTCTCGTTTAATCGCCCCTCTCATTCATAATACCATACCATACGTTATCACTTCGTGTCACCTTAAACCACATCTCACCGAATCGATCCAGCCTTATCCGTCTGATCGATGACCCACCAGCACTTGAACCTGCAACTTCCAGACCCATCAATCCCTCAAGCTAGTTCCTCAAGAGTGGCATCGCACATAGGGCTACAGCCTCCTTCCAACCCCGCAGAGCTTCCAGAGGAGCTAGGCCAGGGCACGGCTTGTGCCAAAGCAGCGGCCACGAGGCAGTCGGCCAGACTCGCAAGCGTCGGTGCCGACGCGGACGACGAACCAGCATCTCAAAGCAATGCGCCTAGAGTAACTCCCCTGCCCGGTGCACCAGCAGCCAGAGCTGCAGCCAAGCCAACAGCCAAACCTACAGCCAGGCCAGCAGCTAAGCAGCCAGCCAAGCATCTAGCGTCGAAGCAGCCAGCCCCGGTCAGCACACCACCTGCGCCAAGTCCATTGAACCTACCTGCCGCAGCACCAGTGCAGCAGACAGTAGACGTGGCAGCACTGCTCTCCCGGATCGCTCAGCTCGAACGAGAGCAAGCAGAAAGGACCGCTCAGCCAGTGGAGCTGCCCCCCAAGGCACTCACACCCACACTATTCGCGTCACCAGAGGAAGTAGAAAGGGCAAGGGCCTGCCATCATTGCTGCCAAGAAAGACGAGCCCAGAGTCTCTCTCCCCGACGTAGTACCAGGCTACAAAGCAAACCCCCTCGACACTGGTGAGAGTCACTATCTCGTTTTTAGCCAGATTTACGAGGTCTTGTGCTACGCACACTGAGGAGGCAGCAGTCAGCGTCTTGGGTCCCAATCACTCAACCCAAGCACACAGAGGCAGCCGCGCATCCATAGTGCACTCGACGTCAACACTGAGCTGAAGGCCAGTGCGAGTTAACAGAGCGATAGGCTCAGTCGCTAAAGGCGTCACACACGCTACGTCAGGCAGCAGGCCAGGCTAGCTTTTCTGACCATAAAGTGGTCCGGGGCTAAATGCCGCCGCAATGTCACTTCGCCTCGCCAATAATCGAGGAATTCGAGAGCTAATGCCAAGCTCGTTGCTACAGCTGTACCACCCAAAGTCGATGAGGCGTTCAAAGCCTTCAAATACGTACCATATAGTACGCTCACCTCGTCAGCTCGATGGCAAGCGATTAAGAGTGGCGAGGAAGCCTTCACCATCTCCGCGTCAGGCTCGCTGATGGCCAAAGGGCTTGATCACCGGAGCGAGAGAAGCATAACGTTGTCAGACTGGATAGGAGCAGCTGATGCAGCAGAAGACCGCACGGGTCATTACCACGGGGTTGCACGTGCGAAGGCACTGAAAGCACACCACAGTATAGTCCTGGGCTTGAGCCGCTCCCACTCATGGGACATTGCAGTCGAATACGACATCCAGCAACGTGAAATGGTAGCACAGCATCCGCAGCATGACCTATCCCAGCTAGACGACAAAGCGCTTACCATCATCGCGACTCGCATAGTAACCAGGCAGCCAGCCGTCACCGCATCGTACAGCCAAGCGCAGCTTAAGAGACCATCACCACCATCCTCGTCGCCGTCCCAACATCCACCAAGGAAGAAGGCCAGACTGCAGTGCTTTCGGTGCGGAGGAGCAGACCACTTACCAGGTGACTGCACAGCAGAGTCAACCGTCGCCGGGCACCCAGTGGCCCGAATTGCAACCTCAGCCAAGAGTGCACACGCCCTCGCAGCTCCAGGCGGGAAAATATTCTGCATCAGCTGGGCGAGATTCTCCAGTTGCCACTTCGCCAATGCCTGCATCAACTACCATGGATGCAGCATCTGCGGAGACGCCGCTCACGGTGCGGGAACCTGCAGAGCAACCCGCCCTAGATCCTAGGCAAGTGGTAACCCCCCTGATCGCATCGAAGCTCGAAGAGTTACTATATGAATATAATATATACGAAGAATGGGGACATATGATATCCAATATCCAGGAAGGCTTCGACGTAGGAGTCAGAGAAACACCGAAAACCACACTATCCTTTCGAGAACCACGCATCTTCACAGCTAAACATCGACTTCATAGACCAATATATAATCAGCGAGCAGAACGCTGGGCGTTACTCTCGCGCTTACTCGATCCCGGAATTAGAATCCTTAATTGGCCCTTTTCGCACATCCCCACTCGGCCTCATACCAAAGCCTCATTCTACGAAATTCAGACTCGTCCAAGACATGTCATACCCACGCGACAACCCCGAGAACCCCTCCGTCAACGCAGGCATAGACCCAGATGCTTTTCCGACAGAATGGGGCACGTTCGACAGTGTAGTAGAATTGATTCTCTCGCTACCAGATGGGTGCGTCGCAGCGACATTCGACATTGCATCAGCATACTGGATCGTACCCGTTCACCCCAGCCAACAGTGGGCACTATGCATTCTCTGGCGAGATCGTGTTTACGTCGATCGGGCCCTCATGTTTGGTTTAAGCTCGAGTGCAGGAGTCTTTGGCTCAGTGGCAGACATGCTAGTGGCCATATATGAGAAAGCTGGTTTCGGCCCGATTCGAAAGTGGGTAGACGACTTCTTCGTCATCCGCCTCCCGCACCAGAATTGGACAGAAGAAGAATTCATCCAGTTGTCAGCTGTCTTCGGAGTGCCATGGAGCTTAGAGAAACTGCGGGCCTTCGCAATAGTCCAACGCTACATCGGCTTCGACTGGGACTTATCATGACGAACGGTCTCGCTCCCAGAAGAAAAGATGGAGAAAACCCTATCACTACTGCAATCATGGCTAGCACAAGGCGCACGTTTCACGGCGAACGAGGCAGCGAGCCTACACGGCAAGCTAGTCCACATATCATCAATATTCCCGCTAATTCGCCCCTTCCTTCGATCAGTGGCCCTATTCGCCAACAAATTCAAATCACGACGAGCACATCTCCACATACCGAGCACGCTCTCTGCCGACTTACATTGGGCAACGGAGATCTTAGCAGTCTCTCCTCGCGAAAGGCTTCTGCGCACCCAGCACCCAATCGACCTCCAGTGGTGGGGCGATGCGAGCACGTCTTTCGGAGTAGGTGTCGTTATTGGCCAGCATTGGGCAGCATGGAAATGGAACGAGGGTTTTCGAGTGGGCCCAGGATGCGAGCACAACATCGGCTGGGCCGAAGCTACCGCAGTAGAACTGGGTTTGAGGCTAGCCATCCATCTGGGGCTATCCGAACGGGCCGATGTGAAAGGCCAGTCCCCTAGTCCGTTCGGACACGCTGGAGTAGTCATGGCTATAAACAAGGGCCGCTCACGCAATCAGTCAACAAACATCATCCTCAAAGAGATCTATTTGCTACAGGTAAAATCAACTAGCATGGATTTCAAGCTTACTTATCTAGCTATAGGCACACCATGGAATACAACTCAAAGTCGAGCATGTACCTGGTCAAACCAACATATCAGATCCGCTCTCGCGCGGAGACATCCAAGCCTTTCTAGGCATTTCTTCTGGCCCATCATTCGAGACCAATTTTCCACTCCTGTCGCATCTCAGCAACAAAATGTCATTTGTTACAGTCTGACCTCCTCATCAATTATAACCACACACCCCGCACCCCAGAACATTTTATCCCTTCGAGAATCCCCACTCCGCCCCTCCTGCGCAGCCGAGGAACGCATTTTCCACTGGCGTGGTGTCAACACTCCGCCACCATCAATGATAGACCACCCAGTCATCCATTTCCTCGCCAACATCTCTAACCAAGCATCGCTACGAGAAACAACTAGCTACGGCTCAGGTTTAAGAAAATTTCACATTTTCTGCGACATATTCTCCATCCCAGAAGCCAACCGTCTACCAGCATCTTTCGAATTGCTGCACTCGTTCGCACTTTGGGCCGTTTCCGATCCCTCTGCAACAGGAATGTCACTAGAGTCGACAGTATCCGAAGTGGTACCCTTCGAACCGGTTTCCGTATCAGTAGCGAGAAAATACCTCTCCGCAATCCGCGCCTGGCATTTGGCACAAGGATGGCCACCTCCGCTGTCACCAGAACACTTCACGCGGATCAACTGGTCACTTCGTGGGATGGAGAACCTGCAAGGAACTCGCCGCAGACCGATCAGACCCCCAATCACACTCCACATGCTAGCTGCCATCAAGTCCACCCTACGAACAGATCAACCGTTCGATGCATGCATATGGGCAATGTCCAGCTGCGCCTTCTTCGGAATGATGCAATTCGGGGAAGTCGCAGTCAACGCCCGCGCAAGTTTTGACAAGTCGAAACACATCACGCGGAAAGATGTTCACCTCGGATTTGATCTGACCGGAAAACCTTATGCCAGACTCGATCTCCCACGAGCCAAGACAGCAAAATCAGGAGAAATTCAGTCTGTTTTATTGTGGAACAAGGAGATCTCTGCCCAATCCAAGCTTTGCGAAATTTAGCAGAAGTCGTCCCAGCGCTACCAGATGATCCATTATTCTCGTGGAGAGACGGCAAAGGGATCATTCGCCCGATGGTCAAGACTCGCGCCATTGAGAGCATCAACAGCATATTAACCACCTGGAACTGGGGAACAACGTTCGGACATTCATTTAGAATCGGCGGCGCCTCGTTCTACCTCGCTAACAAAGTGGACCCAGAGGTAGTACGCATAGCCGGTCGATGGAAATCCCTAGCATATGAAACTTACATCAGGGCATTCGAGCAAGTCGCAACGCAACACCTCGGTGGCCTAGCAAATATCCACACGAGCCAATCATAAGATAGCTCGCTCTGTTGGGTTGGCCGCTGAGATCAGCCGCAGTTGGAGCTCACAAGCAGCGGGTAAGCGGATCATTCCTTCAGCGTCCAGCCCGAGCTAACGCTCGGACTCAGCCCAACCTCGCAAGAGCCTTCGCGTTAGATCGTTTTTCGTCAAGCACAACAGTCGAAGTTGGAATGACAAGGTGCCGATTCGGAGCTTGCCGGAGAGTCAGCACCACACGTCCAACTGAGCGTGACGCTTAGCCTTTACCTTCTCGTCACTATTCGAATCGTAGTATCTGCGTATCAGAATATCTATTACTATCCTCTCGTTTAATCGCCCCTCTCATTCATAATACCATACCATACGTTAGTTCGTTCCATCCCACCCACCGCTACATCCATTAACTCTATTTCACACCGTCAAATTTATCGTCTTCGTCTATCTACCATTCTTCCGCAAGGCTCCGCACAAATCGCTGTTCGTTTGCCCGCCCACCCAGCAGATCATTCCTTCAGCGTCCAGCCCGAGCTAACGCTCGGACTCAGCCCAACCTCGCAAGAGCCTTCGCGTTAGATCGTTTTTCGTCAAGCACAACAGTCGAAGTTGGACCAAATAAACAGTACGGTGATGAGTAAGAAGAAAATGCCATTCTCCCGCATCCTGAAGAACAACGGTACACTTCCAGAAAAGATCTGCTCTGCCCTCGACACATCAATGGGGACAACGCAGCTGTCTCGCAAGGACATAGCCAACTCGTGAGAAGCCAGGATCAGTCATGCACTTATATGAACCAGAATATGGGTGGGTACATCAGCATACACGATGGACCGCGCAACAGTCTGAGATAGATCCGTTTCTCTGAATCTATTTATGAACGATAAAGACCAACTTACTCACCGTAACACCTCCTTTTCAGTCGCAGACTCGGTGTTTGTCTTGAAGTTCCTCGCAGAATGATCATGTGAATGCTGTAGCTTCGCTGGTACTGAAGCCAGTGTTGTTGCCAGCGATACCCCCATGTGATATAGGGGATGCATTATTTGGATACGTTCGAAGTAGTAGCGCGCGACCCATCAGTAGCCCCCACGTTAATGATGATAGCAATTTTCAAGATGTTCGACTCACCCGAGAGTGCCTTGCCTGCTGGAGCCGATCAATATAAGTTCATTCGTGCTGGAAATTTGTATGAGGTTGTAATGTTACCAGATGCTTAGAGGTTAGTAAGGACTGAAGATGAGCGAAGGATACACCTCATTGTGTATGATCGGGCCCCTCAACATCCTATATCGATCACCGTTACTTTGCCCTTAACGTTCTACACAGAAAGGCGAGTCGGGGATGGAAGAGCGCAGTAAGACAGAACAGGGACATACAGGTCATATCGATCGACCGCGACGATTCTCCGAACATTCTATTGTCTGACACTCTGGTCAACCAAGGATTGTTTGAGAGAGCGTTCACATCATACATCATGTGCTTCGCTGACACTTGTGTAAGTGGGTCAAACCGCCGCCCGCGCATAACCGTTACACTAAAAGGTAGAATACCCTTTCAGTGTATATGTACTGGTTATGTAAGCCAGCGTGCTTATACGCTGGCAAGTTGGATCATATCTGTTGTGTACAAACAACAGATTGATTCAACGAACCAGCGTCAGAAAGACAGGTATGGACGAGCGCCCAGATACATTCTATGTGAGCTATTTGCTTGTTGGCAATTAATCAGCATCGGAAGGCGGAGTCGCAAGTTAGTAACTACTCGACGTTACGAGAGAGGAACTTGAGTGTGCAAAAGGAGATAAGGGGAATCAGCGAAGAAGAACGCTCTGGCAGGTCTGAAAATGGGGTGAAGATGGTAGATTGCACGAGAAGGCATGTGCATCGCCGGCGCTGGAGAGTTGGGTTGGGTTGGGTTCCATGTACTGCCAATGACCCACCCAACTCACCAGCGCCAGAACAGCAGCCTAAGGCGTACGCGGCCACCTAGATACACTTGATGTGAGCATCAATTTTGAATGAGATGCGACACGTACTTGATAAAAACTGATCAGCGTCAGAATGGATGTACGTAGGATTGACGCTGGCGAGGTGGATTGGATGTTCAGTGCATCTGCGCATCATAGCCTTCAACTCATCAACACCAGAACGACAGTATGAGACGTGGTCGACTGCTTGGAAAGAAATATGCCAGTATGGAGATAACATATGATCCGGCACGTACCGCGTACTTATGAGCAACTGATCAGCGTGGGCAGGTAAAGTAACATCGCTCAGAAAGCTATCCAGAGATACGACAGCCGTATGTGAGTGTCCCGCGTACAAAGGGAGCTCCTGTGTCTGGAGGAGCGACGCTAGGCAAGAACGCCCTGACGACACCCATGGTTAGCAGAGGATCGCAAAAACTCAAACCTAACTGAGTGTATGTGATAACTCACGTGGTGCAGTAGCGGCGTAATAGCGACGAGAGGAGACAACAAGTTTGCGTTGGTTTTTTCAAGGTGCGACACTATCATTATGGCTCCCGAAACGCGCGGGTACAAACGAGGTGCTCGGAGGGGTGAGAGAGCTGTAAGTACGAAAATTGACGCGATGGATCTTGCTCGGTAAGTTGGAGTGTGAGGCTGGTGTGAATGTTACACATTAACCTGTCAGCACGATCAGCCAGCATCAGATCGAGTAGGATGCACGACCGCTCAGACACATGTTCCAATAACTTAGACACGGGGCGTGTACTTGCTTGAAAAACAGCGTCGGTAGGCAGAGAATTAGCTCTTGAGCGTGCAGAAGGGGAGAGGAGGACGCTCGTCATGAGCGGGCGAGATATTGACGGCGCAATAACCAGAGGGATGACATCATCTGAAATTGCGCAGTGACGATATCTCGCCCGTCTCGAGACCTTAAACGTTAAAGCTCATCTGGGGAAAAGACGAGAAGGAGGCAAGAAGTTGGCAGGGTGTATTTATGGGCTAAAGAAGATTCGAGACTCAGCTTGTTTATAACGCAACGTCAACGACTTGCGAGGTGATCAGAAATGAGTCAATCCTGTTGATGGCTTGAATCAGTCAGTGTATACGAAATACATGATATGGCGAGAGTGAAAGATGGAAGAGGTCGAAAAGGCGGCTGCTTGGACTACACGAAAAGAGGCGATGGACGCACACATGTTTTAAACGATCCCAACTACCTTTGCCGTGGAACGTTGAGATGTGCGACAAAAGAGAGAAATCAATATCAATCAACGATGATAACTTACAGGATCGATCTGTACATGTTTGTGGCTATTTGGTATACAACTGTTTGCACGTGATGCACTCAGTGTTCTCTTCGCAACTTGGCAAGCCTGATCAACTCGCCCTTCGCCCACACTACCGCCCGATTCCTGCTCCACCGATTCTGAGCCCGAGCACAACCCCAAGACAACAGACCCAAAAACCCTCTATTATCTCAGATGCCTACGCATATACGCCCTTACCACCTCCACCCCACATCCGTTCTACCTCCATCCCCGCGCACACTCATCATTTCTTCCCCACATGACTCCACTAGTCATCGGGGACCGGCTCGTTTTGCCAATGCATCGAAACAGTCCTACCAGCATATCACCGTGCCGCGGCCGATCTTATACATAAATGCTTTCCTGTCGTATCTCCTGCCCCTACTAGACTCGTCCATCAGTGTCTATGGCATCCTCAATATAGTTGATGCGAATTTCCTGCAGAGGACCATAGCAAAGAATGAGATTACTGAAGTTCGGGGATGGATAACGTACTAAGTTTCAACACAGTGAGCAATGTACATCATGGAGTCCTCAACCCGCACCAGGGACTCCACACTGTGGTATAGCACAAAAATCGGAATTTAAAGGTCGGTCGCAGAAGCGGTAGACAGTCGCAACGATCCTTTCGAGACTGGCGTGTAATGGGCGGCACGAGCACTCATCGTTGAATCAAGGCAGGGCATCGCAGCAGGGAGTGTCCCACTAAGCCAAATCGACGTCGGTGCAAAGTGCGATGGCGTCCAAGTGAAAGGCGAGGCAATGCCGTAGGAGCAGTAATAAGATGAAAGTGCCTGGGGATCCGAATGTCGAAAACCACGTTTGACGCTCAGAATGAAGGGCAAAACAACGAAGGACATCCATCATAAGCATCTTGGTTTTGGGCCAGTCCCATCGAACGACTAAGGTCCATCGAAAGAAAGGAGATGTGAAAGTTTGACTGAAAGTAATACATGTGTTGATTAAGCATGAGCAGAGATCAATTGGAACTTGACGGGACCGCGAAACCTTATAGATGAGTCGCGAGAAACGAGGTCGTCAATATAGACTCAAGAGGCGGAGATCGACTGGGAGATCGACGCGGACTAGGCCAACAGGTAGACAGGAGAATCCAAGAGCTGTACCGAACCAATGAGGGGCAAAGAACAATCAGGCTAAATTAAAAGACACTCTTCTCGCTCGGACCATAGCCCAACCTTGTGAAAGTAAGTTTTGGGAGATCCAAGTCGGATACAGAAGATTGATAAGTCTGCACCAGATTGGAATCGGACATCAAATACCACAAAGGAAGTGTGATGGCGTGAAGTTCGAGGTCCAAATGAACGAAGCCAAAAAACGAGGTTGAGTAAATTGATAGCCTTTCATACACCATAGCCTTCAGTTTGGGGAATCGTAATCGTAATTGTGAGACATCCAAATTCTGTGTCCACTGGAATCGCGACTTGCAGGATAGAGATACCCAGTAAGGGGTACAGGAAAACAAAGTGCAACTTAGTGGATATCCAGTCGAGTGACATCCAGAAAACCGGAGGATGCCAAGGATGACCAATCAATCACGAACATCGAACCATACGAGGGACGCGGCTGATCCAGTGAACTCGAGCATAAATACCTTGGTGGGAGATCGAAGTTAGCATCACAAGGGAGTAAGGTCCGTCGACAAGTGTGGACTCAATTGGTCGACGATCGGGTGAGCCAAGCAAGTATCCAAAAAGATACTTGAGGGCAAATGACAATCGGAACTTGACGGGACTGCAAGTGTCTTTAAATATGGTCGGATCTCAAAGAGACACACCAAATAATGAAAAGAGGGTCTACAGAAGCGGAGATCGATTAGGAGATCGACATGAAAGAGGTTATCGGTTAGGTGGGACTCGGAATCCAGTCGATTCCAAGGGGTGCCATTGGAGAAAAGAGGGACCTAAGGCCAGCTATTGCAAAGGCCCAAAGTTCAAATGGTCCTCTCGCTCGGATCCAGGTGCAGGTAGTCCAAGTCGCATGCTCGAGATTTGTTAGATCATACAAAGTTCGTGTTTTGGCGTGGTCCAATTGAATACAACAAATGTTGTATGAAGCTGGAGGTCTAAAACAGTGACGCAAGTGGAAGTAGAAAGAAGAGAAGGTCGATTCTAACGACGCCTAATGTATGCAAGAGCAATTGTGAGACATCCGAATGAGGCTCCACCTGTCTCACTACAGTCCGTGATGTCATTTCAATCTTGACCAGATCTGCGGAGGATAACGTCAGCGAGGACACAGATGAGGATGATAAATATCGGAGTCATCCAAGTTCATGTTGTGATGGGAGTTGATAAATGCGCTCAATACCGCATATATCTGGCGTAGAATTGATATGTAAGTGTGAAATCATCAATTATGAAGGATAAAGTAGTGGACGAGTGTACACAAAGTTAACTGCGACCATGAGCACCACTACAGCTGTTGTTCGTTGTGCCATCAAGGAGGCACCCTCAGCCTACCATGAGACCAGCACGAGTAAAAACTTTGCACCAGTGGACGCCTGGGAGCGAATCGATATCAGACGACTCGTTTTCATGTGGCATGGTAACCTGCTTCAACGACTGGTGGCCCATGACTGTGTCTTTGCATGAAAGAAAGATCCTCCCGTAGGAAGTTCGTGCATTTGAGGAGGCGGAGAACTTATTTTGAACTTGACACGCACTCAGGCATGCATTGTGAGTTTAATAAAATCAAGACTGACATTATCAAACCGAATTGCGGCCTACCAAAAGAGAGAGGATGGTAGGGGCAATGCAGCAGGGACCTGTGGTTCCATCGTCGAGTCAACTGTCAAACAACCGAAATACGCGACCTACATCTAGGGGATCACGAGGTTGAACATTGACAAATAGGGGGGACTGCGTTCATGCAAGGAGAGAAGTGATGAAGTTTGCGGAGGCGAAGGAAAGTAGGTTGCTGTGGGTTTATTGTAGGGCGGATGTCTCTGCGCCGTAGCAGGTGCCAAATATATTGGTGGTCTGCGACGCTCGGCAGAACGACGAGTTGCATCAGACTGCAATGATAGCGATGAATGAATGGTGTAATGAGGGAATGAATGAGATGCGTACATTTAGTAAATCGTTTCGAGGGTTGACTTTTTGCGTGTACTGGTCTTGTTAGCACACGAACAGTAGATATTTGCAAGGAATGCGTATACACGGGCCTGAGCGCTTGAGCAAGGACGTCGGGTAGAGCATCGTAGATGCGGATCTTGTAATCATCGCGAGTCTTGGGGTTGTCATCCTCAGTGAAGCTGACATCAGCAAAACTCCCCAAATGTCACAACACATAACATTACCTGATTAGGAATTGTCAACACGCTCCAGTATTATGACGCATATATGCATGCGTCATACAAATACTTCACATTATAAAATTGTCGTCACCCTCACATGGCCCTTAGCGTAGCTGTAACATAGTGGGTTAGATCTTACTTCATAGTTATAAGGTGGTAGTTATGTTATATTACTGTTATAATATCACAATAACAATGTATTGTACCTGTAAGCTGGCAATGACATGATATCATGCAAACAAAATTTTGGAACGAACGATCTGTTTCAGTCAAGAATCACGATGGATCACGATTGATCAATGATTCCAATCAATGAAAAGTTTCCAATTATCTATACTACATCAATTCACAGAGCGCCATAGCCTTCTGCTGCCAGGATATCATCGTCTAACTCCTCTCCCTTGTCTGCTTTGACTCTATCAGGATTGTCTTCATCTCCGTCTTCATCATTATCTTCATCATCATCTTCCTCCTCCTCAATCTCTCCCCCTTCTTCCTCTTCTTCTTCCTCCTCCTCCTCCTCCTCCTCCTCCTCCTCCTCCTCCTCTTCTTCATCTTCATTCATCACCCATGCACCATCACTCTGCAAAAATGCATCCCATTCGTGGGAAACCTTGTGGCCAACACCTCCACCTTGATATTGCATAAATATATCCCTATCTATGAACCTAATAATATACACATGTGTTAATTAGCCAGTAGATCGGTACTATAGACTCACATGTTTACATAGAAATACAACTAATCTTGATCTTGATCAGCATCGTGTTGAACAAATGAAACGGGCAGGAGTTCTTGAGTCTTGCCTAAATGAAATGCCAGAATGAGATGAACGCCTCGAATGATAACATCAGGATTGAGGAAGCTGAAGGCATTGGGATCTTCGCCTGTAAGAAAGCCGATGCGAGGCAAACATTTTGCAGACCAACCAGATTGGAATTTTGCATCGCGTCCAAACCATTGCACAAATAAGAATTCCATCCGGCAGGGCTTCTCCATGGCACCATCATTACGGTCCCAAACATCGACATGGAAGATCCAGATGATCCATGCATACCAATAGGGGTGCCGATCATCGTCATTTTCGTGTGACAGAACCATAACATTGGCATGGGTACACGGGTTTAAGGAATCTTGTTCTCGGCGTAAGTCGTAGGTCGTGTAGTTGATCCAGAGGACGCTGTGCTCATAGATCTTGTTGTTGGCAATTAAAATCTGTGCGCGTTCTTCATCAGTAAATTCGAGTTTGTCTCTGGTGTACTCGATCCCGCGAAGATGTGTGAGAAGATGATCTTTAAGTTTAGGAATAAAATCCTGTCCCTCCCATTAAATGAAATAACTATAAGACTTATTAAAAAAAGAACACACCACTGCTGCAAGATCATCCTCTGGTAGTTCACTGAGCCATTCTGTGAGATCGATCGAGGATTTAGCGTATTTGGAAATGTGGTAATGATCGGCTGGAGATGTGCATTCACGTTGGTGGTGCTGTGATGCGGTATCACCTTCTCTTGATGCCAATGTAGCTCGTGCCTTGACGATCTTACCCATTAGTTGTTCCTGGGTCTCTATTTGTGTCATACTTGACACCGTGTTCTTCTTTCCTTTTGGTGTTTTTGGATACCAGCATTTTACGTGCCGATGTTGAAGTTCACCCTAGTAGATATTAGAATATTTTGATCAGTTTGTATCTACAAGTGCAATCAAATTAAAACTTACTGGTTGCATACTGAAGCTATCAGTAGTTCCAAACTGTCGGATCGTATCGGGGTAATCTCCGAGTGCATGGTATTTGTAGGTCTTGAGATTGAGCTTCTTGTACTTCAGCCCAGATGAAACTTTCCTGGCCTTCAGGTCTGTAAGCGTTGAAGACAATGAAGCTTCTCATTTGCCATGTGTGGCGTACTCGTGAGGCAATTCTGTTGTATGGTACATCTTACATGTTGTACAAGCAAATTTGTGTACCATCTGCCCTAGAATAGCTGTTGCAGTGTCGAAAAAATTGAGGGTGTCCTCGGTATGCATGCACAACTTGGCAAACCCATGCCAAGTTGCAAGATCAAAAAGAAGGTCGAGAACCATCTTATTGTTGTCATCCGGCAGTAATCCCTCGAAGACGGGAAGCGCGCACTATATTAATGAAAATCTGATCATTAAAAACTATATTCAGCAAGTGTGAACTGACACTTACCTGCAGAAGGTCTTCAAAATCCCTCGCAGCCAAACATTTCATTGCCGATGCATTGGAATTAAACTTCCTTATCGTTTCCCTACCAAATGTTGGTGTAGCATGATATCTACTCAGATCTATTAGCAGATGTAATAGAAATTTGAAAATGTATACCTTTCATTAAGCTTCTGCACAGCATCTCCACCGGCGGCATGCAAAATGTGCATCAAATGAGTGAACTTGGCCTTCCACACACTGAGTTCAAACTCATGCAGTTCGTTGACCATGAACATATGAAACTGGTTGAATCCATGAGGCAATAATTTTGCCGAAAATGAATTCTATTCATCAATAATTAGTTAGTAAAGAGTGAATTAAGATCAGAAACTTACTCAAGTTGGCACCAATGACTTGTCATTGAGAATATTCTTGACGTGAGTCCTGTCAGCAGGCACGCCCAGTTCAAAAATGAGTGCCTGTGCATGATCGACTTCTCGGTGGTGTATCCTGTCGTCCTGCCGCATGTGCCTGATCCGACATTTCATGTCCACCCTCAATCCCATCAAAGGAACCTCGTCCTTCTTCGTGAGATAGCGCAGGCAAAGGCACTGGCCGAGATTTTTGATTCCTGTAAGAATAACTCTGAGAAGCATTAATATTGCATCTGAGAATGAATTAATGTACCAACTTCTCGGGATAGTTGGCTGAGTATGTAAAAAAATGAGGGAACACTCTACGAGTGACACCATTGCTACATTTAATTACCATACCATACTTGTAAGCATGCATAAACTTCTCGTCGAGAAGTAGAGCCCATATGGCCTGCATCAGCTCACGCTTACAGTGCGTGTAGACCTGGCTTGTGCAAGGCTTGCCAAAGATAGCCCTATAATGATCTTGTAGATCTTCGGGCAACTGATGATCGGTTTAGAGTTAGTTATATTTATAGATATAAATCAAGAACTTACTGAAGGAATGTATGCAACATGGTGACATGCAGAGGCAGTCGGTTTGCCTTGAGTATACTTTGTGTCACGAGTACCTTTAACAAACCATTATTCTTTCCTCAATCGCCCTAAGAATCCTATGAAGCGCCAACACCCAGCGCCTACGAATGAACCTAAGATACAAGTAAACCTTCCTACGGCAACTATTCCCCTTGCCAGATCAACCAACGTCTTTGAAGTAGTAGACTTGCCCACAGAAGAGGCTGATGATGAAGACAATGACGTCTTCTATGAGTTACCAGATAAGAAGAGTTCTATGACTGTGATTAAACTATGTTCGTTTCAATGTCACGTGACTTGATAAGATTAGATACCAGACTCAGATAAGATATGATTAGTAGTTACGATTAGATTAGATAACATCACGTGATAGAGTCACGTGATCCTTCCATGACATTCTATGACCTTCTATGGTACAACTCTGTTTCTATTTTATGATTGGTTAGTTAGTTAGTACTCAGATTCAGTCTCCGTCTAAATAGTAGTATATAGTTAGGACCATTTGTAGTCAGTAGTTCTTTAGTTCAAACCTCTTGTATCTACATTGTAGCAATCCAAGACGTACTTGCTCATTATCCTTTTTCTTGTTGTGATATCCTTGTTTGAGTCCTAGTCTCCGCCCTAGCATGAAAACGTTTAAGGGGTTGTAACACTTTGACTGGTTACCAAAATAGAGGTAGAACGGCCAGAGTGATGTGTCGCCGAAATTCGCCAGATGGGTGGCATCAGACCAGAACATGAGTGATGCTACAGTATGCTTGAGGTCATCTCCTGCTTCATGAGGCAGATCATTGATCTCCTGGTAGGTCTCGATCATTTCAGAACTGGAGTAGGCTTCTGAAAAGATCTCAATGTCACGACCATCTGGAGATTTCCAGAACTCGTGATAGGGCGTCATATTGTAAGTTCTTGATACATCATCCTGGAAAACGGACTCGATGATGTCAGTGATTGAGCGATGATGGACTCCGGAGATCTCAAGCTCTGGAGCTTCAGCCTTGGCATCCCACTTCTTGCCTTCTTTAGGCAGCCTGATCTTGACAGCAGAATGGCGCCAGCCAAATTCCTCCCGGAATGGATTGGACTTCTTCTCCAGGTAAGCGTCAATATTTTTTGATTCCCGGGTATGGGAAAATGAAGCAGCATTGCTATTATCAAACAGCGGATCACCAATGAACCCGGTGAGCCGCTGCAACTCTGTGATGGATTGTTGACCGGTTCCAGAGTATTGGTAGGCCATAAGAAGGCCAGAGGTGGGATTAGAGAAGGCCGCATAGAGCTCATCCTGGCCAATCTTCTTGGATGATAATCCTTCAGTGATGCGACTCGAGTCTGGAACCTGATCACCTCCAGCGAGTGTAGGAGCATCAGTAACACTCTCAAGGGAATTTTCGTGGGGGGGTACACTGGGCCGGGTAGGGTAAATTCGATAGAGACCTGCTTCGTTAGGCTCTGTCTTGAAGGGGATGAAAGGAGGGAAGTCGTTGTGCTCTGACTGCACCAGGGAAGGTGCACGAAGGCTAGGTTGACCCGCGATGACATCATCGTGATGTCCACATTGCTGACAGGTAGAGGGTGGCATATGGGCAAGGTGAGTTGCAGACCCCAGCAGGAAGTCTGCAAAGCGGGCGGGCATGCAGATTCTCCGTCCAGAGCGTTGGGAGACAATAGGTGGGGGTGAGGGAGACAGTGCGCAACCCATTTCAATCTAGCAAATTTGTAGTTAGCATGAGCCCACTGTATAAATAAAATTAATACATACATCATGGTAAAAGTTGCCTTCCTGATTGATAGACATGAAGTCCTGAATCTCGGGCTGATCTGGAATGACAGTGTAGGAAACAATCTGGCTACAGCCCTGCAGGACATCATTTCCCCATGGTAGTCAACCAGAGTACTCATAGTCCAAAGTTGTTCCAAGTACATGCAAGCAGCTCCGGACAGTTGCGCCCAGTTACGCACCTTTGTGCGACAATGCAGTTAGCCCTGCATGCCCAATTCCAGATCGCATCGCATCGCATCTCGCATCGGTACTTCCCATCGTCCTGTCCATGTCCATCCATCCCCACTGGTGCGTTATTAGTCCTTACCTGTTGTCTATTGATTGTTTGCAGGCTGTTTTACATACTTTTCCCATGCATGAGGCCAGCTTAGCGTTATTACATCTTATATCACTCCGGACTCGCTTGTACATATGCGGTCGCCTGCATAGTCCCAGATTCGTATGGACTCACATAAATACTTGCCCAGGACTCGTAACTACTCACTTTTCTACATTCCCTTCCTTTGAGTCGGTGTTGTAGGAGTCACTAGCCTTAGTCTACCTCGTTCTTTGTTCTTGCGCAATTGATTGCAGTTCTCCCTATCTTGCACTTGACCTCTACACTCCTTGAGCATTCGACCCTTGCTAGTTATACCTAGAAACCTCGTCGCATAAAGTTCCAGAACAGATCCCAGCAAAACTTCGCATCGCGTCCCTTATACCTGGTACCCTTACCCAATCATACCCATCACCCATTACCTGGTACCTGGACTCATATACCTGGTCCCCTTCTAGTTATATCTGCGCTCTCTTACTCTGCGTCCACACCGCACTCATCTCGCAACTCATCCGCATATCCGCATCTTGTATCTTCACTGCATAGCTTGCAGAGTCCATCGCATAGATCATAATACCCAGCTGTACTTGTCCCCTCACTCTTGCAAACTTGAGGAACTGCTCTCAGAGCTATCCCTTTGGGTCGACTACTACTCTCACACCAAACAGGATCAACACGCTATCACTATAGCGCGCTTCTACGATTTCTCCCACAACGGCATCTTCGGGAACATGATCGGGGGATTTATCATGATGAGCCCTCTTGTCTTTTCTCTTCTTCTTCTCCGACTTGTGTTTCCGAGTGAAAAGTTGATCAGTAAGGCAAGAATTGAGTGCACATTGACTTGTGTGTGCTGATAGTTGTTTGTGCGAGCCAAACATTGCGCTGCAAGCTAAGCAGTGGAGGTCATTGACCATGGACAAAATGCGGAGAAGGGGGAAGGGGGCACATCCTCATTAGGTACAGAACTCACAAGTCATCTAGCACCAGCACAGTATTTAAATGGTCCATTATATTGCAATAGTCTACTTTGAATATACATGAATGTAACAACTGAAAGCAAGAGTCAAGCATTAATCTTAATGAGAAATGTAAAATGGGCGTACCATTAACTAGAAAAATCGAATTTTGCTATTGAGAATCACTGTAAATCAAGCATTAGTGTATCCCACGACTCGATCCTGCAACTCAATCCTTCAGTCACGTTACACCATCTCCCACGGGTTATTGATCATGGGTTTAACATCCTTCTGATCTTTCATGGGATAAAATACGGGCGCTACCAAATCTGTTCATCTATGCAGGGATATGTCAATACCTAAACAACTATTGTGAATCACCTGAACGCACCTCATAATGGCGGCATTAGAGTATCCTGCTTCGAGAAGGTGAATAAATGATATCAGACATCAACCGTCCACACATTAGTATTAAGATGCTTGGGCAGTTGATGTCTGCATCATAGCCAGTCTAATGGACTTTGGAAAGGTGGACTCACAGTTGACGGAGTAGTTCCATGGCAATGCAAAGGTGATTGCGGAACACGGTGGAGAAGTTCTCCAAAATGGTTCAATCAATATAGTAAAGGTATATGTATACGATCAAAAGTAAGCATGATCATGATTGAGTGAATTTGGTTGATATCAGATTTAAACACCGCTGGAATCTTGTAGTCATATCAAGCCCTTGAACTCTAACTTTATCATCACTCGTATTAATTCCAATGTCTAACGTAACTACTACCGACGCCTGGACCTCTGTGCTAAATGTCTTCGGGGATGTCGTATTCGTCGACATCCAAAATGCCATCTCCGTAGATAACACTTACTGCTTTAATCTCAACTTAGATTCTCCCGGCCCCAAGGTATTTTTTCTTCTCATCTAAAAACTAATCTAATTTGTAACAGAAAATAGTTTTTCGCATCCGCCAACAGACCAATAGTCATGACTTGGAGACCAAATCTGAATCTGAAGAAGAGGAGAACGGTGGTAACGGGGACAACATGGAGATGAAGACTGAAGTTGTGGAGGTCAGACTCAATGAGGTTAAGGTTGAAGATGAGGATCTCGCAGTGATCGGTTCAGAGTTCGAGTAAGTTGCCAGCATGTTCATTACAAATGTTCACTGGTTTTCTCAAGGCCTGTAGTTGCATCCCCTTGCAACCTTCTTATCAGGCATGCTGGCAACCCCCATCCAGATCCTGAGAATCCCACTGTGCCATGGAGCTACTACGTCAAGAAAAGGACCGAGGCACAGGAGGACCAGGGGAGATGTCAGTAGAAGATCCAGCAGCCTCCAACTTGTAATTTTTTTTTGTTCTGTACTATACTGTGTGCTGTACTATATCATTTGTAATTCTTGCTCAATTGTATTGCATGAATATTCAGGGGGTAATTGATATTCTGTGTGTTATCTATAGATACACTGAACAAACAAATATTAATAACACATCTATCTGATCTGAATCTTGCTCTCTCCAACACCATGGCTCGCAGCAGACGCTCCAATTCTATTTCATCGTCATTCTCTTCTAGATCTCGTTCTACGTCTACAAGCTCCAAAGATTCTGATGTAAGTACACGCCCCAGCACACCACCACTCTGGATATACAGCAAATGTGGAACAGACGCGTCTAAAGTGTCTGATAAGAATGTATATAAGTCTAAAAAGGCTAGGTGAGTTGCGACACACTATCAGTTGTTCTGATCAGAACTCACCTAAAGGGTATAGAGCGCATAGCCCAGTTGCAGGCAAAAAGAGGACTGAAAAGACAAACAGGTGGGATATTTCATATTCGGATGAACTTCATATTGACGATATTCTAGAAGATCATGCAACAAAGTCCTTACTCCACGGGAGCAGTGCATCCATGTTGCACACTGGATCCCACACGGCCTGGACATGTTCTGCGATCTCAAGCAGGTGATCCAGATGTGTCTACTTTTAGTACAGGAAGAAGCAGCCAAGGATGGAGACAGAACGGAAGAAGAACACATCAAGGCTGCCCGCAGGAAGATTTTAGATGGCTGGTAGGTCCAGTTGACAGCATATACATGCACTCTGACCGCATATATGTGCGCTTTGGCCACATATATGTATGCTAACATCATTTTCAGTGATGATCTCACTCATGCACGGTACAAGTGAACATTTGAATACGTCACAGAATACGTCCCTTATCTCGGGACTCTGATCGGTAGGAGGAAAAAATGCAAGGAGCTCACACAACTCATTGGCAATGTGGGAAACAACTCCGCAGTAGGTGGATATAGTGTTGGGTGAATGCTATGCCTGCTGCTTCACTTGCAAGACAAGAACGTTCGACCCTAAAGGGGTCTGCTACTGAGATAAGTCTGATAGTTAGTATCTAAGGTCACCAAAAGGTAAAGGAACAAGTCCGAAGGTATGCGGACCAAGTCCGGAGGTCAAAACGTCGGGTCTGAAGGTATACTACCAAGTCCGAGGCGCAGGAAAGCGGGTCCGGAGCTTTGGGTCATCGGGTTATGGGTAATAGCAAGGGAATGGGTTCGGAAAGCGTCGGACTATGTCCGGTGTAGGAAACATTCTGGCTGCAGCCCTGCAGAGGCCCATATCATGGAGTACGTCACAAGCCCAGTTGTCTGGACATCAGTACAGTCACTCCCAGTCATCTCCGATGAAACCCGCTCAAACCCGACGCTTTCCCGCTGTGGGAAACAACTCCGCAGTAGGCAGATATAGTGTAAGGTCAAATGCTATACCTGCTGCTTCACTTGCAAGGCAAGAACGTTCGACCCTAAAGGGGTCTGCTACTGAGATAAGTCTGATAGTTAGTGTCTAAGGTCGTGGAAAGGTAAAGAAACAAGTCCGAAGGTATGTGGACCAAGTCCGGAGGTCAAAACGTCGGGTCCGAAGGTATACTACCAAGTCCGAAGCGCGGGAAAAGCGGGTCCGGAGCTTCGGGTCGTCGGGTTATGGATAATAGCAAGGGAACAGGTTCGGAAAGCGTCGGACTATGTCCGGAAACAAGGGAAAGTCAGGGAAAACGAATGGAAAGGGTTTCGGGTGCGAAGCGGGTGCGGAACGGGTGAGAACCAGGTATATTCAATCCAGGTAACAGGTAATGACAGGTATGTGACCAAGTAGATGGGAAGTCCCACCTACAGTAAAGTAATGAGTGCTTGGTCGTACTACCAGTCCTATATAACTAGCTACGTAGAAATCCGGAATATCAAAAACAGGAAAACATCGGGTCCGGTGATAGGTAAACTAACATGAGGCGCTGCGGACGTGTGAGAACACAGGTAATAACGCTGCCTACTGCATCAGCCATGGGAAACAAGCTACTACACACCTGTGGGGTCGGACGGAACGGACAGGACATAGGACGGACGGGTTTCCGAAGGTATGCGAGCGGGTCCGGTGCATCTCCGGTGATGTCCGGCGGGTCCGAGGCTCGGAGAGCGCGGGAAAGCGTCGGGTTTGAGCGGGTTTCGTCGGAGATGACTGGGAATGACTGTACTGATGTCCGGACAACTGGGCTTTTGACGTACTCCATGATATGGGCCTCTGCAGGGCCGTGGACAGAATGTTCACGACACCGCGCTCTCCGAGCCTCGGACCTGCCAGACTACCATCGGAGATGCACCAGACCCACTCGCATACCTTCGGAAACCCATCCGTCCTATGTCCTGTCCGTCCCATCCAACCCCACTGGTACGTAGTAGCTTATTTCCCATGGCTGATGTGGCATACAGCGTTATTACCTGTGTTCTCACACGTCCGCAGTGCCTCATGTCAGTTTACATATCTTCGGACCCGATGTTTTCCTATTTTCTATATTCCAGATTTCTACATAGTTAGTTATATAGGACTGGTAGTACGACCAAGCACTCATTACTTTACTGTAGGTGGGACTTCCCATCTACTTGGTCACATACCTGTCATTACCTGTTACCTGGATTGAATATACCTGGTTATCACCCGTTCCGCATCCGCTTCACACCCGAAACCCTTGCCATTTGTTTTCCCTGACTTTCCCTTGTTTCCGGACATAGTCTGACGCTTTCCGAACCCGTTCCCTTGCTATTCCCCATAACCCGACAACCCGAAGCTTCGGACCCGCTTTCCTGCGCCTCGGACTTGGTAGTATACCTTCGGACCCGACATTTTGACCTCCAGACTTGGTCTGCATACCTTTGGACTTATTCCCTTACCTTTCCATGACCTTAGATACTAACTATCAGACTTATCTCAGTAGCAGACCCCTTTAGGGTCGAACATTCTTGTCTTGCAAGAGAAGCAGCAGGTATAGCATTCACCCAACATTATATCCGCCTACTGCGGAGTTGTTTCCCACACCGATAACCGGAGGGATAGGGGTTTCCTATATTTAGAAATGGGCGGAACTTTGTGAATCAGGGTGGGTGACTAAAGTGAGGAGGACCGGAAGTGGAGGCACAGCCTGAGTGTAATGGTATGGAATAATGAAGGGAGAGCTGGAAATGGTAATGAATGTCAGATAGGGGTTGCAGAGGCAGATGATGCATGTGATGGGTGGAGACCTATATGGCTGGTGGAGTACGGAGATTAGATAGAACCAGAGTGGACAGAGATTAGATGATCTGTAGGACTGAATAACCGGAGATGGGTGAGGTGGAGTACGGAGGTATTGAGGGGTAAAGGGGAGTGGTATAGTGTCCATTGGTTCTGGTGGAGGCAGTACCAGTCTACAGGAGGTTCTGGAGGTTCGAGGGATTGGAATAGGGGCAGATTAGATAGGAACTGAAGACTGATTATAGGGTTAGGGTTGATAGAAGCACTGATTTGTGCATGGAATATGACACCATCAATCAATGACCTCACACAACTTCTCTTACTTCGCATAGCTTCTCAATTGCTTCGTACTCATTCTCAAATTCATGCTGTACAATTGTCATTATGTAGTCTACATCATGCTTTGCTCGCTGTCCTGTGTACTTGTTATGCTTGGCCTGCTATCATTCAATCTGCATGCTGTCTTATGTTTTGCAATTAATGTCATTGACTTGTGTCTGCGAAGTGATCTGACCAAGCTACTATATATGGTCTAATTAACGTGACAATAATGCTGTCATGGTAGGTGGAGGCATGTTCTGACTTACGCCAGCTCCATGTCTGAAACTGCAAATTCCCACACCTCTTGGCTATGATGGTTTTGTCCTGGCCAAAACGTGACCGTGTGACACATTGGTCTTTTATGGAAAGCACCGAGAGACTGAGTACCAACCTAGCATCCCTTAGACAAACCATAGATGACTGACGATAGCCATTCCTTCTTCCCCTCATCTCTGTGTGCCTGAGGTTATGGAAGATTCATTGAAACCCACCTGTTGGAGTCGCAAAATGGGGATTCCATGTGTCCCGATGTGGGAAACAACTCCGCAGTAGGCGGATATAATGTTGGGTGAATGCTATACCTGCTGCTTCACTTGCAAGGCAAGAATGTTCGACCCTAAAGGGGTCTGCTACTGATATAAGTCTGAAAGTTAGTGTCTGAGGTCACGGAAAGGTAAGGAAACAAGTCCTAAGGTATGCGGACCAAGTCCGGAGGTCAAAATGTCGGGTCCGAAGGTATACTACCAAGTCCGAGGCGCAGGAAAGCGGGTCCGAAGCTTTGGGTCGTCGGGGTACGGATAATAGCAAGGGAACGGGTTTGGAAAGCATTGGACTATGTCCGGAAACAAGGGAAAGTCAGGGAAAACAAATGGCAAGGGTTTTGGGTGTGAAGCGGGTGCAGAACAGGTGAGAACCAGGTATATTCAGCCAGGTAACAGGTAAGGACAGGTATGTGACCAAGTAGATGGGAAGTCCCACCTACAGTAAAGTAAAGGTCTTGGTTGTACTACCAGTCCTATATAACTAGCTACGTAGAAATCTGGAATATAGAAAATAGGAAAACATCGGGTCCAGAGATATGTAAACTGACATGAGGCACTGCGGACGTGTGAGAACACAGGTAATACCGCTGTATACTGCATCAGCCATGGGAAATAAGCTACTACACACCAGTGGGGTTGGACAGAACGGATAGAACATAGGATGGACAGGCTTCCAAAGGTATGCAAGCGGGTCCGGTGCATCTCCAATGGTAGTCCAGTGGGTCTGAGGCTCGGAGAGCGTGGGAAAGCATCGGGTTTGAGCAGGTTTTGTCGGAGATGACTGGGAGTGACTGCACTGATGTCCGGACAACTGGGCTTTCAACATACTCCATAAAATAGGCCTCTGCAGGGCTGCAGCCAGAATGTTTCCTACACCAGTGTTCAAGTTCCATAACCATGCTGTATGACAACCAACAAGGGGAAACACTGTTGGTGCATTGCCTTCACCTCTGATGCTTTTTTGGGAACACTTGCCAACCAGTGTGCCAACAGAAGAAAAATACAAACCCTTGAAGGAGGAGTTGAATAAGGATTTCCCACCTCGCTGGTATCTAGCTGCTTGAAACAAAACACCAGTGACCTTTCTACATCGACAATGGAAGCAACTAATGTCTATTTCCCTCAGGGAAATCACAATCTCATCGCATTGCATAAACTGCCCATGCCACATTCCAACTAAGCCCTCAAATCCTGGGACATGGTGGCACATTGGCACGTACGATCACTCTCCTGTTGTTATTCCTTATTATTTGAAGTGCAGATGATATCTTCTCAGTGCAAGTTATTGGAACTGAGTGGGGAAGCTTTCCATTCAACTAACTTCAGTGTAAGTGCATCATACAAGTATATAATATCCTCAAAGGTGGGTTAACATGTGATAGAGACTGAGTCACAGGGGCTCACCTTCTGTGCGTCATGGCTTGCTCGAATGCCAGTTCATTACAGCTCTTCTCCGGCACATTGTGAGAATTATGGAACATTGTAGATCTTGACCCCATTATGGAATCATGAGCAGACTAGAAGATCATGTACCTCCTGACTCCTAAGTCTTCATAGATATCCTGATACTGTGATTTCATGATGTCTTGTCTTCTGTTTGGCAGGCATAAATCCTTTCACCAATAACTTCAGACCATGCAACCAAATGGAAAAGTACATATTCCTGAATTCCATGCTTTCATAGAGGCATTGTATCAGAGTGGACTGGTGTGGGTAACAACTCTGCAGTAGGCTTGCAGATATGTTGGGTCAGTGCTATGTCTAGCTGCTACGTCTAAGGAGTAGACATGTTCGACCCTAAAGGGTTTCTGACCAGGCTCTGGCTCAAGAGATAGAGAGGAAAAGAATGAGGGGGACAAAGTCACTGCCAGACCAAACGGAGAAATGTGTTCCAGGAGCTAAGAAGTGAGCTGAAGAAGCTACAGCTACAAAGCTACAACAGGGGATGCTACTAAATAACCCAAGCTAATGGGGAGCAACCAAGAACTAGAAACCAGAAACCACCAGGTAAAGACTGGTATAAAGTCCAGGTAAGAGAGAGATGATTATGTAAGCAGTAAAAATGCGAACATAACCTAAGGAATGTAAGGGTAAGTCAAACTACGTCAAAACAGTTGCTGCAAGGCTGCAGCCAGAATGTTCACGACACCGGTAACAATATTCATAATTTGTCTGGTTTGCGTTGTTGATCAATTGATGTTATCTTAGACTCGAAGCTCCTCATCAGTGATGTCTTGATTGTTCATACAGCACTACTGAAGCTCCTCAAATCAATTAGGCCACTGTGTTCATTTTGTGAGTAGCTGGCTCGTGGATGACAGAGCTTTGCTGACCCAAGTCACTAGAGCAAGTATCAGTTTCCTCATGATATTCATAGGTCCAGAATTCACCGCAGATAATGGCTTAGTGACTGAGAATGATTTCATGGAGGTTATTGGAGTGGTGCAAAGACTGTGGTCTCTAGTATCAGCTTTATTCTGACTTACAAGTGTCATGTTTGGCATTCATCATGTCCAGCGACATAAGAGGAAGATAGATGCAGAACATGATGATGCAGTGAGCAAACCTTCTGCTTGCATCATGCATGAACCAAGCAGGTGCTCCTGCCAAGGACAATGATGTGGTATGTGTGATGAAGACTACATTCCTTCTAGTCCACCTTCACCAAGCCCTAATTCACAATCACAATCCATAGAAGGGCAGATATTGTTACTACCAAAGAGCATGGCTGTGAACATTTCTGCTTCTGCTTGTAGTCCAGGTTCGAGGACATTCTCTGGGTATGTCAGTTTTGATTGTTGCAGCTCATTGCATGTATTAACACTTGGCACATATGATCATGACTCTTTTGGAGTACGTCTCGTTCTTGTATTAATTTGACTACAAATCTCATATCCTCCATCAGGTGTTCAACAAGAGCACTGGATTCTACCAAATTAAATATATGAGGCTCTTTGATTGTCATAATTGCTTCAGCACTAAAATATATTCGTGTCAGAACATCATTGGCAGCAGCTTCAGATGCTGCTCCAGATACAAGCTTTGTGTAAGCACTTGATTAAGTTCACACCCATTTTGTGTCTCACCCACAGTGAAGGTATCAGCCATGATATTGAGGGAGCCTCATGGTGTCAGCCCGTGGACACGTTGACATTGGATAGTAGTTCCTTGATGTTCAATAATGACCAGTTTTGCTTTGCACTTTATGCTAGTTCAGTGTGCAGAGAAACCCAAGTCAGAGACAATTAATGATTTGGGACATGAAACTGCGAGAAGTGAAAGCTAAACAGTACTTGCAGTATTGCAGGCAGGCGACTAAAGCTAGAGTTTGACTCCAACATTTTCCAAAAAGCTCCAACAATCATTATGACCTTGCAAACGAGGTGATTCAAGACTATTAGAGGTATATACAGGATGCGGATACAATACAAAAAGCAATACGAGATTAATGACATGTAATCTATGTAATCCATGATGAATACTGATGGGAAAATGCAAATTATGTTTGGTATATATCCCCAGGATTTGGTTGCACCATACATGTGGATTGGCTGGGCCAAAATCAGATCGTTAAATGACATTTGCTCCATACGCTTGAGCCAATCGGGATATTGCCTCATCCCAAACCAAACAGTCATTTTCAATATGCTTGATGACATCATCAAACAAGTCGCCAAAAGGCAAATTGTCAGTTCGGAAAGCAGGGGGTGCAAGTACATCTATATCAAGGGTGATGGGCGCTGATGGCAGTGCAAGAGAGGTGGACCCGGCCGCCCCTACTGCCAGGATTGAGAGATCTTGCATGAAAGTCGGCATGGGAGGCTGTTCAGGCAGTGCCTGGACACTCATTTGCACAGCAGGAAGGAATGAATTGCCCTGCACGAACATAGGGAAGGACGGGGCTTGCTGGGTGATTGGCCCTGGTGCCTTGATCATGAATGACATTTGGAGTATGGTGATGGTGGGAGGTGCAATAATGCAAGGTGCTTGAGAGACCTTGTAAGTGTTGTCCTGGTTCTTCAGACACTGCCCAGAGGATACATGACAATTTATAGCGTCCAAGCAGCTGAAACTAGTAAAAATCAATATATCAGTCCCCTAGTTGCATTTGAAAGCAGTGGGGTACTCATGGGTAATGACATTCTTGGCATTGTAGGCAACTGGAGCACCCCTGGTGCATGTTCATATTGATATGCTTGTCCAGGCTGCATTCCTTCAGCAATGGTATAGTTGCACACTGCTGGTGCATGCATTTGAACCCGACCTTGCCATTACTGACAGGGATCTGTTGCTGATGGAAGAGCCATCAGGATGACAAGAACCAAAGAAATAATGTAGATCCACAAAATCAGGATGGTGACTGAAGAAAATTCGGGGGTCTCTCCTATGCTTCTTTCATGCTGTGCCATCACTTTTCACCATCTCACACTTGGGTGTGGAAGGGTAATCTAAAGAGGGGGGTGCTACAGCAGCCTGCACCTGTGGAGGGGGAACCACGACTGGAGGGTTCATAGGCACCACAAGAGCAGGAGCAGCTTGCACTGGAGGAGAGAAAGACGGCGCTACACCAATAGCCTGGTGACCTGAGACATACCCATCATAAAGTCGTGGAGGGACGGGGTAGCCGTATGGTGGCTGCTGCTGAGAAAAATAGGCTGAAGACGGAGGGGGAATGTCTGCAAGTTGCATCGTCTGTTGAATAAATGGAGGCTGTCCACCTTGTGCTACACCAGCACCCAATACTGGATTCACCATTTCATAGGCTGCATTGGAAGGTAGCCCAGGTGCATTGTACTGGTGTTGATTTCCATACCCCTCCAGAAGGTAAGTTTGTGGATGTGGTGGGGGCTGAGGCTGAGGCTCATGCTGGGGCAAGCCCCAAAGTTGGTTCTGCAGTAATGCTTGATGACTGCCAATATGGTATTCGGGAGTTGCATCCATCAAGTTTGATGGGAAGGCAGAAAATGAATGGTTTGGAGCAGATCTAGAGGTCTGAACAATAGAGTTACTAGGGTTGAGGATCAAGTTTTGGCCCGCATTTGGAATTGAGTAGATGTGGAAAGGGAAACACGAAGAATGGCGAATAAGTGGAAAGGAATGAATCATTATTTAGCTTGTAGGAACCATCCACCTGTAAACAGAACACCTGTGGAAATTGCACAGACGCCATGCACAGGCATGCAGACAAGAATTACATGTTGACCGTCATATCCCTTCAGTGTTCAGGAAACCTTTGACTTACTTCAGGGCTCACATTGTGCGAGAAGCATTATTACATTACCTAATATTACTACAAAAAGGCAAACAGGAAAATCTCATTTGGTGCATGCAGCACAGGTGCTGCTGCACATCAATGCATCACGCATCATGCATGGCCCATCCAACTCCCCTAATTTGCCTCCTCTTGCTTTACTATTGCTTAAACAGAAGAAGCGGTACGGGGAAAATCTGAACAGTTCCTACACACGCAAATTTTATTTGGGGATGGGCAAATGCAGGCAAGTGGAATGATAAAGAAAAGTCTTTGCCGTACTATCATATTGTGCTGTCAGTGATTTGTGTATAACCGTTTCATCTTTTCTGATATCTTCTCATTATTCATAACAGTGCTTGGTCATGTTTGGTGTTGATGTTTCTCATTTCACACTGGCTAAATTCCCCTCAGTCTAGTGAAACGTCCATGACAAGATGCCCTTCTGGACTGGAGTCCTGTGTTTGCGGCAATGATCTTTCCTCTCCTTTGACTTTCATCACATTTTCATTGGGAGGAGGAATGGTATCAAAGTGAAGAAGGATTCTACGACATGGAGCTGCCCGGAGTCAGGAGGTGAGCTGTCTTTGCTAGAAATCAAAATCATTCTGACGAGTTTGGCACTAGTTCTTGTACCAGTATTTCATCAGGATGCTGTCTGGCCAAGTCAAGTTCCTACCACTGAACCCAGCTGCCAGTCATTGTATGGCAAGCAGCGGTTCTCTTGCCTCCAGCATCTCAACCATGAGTTCTATGAGTCGAGGCATGCATCACTCTCAAATCTCCTTCCTGCAAACCTACATGACATACACGGACTTGTTCAAATCCTGAGTGCTCCATTCATCAGCAAAACACTTATTTGAAGTCCCCATATAGGCAGCACTGCACAGTGCTGCACAGTGCTACACAGCATTACACAATGCTATCCATATGGGGACATCCCTGCATACCCAATTAGGGTTTTGCTGATGTTTGTGCCCAGAGTCACTAATATTTCTCCACTTGATTTCTGTCGGAGGATGTGTTCTCCAGACATTCTTTTTTAGATTCTCTGGTGCTTCATTCAGTGAGATCAAGGGGAAATTTACAGGCGGGCGAAATGCGGGTAATTGAAGTGTGGTAGCCCCACCAATTGTCTGACCACATATATACTGCTAACTCTTGATGTAGTAGAGATGGCTCAATTTGATGGCTGACGAGCGCGGCTTGGTTGCCTTTGACCATGCCTCCGATGTTGTGCAGAGCATTTTCCAGTCCTTCTTGCCTCAGAGAGCGGGTTCAACATGTTGCTATGGGAGATGCCGCACGTTTGGCTAAACGTAAATTTCTCGCAATACAGCCAGCGTCAAATGTGACTTCTTTGCTGAATATCTGACCGGGCCGACGCATCACGCAGACCCTGCCCGCTCGGCATATCTAGGGTCACATTCTTTACTAGCGTTAATTGAACACAGCTAACATTAATGCATCCCCCACCAGAGTTGAATGATCACAGCCAACATTGATGAGAAGGTTTGTTCTGTACAACTTTGTAGTTACGTGGGTATGTATTTGCCCCACCCCCACGGGCCCACATCCTAGTTCGGCAGTTACAAATGGTCATCTCCGCTCTGCTCTGCAGCCAGTCTCGCGAACCCCTAGATATCTCTTAGATCTTGCTCTCAGATCGCGTACGGTATGTGTGGTATTTACCGACTTGGACTCCGCAGTATATGAAACTCAAATTTAGATTGCGCATTCAAACTTGCTTGCCGTTCACATACCCACTGGCAGTAGGTACCGTTGTTTGCGGAGAAGCATTGGTAAGCCGCAGCGCACCGAAAAAGTCGGCAGTGCACGTTCGGCAATGTGTCCCAATTAGCCGAACCGTGCAGCATGCAGGGGACAACGAGGCAGCAGATGGACAACTTATCCAAAGCGGAGCGACCAATGAACACCCCACCGTGACGGTCTGGCGCACGCGTCTGCAAGCATGCTGAGTGCGGTGGAACATGTCGGATCACGTCAAGGGACAATGCGAGCGAAGGTCAAGGTAAGCGCCGTACCGTCTTGTCAAGCACGGCGAGTAAGCAGTTTCATGGATCTCCTCGCAGGTGTGATGTCCTTGGCGAAAGGTAAAGCTGCCACTCACCTGTGGGATTTTGGTCATTGACTTGGAATAAATTTATGTAGGAATAAATTGTCTGCATTCCCAAGAAGTCCCAGTGGCAAGCGCAGTACAAAGGGCCTGCACAAGCCAACATGTTTTTTCCCCGCATGTAGCAATTTTTTCAAGCGCCCGCAGGTCAGGATGCGTGGAGAATGATGCGCATTTTCGTGCACATCCTCGCGCCTTCAAAACACATTCCCAGTAAAGGGGTTTTCAGCGCGCACTAGGTCACCAAAAGCACGCAGACCAGACGACTGACTTCGTATACTCTGGGTCACATACCAGACAGGATTGAAATCCATGAAGCTGCTCCCTCTCACGGGTGCTGCCAAGGACCTCTTCACGAAATCTGCTACTAAGGCCGCGGAGCCCGAAAGGAAGCGAAAGGCCGACGGACCCGCAGGACAGGCGTCGCGTGCGAAGAGAGGTGCAGGGCAGAGCGAGGCCGCCCGAGGCAACAAGTTCTGGTCCCGTTGACTTTCTATCTGGTTATTTGAAAGTGATTTCCCGTTTCTTTCGCCGTCGATCAGCACCTACACTATGATAACCTACGTACTTGCCGACACAATCATTCGTACGCGACTATACCCTGTGTATTGCTTGAACGCCAACATTATGGATGGTCCCTAAAAATCAAGTATAATCAAGCTGAGCGTTTGCAGTCCCCATAACGGAGTCGGGGATTTTGGCGCGTAGTCGCCAGTAGTGGAGCCTGAGGTGGAGCCAACTCGTTGGACAGGATAACATAACATAAGGATTAATCCCACTCGCTTACTAAGCACTTGTAAGAATATGATATCGTCTCACAAGAAAGCTTGAACTCATATCACTGTGATGTGTGGATATGTATGAAATTGTACAAGATGGTTGAACACGATGGGAGAGAAAATGAAGTGTGCATGATATGATGATAATGACCCTACAATGCGGATAGATTTTGGGTAATGATAGCAGATCCAATAAGATACATTTAAAATGCGAAAATGAGCTGCAGGAGTTGTGCAGGAGCGTCCAATGCCGCCAAATAAAATCAATGCTGAACGAAGAGTTCATCATAAGAGGTATTACCGCTCAGGAATGAGAGTCAACCCGGTGCCTATCTTGTCTGGTGATCCAGGATCAGCAGCGATGAACACACCGTCTGGATCAAACTGTGGTTCAACGCGTGATGAAACATCTGAATCGGGGCTATCTCGCCCACGATTTGACATGGGCGAAGGGGAAGCGGTGACAATGCGATCAAAAAATGTGTAGGAATATGGGTTATCGATGGGCGACAGGAAATCTTGTTGTAGTGTGGGAGACGGACAGTCGTCCTGAGCCGACATGTGTGTCGGCGTAGATGTCACGTTCTCAGCGAAAAATGTATACACGTAGGATTGCGCATGCTGCAGAGGTGATGAGTGCGCGTGCCAATACCTAGGACCTTCAGGAGTCAGAGGGCCCGAAGGGTGATGTCGAGAAGCAAAAAGACCCTCCGCTGCAGCCTGGCACGGTTTATACCTAGACCCTAACGGATTTCCGCTTGAAACGCAGTCAGATGTGTTGTAAGCCATCTGTATAACGTGGGGCCCACCATATAGCACATCCAACTCCTTCACGAAGACATCCACATGCGCTGCGGACCATTCGGATAACCGCAGCACGCTCAAAGTATGACGTGTCCAATGGAACGACAGCAGAAGATGCCTCGTTCCTAGCCACCCACACACCAGAGTTACCCCGACGCGAAGCTCGCATGTGAATGACGGCTCCACATCCATTGGTTTGCCATCTGGGTGCCTGAAAGCCGCTCGAAGGCGGTGGCGGCGGATATGACGGAAGTGGCGACAGAACACAAGTCGAGGGCCTGTTTAGACATGGTTGCTCGTCGTCCCCACCACAAAATAATGTGTGGCAGTATGGGTCTGGCCCTACTGCAGCTATCGTGTCCGTCTGCGGCGACAGCGGCGCTTCGTAGCTTTGCTCCCAATTCTGGCTTGACTCCTCCTCATCGCTAGGAGATTCAATCCACGAGGGTGACCTCTCCACCCTCACCACCGGCGGAGTTACACGTCCGGCTTCTGCACGCTGGGAATTGACGAGATTATGATCAAGTCGCATTGCGCCCCTTCTCCGTAATCTAGATGCTTCGCCGCTGCGAACAAGATCTGAGAGGACTATGGAATCGTCCACATCTGTTGGTTCCAAATGTTCTGAAGATTCTATGTCATTAATCCGTGATTCTCGCCTGTAAAGCTGAGGCATGATGAAAGATTCGAATCGGAGGTGATGGTCGTCTCGATCCAAGGGCACGCGCGGTTACGTCAGCCTCGACACTAATATTACATCAACCCCCCCGCAAGGGGTCACAGTCTATTCCGGAAAACATTTCTCAAAATCGCCAGCACCATTGCGTCTAGCATAGACTTGACTCTCCACGAATGCTTCCAGCCCACACAATCCGTCGCCTGCACCACAGAACGCCAAGGGTTGGATGGCATCGTTGATGAGAATCCGAATAAAATCTCTTGGTATCCCCGCTTCGAAACACTGCACCTTTTCCGTGATCATCCGTCCAGAGAAAGGCACAAGACGAGACACTACCCATGTCCATCGCGGGTCAGTCTTTGTGGGGTTAGGAGGGCATGTCTGGGGCAACAGTCCGAGTGCACCGTAGATGGCAACCATCTGGTTGTCGTGAGAGAAGTCAGCGTAGACCGTTCTGTTAAGCGGGAACGTGATCGGTGATGAGTCAAGAGTCGAGTTGGTCTGCGTGCGATCTTCGACAGGTCTCCCCCTGAGACGCGCAAGTAGTTCGTTCACGTAGCCGACACCTTGCACACGACCCAGAGGATTTCCGTACCTTGTTGCAGTGTGAGCATCAAAATGACTTGTTGATGAGTTACTCACCCTGTCTTGTAATATTTCAGCAGGTCGTGATAATAGTCATAGGCCTGGAATTCCTTTAGAGAGAAGAGATCACAAAATTGGCTTTCTTTCTCCTCGAAGACAGTCTCGAATGCGCATAACGACATTAGCCCCGGTATATCTTCGCCGAGAATCTCAGCTCCAACAGCAGCTGTATTAAGGCGATGTACGACCGAAACTGAGAAAATATCCCGCCACACGTTCGCTGCATCTTGTGATGCTTGAGAGTTTGGACACATGTGGTCCTCTAAAGTATTGTTCGACTAGAAGAAAGACCGCAAATGAGCCCACACATTAAGTTTGATTAGTATGGATCCTACCATCTCTGTCTCGGGTATTATGACTGAGACTGATGGATGGTAGAGTTGTCCACTTGCATCGGAAAAGCCTGAAATTGCAATTGTCCAGAAAGAGTTTTATACTTGAACTGTATGCTTACCTGCAGTCCAATTTACAGCAGATTTCACTACGCGATCTCCTCCAGACGCTCTGACAAAGGGCAAAGTGTGATCGTCGACAAGATGCCCATACCGATGGTATATTTCAGCACCCGACTGAAACGACCTAAAAGCGATCTTTAAGCATCGACATCGGCTGGAAGTTCGCGATGGTGGTCCTACTGTGTGGCGCCAAAGGGCACAAGATCAGCTTCACCAAGGTGCCATTGGTATGAACGAAGAAATCCTAGCTTCGTGTCGGTATACTTCGAAGCATTCAACAATTTCTGCAAACTTGTTTGGATTTCCTTAGAGGCGCCGCTGGTCGGATAACGTGCTCCATGGCGCTGAAGCTGTTGATGCTTTAGGCGAAAAACTTGTGGTCACTGGCCACCAGGGTCTACTTACAATGTTGACCTGGAACGATACGAGTGGTGGTTATTAAAAAGTAGATCCGTGACAAGTGTACTTGCCTGTATTACGCTACATCCGTTGGGAGGCGGCTGGTAGTCTTCGACAGAATAGTATGGAGAGTACGGCCCCCAAAATCGCTGTGACTCGCTAGAAAAAATATGATTGTTGCTTTCCAATGCAAGTTGCGGGCCAAGTTGGAAATGTCCGAATAGCAACACTATCAAGAGTGCTAGCGAGATTGAAACTCCTTTCCTGACTGGAAGAGAACTAGAAGGTGCGTTATAATATGTTGGACCAGAGTCATCATAGGCAGCAGGTTTCTTTGAACTAGACAACGGAAGGACGAGCGGGTACCTAGCGGTTTTGACCATGACAGCCCATTAAAAGAATAGCCTTGAGGCTCTAGGACACAGTCGATTAAGTATGTACAAACTAGCACGCACGTGTAGTACTACATAATTTAGAACTGTGCATTGTGATCCATATTCGGCCGCATCTAGATTCTACCTGGTATCATGTGGTAGTAACGGCACAGGCGACAGGCATACGGGTCTTCCTTCTAGTCGCAAGTTATAATGCACATGTAATGATCTGGACTGACTGCGATTGCATAGCATGGTTTAGTTTTCGCAACAATTGTCAAAGGTAGTAGCAGATTCTAGCGCCACATCAAGGACCCACCACCGATCATTTCCTGCATTTCTTCAACCTATGGAATTCACTGAAGGTTCTAAATCTTCTGAGAGCGCTACCTGCTGGTGCGTGAGTATTTTGAACAATTTAATTACATTTGATTGTTTGATATTGAGATGGTCTTCAGTGACTCCCGGCAACACCTATCAAGGTACACCCGCCTGACCAGCTGAAACATGCGCTCAATCACACAGGTAGAATTACATTTCCTTTCACAAGCAAAGTTCGACGTTTGATGGATTGCTCTTATTGTGCCTCCCACCGCAAGTTGGGCAACGTGGCAGTACTCCCAAATTTGACGAGGGCTTGGAGAGTCGTCCGCGATGGTGCTTCCTTCTTCCGAGAGACAAGTCCTTGTAGCTGTGTCGCGACATCGGGATGTTCATGTAAGAATGTAAATGTGGTGTTCTTCATTCCAGAAGCGTAGATCCGCAAACATCGGTCCATGTCAATGTGGTGTCTCTCCGGAAATGTAACGTTGAGATTTGGCTCCACATTGAGGTCGAGAAGGACAGCGATGTAGGGGATATTCGAAGAGCATTGAATTGAATCATCTGTGCGTGTGACGGATTCCAAGTCTTGGCTGTAATGGCTCCCCGCTTTGTTTGAAATAAAGATCTGTGATACGCGGTTGACATCCTCACAGCCAAGGAAGGAGTCGTCAAAATAAATCGGAATCATCTTGTTGACGGGTGGCTGCAGATGACAGCATTTCACTGCGCTTGTGCGATGCCAGTGTCGCAAAGTCTACTCTTTAGCGCTGCTACAGCGGTATCTTATAAGTAATATCGCTTGTCACAACCTGGCAGCTTACCACAACGACTCGATACCAGGTTGCGCGGAAACTTGCGGCGAAATAAACTCTGACATGGACACCCAATGCGAGAAATTGATGTAGGCATGCTGAAAAGCTGTCTTGGCCTCCTCCACCGTCCTCGACCAGAACATCTTTCCAAATAGGTATTCCAGGAAATCGACAACGGAGACCTTCTGGCAGTCTATCAATTCCGCATCCCCACTTCCGTTATAGTGTAGATCCTGGATCATGCCTTCGGAGAGATAGCTGCGAACGTAAATGTCTTTGGCAAGAAGAAGTAAGAGTCTGCTGGCCAACTCTCCGCTCTGTCCTATCTCGACCATCCCACCATCAACCTTTCTCTTCAAGACCTGCAAGGCGTTCGTCAGGCTGGTGGGCATCCAATGGAGTAGAACCGCTGCAACGCAAGACAGAAGCGGCTCTGATGGATCACCGGTGAAGGCCCATGCCCTATCTTCGGTGATCGAGAAGCACATGCGCAGGTGACTAGCCATTCCATTTTTGAGATAAGAGGCAACACCGGAGTAGCCAATGCACATGTCGAGATCGAATCTTTGAGATAGTACAGCGAGAACCTGGTTCATGTCGGTAGGATCAAATCTTTCAGAATTGCAGAGCATCCGGGCGGCTAGCGTCATAATCTCATTGATAGTCTGATTTCCGACGAAGGTCTTCCACCTATTCATGGCTGGTCAACGACGCCAAACACAAGTGTAAAAGCAAGAGGGCAAACAATGGACGACCAAATCCGACGATATGATAGAACTTTGCAACATCACCAGCCGATATACCGGACAGAGGGTCCGCATTCTGGTCCCAACCAAGATGACAATAAGGCGAATATAAAAGCTGGCCAGCTACTGCTACGCGCAGAGAATCATCTACAAGATTCTGTGAATGATAGAAACGGGAAAAATGAAGGTACTTACGGATCACCTGAGGAGCTGGAAGATTCACGACTTGTAAAGTCGTGGATAGAAAAGCAACCCAGTTTGATGTGTCATTGTCGCGGGAATATGCATTGATTATACTGCAAATAATATTTGATGGACGAAAGCCCGCGCTAAGCATTTTGTTCAGAGGATGAGCTTCGTCTGATGCAATCACAAGTTTTGGGCCATCCTCGTTGAATATAAGTGATAAATGTGCCGGCATGTCTCTAAGCATTGACAACAAGTGATTTGCCGTCAAATTTCACCTTGATCTTCGCATCTATTTAACATGGTGTGAGCTAAGGCATGCACTATGCGCAAAACAGAACATTTACCTGTCAGAGACGAGTTTTTTTTGCGGCGGGCTCCACAGTGCGATTGACATCGGTGCTCGCTCGCGGTACGTTGATCTTGTCAAGGGCCTGTATTGAACTTCAGCATAGCTCTTTTTGTCTAGCAACCATGATTGGCCATGCTTACTGCCTCATATCGAGACTGAACTTTCGCAGAGAAATCAGTACGAGCTTCTGAGCACATGTCGCACATTCCGTCATTCCAAGATTTTATTGTGGCATCAGGACCGCCAGAGTGGGGCCAATGTAGCTTTTCAGTGAGATCCTGCTGGAGCGTCTGGAATGTGGCTGTAAAGAAGGCACAACAACGAGTAGTATATTCGGCTTGAGAGCAATCCGTATCTTTGGGCTCATGAAGGTTCATATACAAAACAAGAACACCTTTGGTCCGGAGCTAATTTGATACTTTTAGCCACCTGATACAAGGATGTACCTTTATAACCCTGACCTCGGTCATTAGTCTCGATTTCCCTGTGCCAGAACTTTGTATGATCGAACAGAACTTGGCATAGTAAGGCCTCTCGAGGCCATTTCCCTTGAACTTGATGTTGTTGGTTTTCAGGTCCTCGTAAAAACCGTGCACCGCCTCCCCCAGTGTAAGGTCTGACGAATGAATCGTAAAGGAAGCCTAATTGTTCTCATCTAGAATACAACTGACATGAGATAGAACTGTGGATGCCGCAGGATAAAAACCCCTAACCTTGAGCCAACTCGGAGCGCGCGGGGGAGCTAGTGTCGGGTACTCTCTGCAATATTTCTGCATTGCCAGTAACTGTCAGCAGATGGGTATCTATATGGCTGGCTCAAACACTTACTTAAATCAGCGATGCGAGAGAAAGAGTTCGTCTGGCAGGCGTCACGGGTCGCCTCACGTAGTTGAGGATGCTGTTCTACTATGTCCTTCGTGGGCTTGCGAGTATCAAGCTCATTTTTCAACTTGTCGCGTTTGAATATACGGTTGGCCTCCTCAATGATGTGCTTGAGGACCACAGACGACAGTTCATCCAAGTCCGTATCGGCGGTCTTAGGGTCTTTGATTGAGTCCAGGATAAAACGGCCAAGTGCTTTGCGTATAGCTTGATCAAGGCTCATCACGTTGTGTCTGTGTGAGCGGCAGGGGTGTCATAGGAAGATCCTGCGACCCTGATGGCCCTGGCTGCAATGACATGGGGCCGAGCGTGTCGATTTATGACATGAAAAGTAAAATAGAGCTATTATGTAATACTTTCTAATACGTATACTACTGACACCTCAAATTAATTCAAGGATGCGATTTATCATTTCGATTTATGGAGCTAGGAGGCTATTCCAACTTAATTTAATGAGAAGTTACCCACTGTGACTGACAGCCAGACTCAGAGGACGAAGCTCAGACATATGTTTATTACAGAAGTACAAATAAAACGTCTACTCTTGCGTATGTAGCCGGCCACTAGTTTTAATACGAAGAATTATAATCAGCATCGGTGGTGTGTTCACTGTTGACATCAGAGTTTAGCGTCACCATCCTTGCGCTCATTCTGGCCACTTCGCCGCTCTGCGACCTCCCTTTCGCCCTCTGAGCCCTCCCCCACTTCCCGATGGCATTTCTGCCTCTCCTTATACATGTCCTGGCGCACAAGCGCGTTATTATGTATCTCCTGTTTGATGACATCAACGCGCAGTGGGATCGGTCCCTCAGCTAGACGCCTCCAATCCTGACCACTCTTATCCCACTCGATCATACCAGGCTCGGAGTTCAGCTCCTTCGGTGCATGCAGGACGAAGGCAGCAATCATATCCGCATCGATGCCCTCATACTCGCAAGCCAACCGCAGTGAATTCGAAGGTGTGAGGAGCGCACAAGCGATCTGCTGAGCCTGGGTAGGCGCATTTGGCGGCTGGAACTCGAAGTCTGGAGCGCGTCTGTACCCCCAGATGGCAATATAAATCAATATGCTCCTACGATCAGTGTAAGGAATTGTGTGGGTGTTGTCTTAATAAGCGCACGCAGTAAGCCCAAACACGGGTTTCACGCCATCTGCTTCTCGTCCGGTGAGGAAGCGATGCATACGAATTGTACCACCTCCGCTCCATTCCCATTCCATTATTGTGTGATAGGGTATCGAAGAATCTGGAACACGGTAAGGGGGGAAAGTGAAGGACGATGCAAGGAAGGAAGCGAGTGGTTGTGAGAATATCGAGGTCACCTCCGACTCGTTGAGATTGGGCTACGACCCGAGAAAGTTATGGTGTCTGATGATACCCCCACATGAGTTCAACATACCTGCATGGTTTTGTCAAGAATGAGGACAACGACCCTAAACGACTGTGTCAGTCCGCGCAAAACACCAGCGACACACTCACGGGGTCACTACCATCTGGTTACCAGCAAGAAAGGGCTCCATCACACACAGCAAGGGCACTCGTTCCCGGTCTGGAATAAGTCCGATCTATGGCGGAATTTACCCCAAACATCAGTATTAGTGTAAGAACTCGTGTGATTATACAGTTCTGTACCTCCTCAAAGGCCTCGCGCCTCTGCAAATGGACGAGTCAGACCGAGGTTATCAAAGTAATTCCGTATAGGTACCGCGGTATCCTCAACAGTGATATCTTGGTGCTCCACCTTTCCTCCCGGAAGTGCAGTGTCACCCGCATACTGCCTCAAGCTAGCTGACCGCCTTTAAGGGTCACTCAGTCACAAATAGGACACAGCGTACCAGTAACTCACCGACTCAGTAACACATACAGGTCCCCCGCACGTCCAATAAACAATGGGACCAGGACCGCCGCGCTCTGACTCCGAGGGAACTTGACCTGCGTATGCCGTGCACGATAACCCAAGAGATTCTCGATGCATCTACCACATCAGTATGCACAACTCCAGCACTCATCTATAGTCAAAAAACATTCGGGACGCACTGCCTGGAATCCTCTTTCAACGTGGGAAGCGTAGTCTCGAAAAGCTTGAGGGTTGGCTTAGAGAATGTAAGGACATATGGCTGGCGAGGAGTGGATGCGGATTCGTCTGCAGGCATCTTGAATAATGGAAAGGTAGTCCTTTGTCACAGTGAGTTCATGTTCGAAAGTGTACCATGCAGAGTTGCCCACTGTCTTCGACCGGCATAGCGATCTACGGAAGTCACATGATGGCTGCGCAAGGCATAGTAATATTCACAAAATCAGAAAGCACTGTGCAATCCATCAATTTAAAAGAAAGAGTGTATTGGAAACCCATGTCCAGTGACCTAATTATGTAGGTTAAAGTCTATAGTACGTACGAGTGCATAGTCCAAGAAGGATGATACAACGATGCAATGATAATTCTCAGGACGAGCAGGAGTGTCCATATGTGACCAAACGATTGTCTGAAGTAGAATGAAAATACGGTGACGAGTGTTCGGGGCATGTCGGCGCCGTTCGTGAAGTAAAGAATATTATAGAGATCGCGCAATAGAAATGCTGTACCCTCTATGACTGCGACAGAATCTTGTCAATCGACTCGTTCAAAAAGTCTTTTCGGGATGTAAGATCGGCTTTAGGGAACTTGGCCATGATCGCCTCACGAGCGGTCCTACAAACAATCAGTACCGGATGGAAAAAAAAATGCGCAACGTACTTTTTCGTGACTGTCATCAAATCTTGCGTGCTGAGATAGGTCCGTAGGGAATTAAAGAGATCATCGTCGGTAGGATTGGGGTTGAAGCTCGGACCAGCGAATGGATTCACGGACGTCGCCATCGAGAACATAGATAGGGGCCGTGCGTCTCCTCCGATCGCGGGTAGCATGCCAAAGCCGCCTGTCTGAGAGCCTCCCGTCATCATGGGCATGTTCATCATCAAGGCGCCACCACGCGGATCTTGAGGCATCCCACCGTATACACTGCCAGAGTGCTGGTACCCCAGAGGCGGGATCATCGGCATATGACCATAGTCCGAACCATGTACTGAACCTGCTCCACCGCTGAATGACATAAACGGCATCTGCGGAACACTGTACTGAGGTACAGATGGCTGCCGCCCGTCGTACATTGACCCCTGTCGAGAACCATGGCTGATGTGGGAGGCGGGACCGCGGATATTGGGATTTGAGTTGTTCTTGGTCATGTTTGTATCCCGATAGTAATCGCCGGTGAGAGATGGGTGGAAGCTATGGGGAGACCCCTGGCGAGAAGGAGGGAAACGATTGGAACGAGGCTTGGTTAAACCTGTTTCATCAGAGCGATGAGATCCATTTTCCCAAGCTTCTGCTTCGTAGTCTGAGGCGAATTCAACTGCGTGAGCTGGCGGGTAGTAAATTGACGTCGAAATCACTAACCGCTGAACTTCTTCAAAGGAATCATTGACTCGTCGAATCGTTCATCCTCGTTCATGACAACTTTCTTGTTACCTCCATCACCGATGACAATACGCGTATTTCCCCAAGAGAAGTCGTCCATGCACCAGAACGAGTAAATGGGTAGGAAGAAACTGTACACGGGATATCTGCAACAGAGGTAAATACGCAGTCGCAAGGTTGCACACGAGCCACTCACGAGAGGAGGTAGACCACCATCCATCCGACCAACATGAATTCACGTTTGATGATGAAGATCAAAGCCTAAGATGCATAGTCAGTATACCAAGGTTAAGTCCTGGGTTATATCACACGACTTACCTGTAAACCATAGGTGATACCCAGCATGATGATGGAAATCAGTGGCAGAGCCGCATTGCCAGTGGCAACAACAACAATGAGATAAGCCAACTGTTGGAATAACACCATAAGAAATGCAGGTCAGATTCAATACACTTGAGACTCACGTAGACAACCGTGGCTGGCAAGATCTGCAAGAAATGTAAGTGAAGAAGTGCGGACACAAAGATGCAACACTCACGATGGTGCCCAATAGGTCGATAAAAACGAAGAACCTCATCGAGAAACAGCAAAAGCCACAAAGTTCGGGCAAAATCACGAGCTCGCACAAGTTATGAATCGTAGAATTGATCCACCGTCTCCGCTGTGAGAACAGAACACGCCAAGATTCAGGAGCCATGGTATGTGCGACCGCATCCGGAATAAACTTGGTCTTGAACGTGGGGAAGTGCTTCAAGAGGAGCGTCGTCAGGAAACGATCTTCACCAAGAGAGAACAAGTTCTTCTTGTGAAGCGTATCCACATTGCCTTCGGCGTACTCGTCGATGATACGGTTCGAGATGATGATAGGCCGGCCTTTGTCTGCGGTACGGATACGGTAAAGAGAGAAACATCCAGGAAGACAAGACACCGAGCCAAACAGACTCTCGAAGGCCTTTGACAAATGGTGAGAATGTAGTACTCGTATACCTGTACTCATTGTCAGCTTAGGCAATGGTAGAGGTAAAAGGTGTAAACGTACCTGAATCATCGTCCACCATGAACCCTCCTCGTTCGTGAGTTTGGTCTCGCCACA
Source organism: Suillus lakei (assembly GCA_016628065.1). Taxonomy (NCBI): domain Eukaryota; kingdom Fungi; phylum Basidiomycota; class Agaricomycetes; order Boletales; family Suillaceae; genus Suillus; species Suillus lakei. Next base: position 150,724 of record JABBWA010000043.1, read on the forward strand.
GATACCGATGATACTTGAGTCATCTGCAGCGGATGCAACCAGTCGATTCAGAGACTCAGGCGTTACTTGCTGCAAAGGACATCAGCACAAATGAAGGAACTAAGACGATAAACCCACTGTATCAGCGTCGACAGTGAAAATATACTCATAGAAAGCAGGATCGATGCCGATAACATTCCTCATTTGGTGGTAGATCTCGAGCTCCAGAGGTGACATTGGAGCATCGAAGTGGACACGATTCAAGTAGTGCATGAGAAGGATCTGACTGTCACGCTTGCCCCTGTTTCCAGGCTTCGATCGCTCAGTAGGCTTGCCAACTTTCACAACCACCATGTACCTGCAAACAACGTTCAGACTCGCGCTCAGGTAATGAGGGGCAGAAACTTACGGAACAACATGACCCTCAAACTCATACAAGCCTGAGTACACCTTGCCATAGTTGAGCTGTTTCGAGCCCTCGCCAATCGACTTTAACAACAAAGGCTCAGGATCGAGCTTAGGGTCCACGCCAAGGATATCCAACACAATACGGGGAGTCGTGCGGTCGTTCCCACTGCCGATGATGTTGCCGTCGCAGATGATGAAGAGTAACTTCCGTTTGTCATCGTAGTTCAACGACGCCAAGGAATCGATTGTCCGCCGCAGAGAATCCTCGCCCTCCGTGTAACAAGGGATTTGACAAAGGATGAACTTGTCCTGCATTTCAGGGGACCGCTTAGGGGACAGTTGAAGTGCGGAAAGGACTGAGAGGAACATCATTAATCGAATAACGACCAGCTGAAAGTAAGGGACATACACTTGAGCACGATAGACGCGCACAGGACACTCGTAAACACCAATAGCAGGTAGTTCTGAACAAGACACCTTGGTGTATCCCGGAAGTCAGTTTCGCCGAGATAGAACATATTCTTCAGACAGTTGACATTGGCTGCCGCCGTGTTAGAATCGAGACCCGCAAGCGCGGTATTAAGCGGCTTCGTGATGTCCTGTCCGGCTTGCTGTTTGAAGACATCTGACACGTCCGTGCTCAAGAATTGGTAGAGACTCGTCGCGCCTTGGTTGATCGTCACAGTATTGATGTAGTCCGTCAAGTCGTATATGCCGTTTTCCCAGATAGCCCAGATACTAGAAGTCATGTAAGCAACCAACCGGGCTATCACTATTCAAGACATACCGTTGAATGGTTTGGTCCTCAGCTTGCGCAGCAATTTCCTTGGTAGTCCAGACTAAAGGCCCCTTGTGATAATTCTTCATCTTCGGCTGGAATGTCGCAGTGTACCAACCCGCATCGTCAAGTGCGGTGCCCTGGGAACTCTCCGCGGCACCAGATTTGTGCATGGCGAGCGGGACGATGGGAGTAAAGTTCTTGTACACAAGTTCCAATGAGCTCTGAGTGACTAGGCCGGGGCAGGCTAGCGTGAGCGGTGGGGGGAAATAGTTCGTCATATCCTGCCCTACAAGCTCTTCAAGGTCGCTCGCCGAGTTACTAGCAATACCGGATAGATCGCTATGGTCACCGTGGATGAAGTTCGACATGTCATACACCTGCCCCTGCACCGAAACCCACCAGTCACTGTTCCCGGTGTGTTCCGAGACCTCCGTTGGTGACCACGCCTTGTCGAAGTTAGGGCACAAAAGCCGCCCAAATTCGACGATGTAGAAGATGACGAGCCCGTTCATGAGGAAAATGAGTATGAAGATCGTGAGTTTTTCGCGCCAGGCGAGCCTAATATCTGGGCGTTTCATGCGGCCTACGTAGCGAAGGACGAATGAAGGTATCCAACCGGTGAAGCCCCAGACTAGGAAGAGCCACCATCGGCGTGAAGTACTTGAAGGAACTTCTTCAACTGCAGCTGGGGCCTTGTTGACGATCATCTCACTCTCCTTGGACATGAAGGGAGGAGAGTTCGTGCCAGGGCTCCCGCCTTTCTTGTCCCACTCAGATGCCGATTCAGCATCATTGTCGTCATAGGCAGGGATTCCCAAGGCAGGGGAAGGTAATCCAGCGTTTCCGTACGGCGCCAAACGGTTGGGGTCCTGGTATCGCGACCCTCGACTGGTGACCCGAGCGACCAACAAATTATCCCTGCTCTCGTTAGCGTATCCTCCATGGACACCATCTGGATGGGTGAAGTCCGTCACATCATCTCCAACAACACTTTCATCATCCTCAACATCCTCTCCAGAACGCCTCGGTTGCTCTTTCTCAGCAGCCCTCACAACATCTTCCACGGTCTTCCATGCGCCGTACGACAGCCAAATGCTCCGATGACCCACGACATAGTCTGACCCCTCCATCCATCCATTGCTTGCTGCGCACTGGCGGATCCGTTCCATCTCTGATCCACGCATCGTGGGCACATAGCGATCACAGAACTCGGTCTGCTCGAAGTCTGTGACGAACTCGATACTCCGGCGTGCAACGATATCAGGTATAAGCATCGACCGCACCTGCGCTTTGACACGGCGCTTGTCAAACGAGTTTGGTGAATTGGAATCATTCGGGCGGATGCATGATATAGTCCAAGGGTGGGTGTGGTCGAGAGAGACTATGATTTCGGAAAGGGTATGGTTGAGTTGGGTAGTAACGGGGTATATCTTGGACGTATCAAGACGTGCATGTTCTTCGCTTGCTGGAGGTATTGAACCGTCGGGATAAGCGATGGGGGTGGGTGAGCGAAGCGGGCGCGATGACACTTGTGCCTGTACAATGATTGCCTCGTCCTTGGAATGTCTTTCTGCTGCAAGAGAAGGACCGGAGACAAGCTTCGACACGAACGCGTCAGAGGAATTGCGCAGGAGGGTGACAAAAGCAGAATCAAGTAGGTCGGAGTCCTTCTCAACGAAGCTCGTGACGTCGTACGAACAGTTCCCGGCATAGTGGTTGATGCCAAACAGGTTCTTCTCGCTGGCACCAATCTGGGACGGGCTCGCCACAAAGGACGCGTGAGACCCACACTTGGAGAATGAGATCCTGCAACATATCTTCGTCTTTCTTCTCGCCTGCCTTTCCGGACTTGAATGAGGAGCATGACTTGCTAATCACGCCAAGCATTCCCCCTGGCTTCCTGGTAGAGCGCTCTGACACAGGAGCACCCCGAAGCAGTTCGATGCAAGCAGAGTTGTCCATAGTAGAGATCGACGGGAGAGGAACGCCGTCGCCGATAGCGTGGCTGTTGTACCCAATCCTGTCCTCAAACATATTGCGAAGCATGTAAGATTGCATGACCTCATCCGCAAAGTTAATGCAGAATTCGTCGAACCCGTTCTGTCCATATGCTGAAATCAAGGGAGCAGCACCTGTAAATGACATCGAACCGCTGCCAGTCGGTCCACGAGACTGGAATCCAGGTTGATCAAAGATCACAATCTGCGCGTTGGGAAGTTCCTCCCGATTGGCAGGAACGACCTTGTGGTTTGCGGTCTCGACGACGTATGCAAAGAGGATAGCGTATAGATCCCGCATGAACTGGTCACGCTGTGCTGCGCTCTGCTCCACGTTCAGGAGGACGGTATAAAGCTCCTTACGAACATAGCTCGTCCTGGTCGTCAGAATCAGAGTAAGATCCTCAGAAGACACACCAAGGAGCTTCGCCACCTGCTCCAGCACAGGCGCATTAGCAACGTATGCAGAAACATCGCGTGCGTCTGCTTCTGAGAACTGAATGTTGCTCAGAAGAAGAATTGCAACGAGCAGGGTGAATATCGACGAGATATGCTTCGTCTTGAAGCCCAAGGTACGCATTGCCGCTAGCACTTCCTCCATCGCAATAGCGTCATCACTGAAGGGGCCACTCGGCAGGCGATAGCACCCCGATGACGCCAACAACGAATAATCCGAGGGGTCCTCGAGCGCAAAGTAGTCCCGCTCCTGGGGCGTAGCACCGGCTAAAAACTGGTAAAAAATATGGAACGTGCGCTCCTCATGGGTGAGGCGCATAAGGCGGGACTTGTCAAGCGCAAATGCAAGGACTTTAGCCGACTCAATGCGTCCACGGGCATTAAAGTGAAGCTCGAGGTAGCGCGTGTGACGCGAGGCGTTTGGGTTCAGAAGAGTTTTGGCATTCCCAAATGAGTCGAGCAACGTGGAGAACGCCTTGATTTGGCCTGCGATACGTTTTTCCTTCTTTGAGCGTGCAGAGAGCCGAAGAAGCTGGTCAACTAGGAGGCGGGTACTGTACGACTTGCCTGAGCCGGTGATACCTCTGTTATTTGCATGGTTAGTAGGTAGACAATAATAGACAATGGAGCATACGAACCGGGTAACGACGGACTGAGACTGGTTCCGCCGGCGCATAAGCAGGTACATTTGCGCTGCAAATTCGTAGAGGTGTGGTTGGAGCAACCGAGAGCTCGCAAGTGGCAGGCTGGTGTCCTTGTAGCACCGCTCCTCATACTCCTTGGCACTAATATCGTTGACGTTGGCAAGTGTTTTGAATGGGTTGACGACGAGCATGTTGGTGGTAGCGATTCTTGTATACGGTAAATCCGCACGAAAACGGGTGTTGAGGACGGTGACGATGGCATCGTCGTTGGGATATACCGTTGCAGAAGGTGATGAGGAAACGAGGTCGACGAGGTCGCCAGAATTGACGGCGTGGTTGGCAAGCGAGCCCGACGCAGAGGCCATTGCTGGCCCTGAAATGAACGACAAAAAGACTGAAAATGAATGAAAGAATGATCAACGGCAAGCGACAAGAGAGACCAGAAGGAAAAAAAAATGCGGCCTTGTCTTGCGGGAGCAGGTAAAGATCCAAAGTAAAGTGCCAGCTGCCGAACCGACCGTGTCATCCACCCAATTGGGCTATTGGGTTCTAGACCTATCCCGTGAAGCCCAGAAGCCAACCAGGCAACCAACGAACCATAAAAGCCGTTCCTTTGAAGGATAATTCATCATCATCATCCAGCGCTGAGCTCAACGTTGTAGTGTAAAGAACATAATAGCATTTAGACATGCGCAGCAAAACTATATGCTATAAGTAGACTGATCGTCCTCCCACTGCCATGATCATGCCTCCTCACTCTCATTCGGGGAAATGTCTAAATCCCAATCAGTCATTGAAACAAGCGCCCACCAGATCCCAGACACAACTTACCGGAATCTCCGTTCACATCTACAGGCTCACCAGCCTCGCGTGCAAGAGCCTCTTCCCACCCTTCCTCAAATAGCTCTGCATGCTCAGATGGGTGCACGATGCTCCCTGCGATCTTGCCCTTATTTTTAGTCTGCAGCTCGCCTCGCCATACGTCGACTACCTTCGGTACTTCGCTGTGCCGAAATCAGCATCACATGTTACATCCACGGATCAACCAAACACACCTTGGTGCGTATGTTCGTGCAAAAAGCGCAGCTTCTGGTGCACGATTCGTCTTCACAAGTAGATCCACACACGGTTTGGCATCACCCAGCTGGAACAGCGTTGCAAACGCCAAATTGTTCGCACCCTTCTTTTCAGCTGTCGCTGCAAGCTTTTGCAGCCCCTCTCTATCACCCGTCGAAAGCAGCAGTAACATCAAGGCACTCAAATCACCCGCCTTTTCAAATGCTTCTCGAGCCAGATCGAACCGCCACACTGTAAGGGCACGATCGCCGATCGCTTTCCACTTCGTCTCCGCCTCGGACTCTAAGACAGAGCGTGTGATTTCTACCGCCGTGTCTAGGTCATCAAGCTGCAGCGAGAGGTCAAACTTGTGATCCGGGTCTGTGGTGACCTGCAGAGCAAGCTCCTTGAGGTCTGAAGAAAGAGGGCTAAATCCTGGGCCCCGATACGTAATGAAAATCATCCATACCTCGACCCTCCAGGAACCGAGCAACTTTGTTTAGCTGCTCCTTGGGCAAAGTGGGCAGAATTTCAGCTGCCGAGTCCATGTCGCCACGGAGGACAGCCGTCTGGTACTCTACAACGCTCAAGGACAACGAATACCCAGAAATGTTCATGTCCTTGTCCGCAAGGTACACCCGATTATGTGTGGGTATGTATCCCAGTATAAACATCGACCTGCAGCAATGTCAGTTGAAAATTGACCATTCAAGCATATTGTGCACGCACGTATCAGATGGACTGATCGTGTATGATTCATTGCCCACGAAATAGTTGAGGCGGTTTCCAGCCGTGGTGTAGATAAAGCAGTCACCTATCCATTTCGCCGTCTTCACGCTGATGAAAGACACAATCAGTTGGGCACGAAACTCCTGCTCAAAATCACTGCACCTGTCCGAAATCTCAGCAACGACATCGAATGCCTCCTCAACACCCTCATCCGTGATTTCCACGCCCTCCTCTAGTTTGGAATTGTAGGCGTCTCGATCAAATTTGAGGATATAGTAAGAGTCATCCGAAACGACCGCTACGAGCGTCCCTGTCGTCGACCAAAAGATCTATCAAAATATTAGCATCATAAACGTCCAACCCGTGTCGCAGACTCACATTCTTCGCCTCCACATCAATCCGCCTCACAATATCCCCGCTCTCCCAATCCCAAAAGATCACAAAGCCTTTTCCACGCGCGCCCAGCACCGGACCTCCATAAATGGCATCCACTGCCCAGCTTCCCGCACCTTTCATCCCTGCACCACCACGCTCCTTGAAGCTCTTGAACACACGTAGCTTCACCTTGTTCTCCAGCACAGCATACGTGTTCGAGTCACCCGCCCACGCGAAGCCTGTACCCGACCCAAACGCCTTGTTCCGCCATGCGAGCGCCGTGTAGATGATATATTCCCCATCACCAACAACAGTCACGAAGCGTCCATTCGGCGAGTGTAACAGCCCCGTGGCGAAGATCTCTGTAGTACCGATCTCCTTAATCGACAGGGGGATGCGGTTGCCGTCTGCGGTAGCGATATCAGAAAGTGTAGCAACATTGCCAGATAGCACGACTTGGTTCTTCGTATATATCAATTTGCCCGATGGGTCCATGCTGTATGTAGGCTCATCCCGGCCAAGCTTGAGAGGAGTCAGATAAGCAGAGCATGTAAACGACGGAAGCGGACCTTGATCACGACGATACCCTCATCAAAGCCGACAGCCACCTCATTCGCATCTCGGCGGAGCGACACGCACCATGCGCGCTCGAGTGCATAACTAAGGGTATTCTCCAGACGGTAGGTATTGCTGTTCCATATCTTTATGGTGCCGTCTTCACTGCCGCTGATGATGATGGGCAGGTTGGGGTGGAATACAGCGAAGCTTGGGTTGTTCGTGTGTCCTTCCATTGTTTGCACGCAGCTCTTGCTGAGGTAGTCCCAGACCTTGATACTTCGGTCATCACCTGTCGTGACCAGGTATGGTTTATCCGAGCCAGGGTAGAAGTCGACGTAGTTGACACCCTTGTCATGCGCGTCCATGGTAAAGTTGGCTGTAGGGGAAGCAAGGGACCACATTTTGACCGTCCGGTCGAGGCAAGCAGATGCGAAGGTATTTGAGTCTTTAGGGTTGAAAGTGATGTTCATGATATAGTGTGTATGACCTTCATAGACCTGGTACAAGTTGAGCCTGAGAGTAGACTGAATCATGGTAGCGCACCTGAATACATTTCCACTGCTTGTCCCAATCCCAAGCTTTGATGGTCATGTCATCACTTCCAGTTAGCACGATGCTGGCGGTTGGGTGCACGGTGAGACATCGTATATAATCAGGGTGTGCCTCGAACGCGACGACCTTCTCATGCGTATTGTAATTAAAGATGCGCAACTGGAAGTCGTCCGAGCCAGCAACAAACCAGTTTTTTCGGGGAATGAACTTGACACAGCGCACAGGGACAGATGAGACCTCGAAAGTCTTGACAAGTGCGCCTGTTTCATGGTTGTAGATGTTGACGGAACCGTTGTACAGACCTGTTAGCAGCCATGGCTCAGTAGGGTGGAAATCAGCGCCTTTGACCCGGTCAGATCGAGAGAATAATTTTCGCTTGTGGCATTTGGGTTAGAGTTACGACGATAGACTGGCTCTGGGACTTACATTGACATCGAATAACATGGTGTCGGCGTCGTTTAGCTCGACCTGGGCGGTGTTTAGTACAGTGACCACTTACGGATATTCCTCCACCCCTCGAAAGAGGGTCGTGTGAAACGTGGCTTCTCAGGTTGCAGAGAGCGCGTAACTTAAGGGGCAGAACTAATTGCCAAGGGCAGTTCCTGGCAGGCTAAGAACTGGCAAAACTCTAGGCTATGTAGGACTGTGTATGACATTCCTAACGACGAGTCACGACATCAACTGTTGCCTCGTCCCATCCGTCATTCTCGCCGTTGTAATTAACCTCGACCTCATCTAGAATAGCCTGTGGAATGATTCCTTGTTCGACTCGCCAAAATCCCTCGAGTACTTCAATTTCGTCAATCCTCTGAACTTCTTCGGTCCTCTTTAACTCTTCGAGAGCTGCAAATTCAGCAGCAACGTCGTCAGGCGAGATACTCTCTGGATCTGCAAGAAGGTCATATACATCACGGGGTGACCACGCGAGGATGCTTCAAGATCCTATGCAGTCTCGACATGTCGACGTCGAGTGGACTTCCCAGCCTCCGCAGCTTGTACGGTGCAGCTGTGATGTCGAAGAACCGTTTGCACGAATCTTGCCAAGTGTTTCAAATGTGTCAACTGAGATTACACCGTCGCGCGGATCGCTCAATATATCCATCCAGGTTTGAAGCTTTGCGTCTCTCGCTCGAAATCAATGACGCGAGGGGGCGTCCTCCTGCAGCGTGCCGCATGTAACTTTAGCCTGGACGATATAGTTTTCATGTTCTATTGAATTTATGTAAACACTGTTATCAGATCTAATTTACATCTCCGCGAGTCTCGGATGTCCTGGATTCTGCCACCCTTCGCGTGAGTTCTGCCGTGGGCAGTTTTGCCAGACTGGCTGGAAAAACTCCTGAGTTCTGCCAACAAACGGTTGCACTAGTTACTAACTTGGCAAGCCCTAAGGCCTAAATCGCTATCGAACCATTACTCTTTGGGCAACTGTTGTCCTCGATCATTTGATTGCGATCGACTCTATATCGTGCCAAAACAACACCCGAGTCCAATTATTGAAACGATTTCGAGTTTATTATCAAAGCGTTTACTCTTATCTTGCTTTCTTCTTGGTCCGGGGAGTGCTGATAACCAGTTACCAGACTTCATGCCGCGGCTTGTCAGGGGTATCCGATCTTGGCAAATTATTAGGAACGCTGAACGTTAACCACCATCGACCATTCCATGGAATGCAGTCTTCTTTGATCTGTCGAGGAAGATGCATCGTGATGACCTGTGCGGGGGAATGATGACTCGCTGTAACTCGCTGCCTCGCGCTTGTTATTAAGTTACGCCATGAGGCGCAACACCTTTTATGGCATGGCCTACAAGGAGGTTTTAAATTGGGCGCTGAGGCACTAGTTAAGTACTATTTCTTCCTCTCGTCAGGACGTAGGCTCTTTCCCAAGCATTGCAGTTTTAGCTTGTCGTAAGTACACCCTCCTTTGAGAATTGATGTGGTCTAAGACTATTGGCAGGACATGAAGTCACCCGCACAACATTAATTGTCTTCCAGCGGAACTGCTCCTGAGTATCTTCCGACTCGCAGAAACACACGGTAGGTCCACACAGACTACCCGGAATCGTCATTGCTTCGCACGTTTGCAAGTGCTGGCGATACCTCATCCTCCAAACACAGTCTCTCTGGACTGTGATGTCAATTTCCAACAAGGGAAAAAGACTACGCCCACCATGCCCGGGTCTGGCTGACGCGAAGTGGCGTATTACCAGTGGATATAACTATCCACTGGGACTCATCGTGGGTGGAACGCAAAGCCGAAGAGGCTCTCTTTCCCATTGACGACGCAGCTCCATGGGCTGATGAATCCTCACAATACATCAGACGCTCATACATGGAGTATGAACGATTCCGTGAGCTCAAACGTCAGTCACTCATGAGTGAGCTCGAACGCCACAAACACCGTTGGCGTTCCTTCATATGGAATGCGACTTCGGACCGCCTGATCGAGGACAGCATAGATGTAGACTTGGTAAGTGTGGTGTGTTTTTATACATAGATCGCGCATTTTCTTATCGCACTGAACAAGCAGACGGTAGTGGACGCCTCCGATCACCTTCTTGGCGTGGATTCGAATTCAGCAGTTTATATGGTGGTGTCACGCGGCTTTCCCTCATTGTCTTCCATTGATATAGTGTCACTGGATTCTAAAGTATCGGTTCGTACAAGGAAGAATTCCTTTCTTACCAGACAAAAAACCAGCGCGCGTAGGTTCTGGTCAAAATTCTGGGATTTGCTGCACTTTTAAACTTTCTGTTGTCGGATCGACCATAGTATGTCTCCAGTCACTAACCTACAGTGCATACGTACCCAGTACACATGATTGCGTATGTATTTCTCAAAATTTCGCGATGACTCGGTGCTCCTAATTATAGGTGACTTTTGATAGGTTGGGTGTCGTGTGAATGTCAGATGTTAGCGCTGCGTACGTACTACTACCTCTCGTGTTTGGCAAAGGCTTCTGTTTTCAATATATACAAACAACTATCTGCCATGATCCTCGGGTTTAGAGTTTGTATGTTGCATGACTTGGATTCCGACGTTCCATACCAGCCGAGCGCTGCTATGTATTGCACATCTATATCAACTTTCAACAACCACCCGACTACCCCCTCCCGTTTGAATGGGATACAGACACTCCACAACTTGTGTCATGTCTGCTAGCTCAGATATCAGGACTCAGAAAACCCGCTGGCGTCTAACTGATACGTATACGGCGACAAAAGAAGGTGGTCAGGGTCTAGAATTGATGGGAAATGGAAGACACGAGGTTCTGTGGCAGGCAGCAACGTGTACGATCGTATCGCCTCATACATCCCCCTTCTTGCCGCATCACACGCGTTCACGAGGCCAGGAAGTTGCGTCCATCGTGGCAGGAGCTCGGCCTTTGATCACTGTGACCTGAGGCATGGCGCAACACTTTTGTCTGCAACTTTGTTTACATCATATCCTCCTGATGAGTCCCGAATTCTGATGGATGTCAGTTCCTCCTCGTCTGCGACAATAGTATTGCCAGCGCTCGGCCCCGCAGCGGGCTTTAGGGGTTCACGCAAGGCGTCTTACACCTCACAACACCTACACGTGTTCGCCTGATGGTCAACCACGCGATTATCATCCACTAATCGTGCACATCTCATCATATCACTGCTGCTTAGAACCGGTGCTAGTGAGTAAGTAACTTCCACGTCTTTCACCTCGTCGAAACCGCCAGGCATCGCTACTATTTAGACCGCACAGTCCGACGTTTGTCCGCATTGCACCCCCTTGACATCCTACTCGCACTGTGTGCTCTAGTGTGTTATCTATAGTTTTTGCCTGTATTTTCCTTCCTTTGCTTTTCTTGAGGATCACCCGCATTGCTCGTAAGCGAACGTGAAACGATGTCCACGACGCCCCCTCCCAAGAAGAACATACGCTCTCGTATGGGGACGGCATTACGTCGCTCCTCTACGAGCTGGGGTCTCCCAGGGTTGCCAAACCGTTCAGGCTCAGCAACTCCCCCTCTCCCCGAGCCTGATTCCGCTCCTATAGCAGGGTCCACCTCTCCAAAGCTCGAGCGCGAGAGCTCCACCACGTCACTTACGCAGGTCGACACCACACCTCCTCCTAGTCAAACTCCCAGTACCATTCCTGAGTCGCCTGCTCGTGAAGCAGCTGCCCTTGCTAGCGAGACAGCCCCTCAGGGTCCATCTCCACTCTCAGGGGAAGCTACCACTGCCGAACCTGTTTCAGAACCTTCTCTCCAAGCGCCGCAAGAATCACGTAAATCTGCTGAAGCGGCCGAACCCGAGCCCGCCTTATGATTCCCTCCGTCGTGGTTAATTCACCCGAACCTCCAGCGGAGAATGTTCTTTCTCCCGTATTCACTGCTGAGCCAGAAGAGATTGGCCCACCGGCAGAGCGCACTCGGGCATCTACTCCTCCTGCTTCAACAAGGGCTCCTGATGCCGCCCCAACACCTACACCAGTCCCTTCTGCAACGCCCCCACCTGCCCCACCCCGAGAACCCACCCTCCAGCTCCAGCTCCAGCTCCGGCTCCGGCTCCGGCCCAGTTTCAGTTCCAGCTCCAGCTGCTGCACCTCCTCCAGCGAGAGAGGCGGCAGATGCTCCTTCAAGAGCACCCAAGATACCTGTTTCCTCATCAGCACCTGCGCCCATTGCGGCATCGGCGTCATCTCGTACGCAAGCTTCGACTCCTCCAGCGCCTCCATCGGAGATTTCTCGTGTTCCATCCTCTGCACCACCAACTCCCCCTGCACAGACACCTGGCCTTACCACCGCTGCAGGTTACTTTGACCTTTCAGTTCCCCGCACGTCGTCTCCGCTGGATGAGCATGTAGATGCGGGAGCAAATGTCTGGGCAGACCATATCTCCACTTCTGTTTCGCCTCCGCCCCAACCTGCGCCTGCACCAGCGCCTGCACCAGCCCCCGAATTCGACCCGCTTGCCAATCGCCCAGCAGCACCCAAAGTAGCGAAAACTACCTCTCGTCCTCGGGGTTCATCCGTCTCCTCTGCGCAGGTGATGGCTCAGCGACAGCCGAGCCGGAAGCCAAGTTCTACCTTCCAGCCCCGCGAGCGGGAGATCATTGGTACCACGTACACCTGGAGTAATCCGAGTAATCCGAGCACTGAATTCAACCAAAGCAAGGCGAGCCTGATGTGCGTTTTTCCTACATGTTCTCTTTGACAATGGTCTGATAAACGCTTCAGACTGCCTTCGGAGGACCCGTTCGCAGATCCAGGCTCGCGTGCTCCGGGCTACCATCTCTATCCCCCTCATCAGTCTGCTGAAATTTCGTCACCCATTGTTGATGAGTATGTGCTGTGTTCTCTGTATTAGTTTTGAAGTAATGGTCGTGTTAGTAATTTTGACCCTCGATCGCCACGAGATGAAACCATGATAGCTCCTGTTGAGCCAGTGGCGGTACCACTACCCGCCATGCATGAAGTCATGCTTACCCAGTGAGTTGTGCATTAATGTCTTACCTCACGGTCTCTTAATCCTTGACAGCTCCGTTCGGCAAGTTTCTTCAGGCTACACCTCGAGTGACGGGGCCAGTACTGGGTACCTTCCGAATAGAGACATACCCATAGAAACGAAGTTTGTCCAGATCACTATTTGCACGAGGTCGTATGTCTAATTCCAATCTTACAGCGAGCGTCTACCCTTGATCACTCGCCCAAATCGCCCGCCTACGCCTCCCATCGTGACCACGTTCTCGCAGCCCAGCCCATCACCACAGTCCTATCGTTCGCATGCCTTCGATGTCAGCCATCCCACTCCACAGCGAGCCCAACCCGCTCGCCTCGACGGTAATGGCTCCGCACATACTTATTCCTATGGGTCAGTGTCCAGACCGTATGCTGGCCGTGGGTGGATCGAGCAGGCGCTACCTCACGGTGCCAAATACTTCGTGAATCCGCGTATTCAAGCTACCACTGATGTTGACCTTCGCAACTTGGCTAAGCTGGAAGCGGTTATGTCGGTTGTGGAAATGGCTGGTAGCGCCCCTGAAGGATGTGAAATGTGGGCCAGAGAAGGTCCCGCAGTGAAGAGAGGTTGGAGGAGACAGAAGATGGCTGGAGGACCAGTTGTCAGTTGGATAGACCATCGAGTCCGCAGAGTTTCGAGCGAAATCCCTAGTATTGATGGAATGATCTTCTCCGGGGAAGATGACAGTGAGTGGTTCCTTTTCATATATGCTCGCGTTATAACTAGAGAATGCAGGACTTGATGACGAATACAGATACTGGTCATTCGTGGAGACGCACCCCGCGCATATTGCATTGCCGCAAAGTGCTCGACAAGAAGCTTTGGACGCTCTTCATTGGTCTTACACAGACCCATTATTGGCACATCCTCAGCCGATTCCCCCTCCCTTCACCCAAGACGAGTGTCACAAGTTGTTGGGGCATCTCAACTGGTCTGTTATCGTCTAGTTTTTCAAATGACGGACTTAATTGATTCCTTGCACAGACCCCAACCTCCGGTCAACTACGACGCATACACGGATGATTGCCCGTATCTTGCTTCGCGTCGGTATGTAGCACACAAATGATGTTGAACACCCGCTGATCGTGCAACACTGCAGCTCACTGGCGTCAAACGCACTTCCGACCATACAAGCCTCTTCCCCGCGATGTCCCCATCATGCAGCGTCCCAAACGACACGTTCCTATTGGTCGCATGATTGTCGACATCATTACTGGTATTCTCTGCCTAGGTATTCCATTCTTCCTTGTCGACCGGTCAAACTATGGCGGTCACGTCGACTTAGAGGGTAATGTCGTGTCTAATTCTGGTGGACCTTTGTTCCTAGCTGGGGCTTGCGCATGTCTAGTGGTGAGCCTCATTCCTCGGCGTGTATGTTAGGTATCTAACATGGTCCAGGCCGCTGTCATCCTCAGCGCTTCTGTGACGCTCATGACATTACCTGGTCTGAATGGTATCGCACGCATCTCAGGCCTCGTTGCCATCATGTGCTCGGTATTGAGTATGACCACATCGTTCATTTCCATCATGCGTCACAAAACAGAATTGTCGCACGGGACGCCCACATCGGGCTCCGAAGGATTTGTACTTCTCACTGTATGTCTATTGTCACATCCTTCGTGATGATACTATGCTGACGTCACTCTGTTCTTAGCGCCGAAGTGTTCTCTTATCTCTCCCACTTGTATTCTTAGCCTACTCCGTCGCAGGCTTCATCACTGGCGTCGTCATCTACTCATTTAATGGAGTGGTACTCAATGGGACAGCGAATGGCTCTCTATCACAAGTACATTGATGACTGCATCTATGGTTGACGCTCTGTATTTTAGGGGGCGTCGTTGGAGTGCTTCTCGCTTCATTAATTGCTCATCGTCTGTCTAGGTTACTTACGATTTATTTAGTGTATATTTGAATTCCATATCACGAACCTGTCACGCATTCCTACCTTATGTATGACACGAGGTCCAATCCCTGTTAGTTGACCTTCTGATGAATCTCGGTAATATCGGTCAGCAGTGGTAGCCTCTGTGCAATTAACGGCTCAAAGGTAACAGAGATCGAGACTGACAGTAGCCCATTCGATCCTATCACTATTTTAGAGGGTCAAAACTTCGTGAAGGGCTGCTTCACTATGAGCGGTAATTCCGGGATATTCCAGACCAGCTGATTGCTAGTCTCCCGTAGGTTGCCCGTAGGCATACCATATAGAAAGTAGTCATTCCTTCTATATTATGGCTAACCACCGGCTCAGATATTGGAGTTTGACATTTGGATGAGAAGTGCGTGCATAATGCATTGAATATGATACAAATAGTTTAGATGAGTGGTGAAAGATGCCAGTGATACATGCAAATGAAACAAGTCCCTCAATCAACGACAACAAGTCCATCGAAACTCTTCCTCCCCAACGCCATCTTCATGAATTCCACAGGAGTGAACATTTTCTTCGCCTCCACCACTTCCTCCCCGTCCTTGGACACTTTCTCCCACCCTTCCTCTTCTTCTTCTTCCTCCCCACCCATGAACACCTTCAACAGCGACGGCGAGTACCCGTTCAGTAACGCAACGCCCTTCCGCTCGCCGGTCACAGGAGCAGTGACACCTGGGTGACGATCCGCGGTAGACAGGTCCCAGTACATAATCTCCGGCATCTCGTACCCTGCCTCCTTGTACGCCTTCTCGATGACATCATGGTTCGTGTCCCACTCCGCCGAATTCGGTGCAGTCTCCCAATTCGGTGCAGTTCCCCGGTTCAGTGCAGTTCCCCGGTTCAGTGCAGTTCCCCTTCCCCTCCCCCGATTCGGCGCAATTCCTCTCCCCCAAGTCGGCGCAGTCCCCCAAAGCACGTTATGATGTGGAGTTTCCTGAGATGCATCGAACTGCATATCCGTGAACACGAAGATCCGCTGGATCATCTGGTCCTGAGGCACGGCGTGCTTCTGGGCAAGCGGGAGAAGGAGGTCGAGGAAGACGGCGTTAAAGTCGGTGTTCATGCCCCACTGAGAACGCGACATCTTCTTCACCGTCTCGCTGAGTGAAACAATGCCTTCGGGATCAAGCACGACCATCTGTGGATTCGCGGAAAAAGTGATGAACGCGTCCTTGAAAGGCGGCTTCGCAAGACGTGCCAAGACAAGGCTGAGGGAGATTGCAGGCCAGATGGGAGATACGTAGGACTGGCGTGATCCGACGTAGCAATCATTGACACTGCCCATGGACCCTGAGACGTCACAGACGGCAATGCAGTTGTCTAGCTCTCCAGCCTCACGCAGACGCTGGAGCAGCGTCGCCCACTGTGCCTCCACCACACGCGCTTGTGCCTCTGCAAGCTTACGCTTATGCTCCTGGATGGCATCTTGCAAGGACACATTCCGTTCCACTGGCCCAGTGTGCACGTACGCCGCGGCCTGCATGACAAGCTCGTGTGGGAGGAGCGTTGCACCACTGATCTGCTTCTTTCCTGATTCTACATCCGTCAGGTAGGAAACAAAACGGTCAGGATCGTGGTTGAAAAAATGTTCCTTATTTTGGTCCATGCAGACGGATGAAACACGGGAGTAGACGATTTCGGACCAGCGATTGGCAGACATGAGGGGCTCGGGGAGGGACTTAAGACGTCGAGAAGGCGAAAGAATGTGACGGCGGAAAAAGGAACGCAAGACATGCAACTCCAGAGCACTGGGGGCAAATGCGATAGGGATTTTGTGCGCGAGGGAAGATGTGATTTGAGCATGGTGTAGGAGGATGCAGATAGCAGAGGTGATATTCGTGACCCTATCGTGCGACCCACCAGGAGAGGGTGCCCATTTTGTCGCTAGGGAGAGAGAAAATATGAGAGATACGCGGTCCTTCTGTTTTGCATCCGCCGGAAGGGAAACTAACTCATCAAGAATCGAGACATCTTTGACAAGCCGATTTGCAAATAGCCTGGAAACAGCAATATACAGGGCACGATACTTTGGCTGCTGTAGCTTCTCCACGATGCGGGCGTGGTTCACACTATGGGTCTGAACACGCCTTTCCTTCGACCACGCTTCCTGCTCAGCATTAGACTTGAATTTAGGGCGAGAGTTACGAGGTGTATAATTGTGAAGGAACCTGAAGCGTGTAGGAGCAGGATGAAGCTCGTCAACAGTGGCCAAGGCGAGGATGTTAAGGAGGTCCTTCCAGTACCCGTGAGGCATGTTCACGCGTTTCTTGGTATCTTTGCCTTTGACAGGATGGAGGCGAGTACAGACAGGCTCTACAAGAAGATAGAGATTGGAAAGAGCAGTGCGAGGGTGGTTTTCGAAGAGCCAGCCAAACGCCATGTAGAAGAGCTCCTTGTCACTCTTCCCATCATGAATGCTCCTGAGAGACCAGATGATTCGGAGGGTGAGAGCTGGGTCTTCAGCCCAAGCCTTGGAAAGATAACAATCAATGGAGGACCCAGACACACCAGGACGTATGGCGTTGAATGCATCGAGTGTGGCCGACAGAGTGGAACCAAAAGCAGGCGAATTGTTTTCAGTGAACTTATGGTGGGCAGTCGATCGGAGGGCATCCATCATAGCATTGTGTGCTGAAGAATTTTCAGTGATTAGAATTGGGTTAGCATCCTCAGAGACAGGAAGAAGGACGTCAAGGAAGTTGGGATTGGTGAGCTCAGGGATGGCGGGGAGAGTAACGTTCTGAGAGGAAGCAGCAGCAAGAGGGGCGGTCATAGTAGTTGTCGACATCTTAGCAGCAATAGCAGCAAGAAATGTGCTAGGTCTGATTAGTTGGGTTGTAGTGCAGATGGCGAGACGAGCACGACAAGGACATCCCTAACTGAAGGGAGGCCCTTTATAAACCGCCCGAGACTGACTGTGACATTCTAAGTGATCAGTCACAATGACTCGACTACCTGAGAGTTTTCGGTACCATTCAGCACAGCCTGCTGCACAGCGAGCGGTGGGATGAGTCGTTGACTGACTAGGACTCAAGAGTCGTGAGTCTTTACAGATTGAGAGCGGTACCGAACTATATATCCCTATGTAAGTATGGTGTTAGGTACATGATATTGCGGAGTTCTAAGTTGGGAAGAGCATAGAGTGTGACGCTCACGAAGGTAGAAACGAATTGTAGGGCAGTCAATTCTGTCAGGAGGATATTAGGAGGATACGCAGTGAGTAGTAAGGTATAGTATCATGATGGAATAAATGCATGCGAAATAAATATAACACATATACTGCCCTGGCAGCTGCAAGGATACAAGAAAACGTGGTGTTCGAGGTCAACTCGTTTGTATCACTGACAGGAGCAGCTAGCTCGAGAAACTAACTTCAGTCTGTCGTATTCGGCCTTGATGTATTCCAGAACTTCATCAACCGAAGGCCGCGTCTCGACGCGTGGCGACCAACATTGTTCAAAATAGCACCAGTAAACATCGGCGATTGCGGGTTGTGTGGGTCGTGTTGGCAGAATGCCTTTGAATTTGGCCACAGTGACAGAAGGATCGCCCATGTCGCCGTACGGGGAATGGCCAGACAGCACCTAATGAAATGCTTGGAATCATTCACTCGTGACAATTAAGAGGGTCGGCGTTACCTGCATCATGATGCAACCAAATGAGTAGATGTCACTTGCTTTATTTGGCTTGCTAACTTCTTCGTTGGGCCTTTCGGGATCGAGCGGTATGATTTCTGGAGCAGCCCAACGAATTGCGCCTGGACCGTGAGAGTTGAAGAAGGATGTTTCATGGTCCGCCAACAGGCGCGACAGGCCGAAGTCCGCAAGGAGGGCGTTCTCGTTCTCATCGATCAAAACATTTAACTGAAATTTATGAGTAGACGGACCGACTGGCAAAAAAACTGTGACATACGGGCATAAGGTCCCCGTGGATAATATTTCTAGAATGCACTGATTCATTGTGTATAGTCTGAATGAGGTCACAGAGCCACAAATAAAATCACTCACAATACTGCAGACCTGAAACGACTTGGAAGAGCTATATTTCAACTGATCTGAGGATGTGTCTATAAGATGTAGACAAAAAGACATACGAGAAGGAAGAGACGATGTATTTTAGGCGGCAATTGCTTCCGCATCTCATCCAGATATGTTTGGAGAGAACCGTTTTCCATCCATGGACAAACTAGCGCTGGGACAGTATTGTCAAAATCATTCGTGGTGCCATACAGAGACAGTATATGCGAGTATTCCAGCGCTTGCCAAACGAAGACTTCTTGACGCAATTTCTGGATAGGGAATGATGGTGGATACGACATAAATCGACTGCATGAGAACTGACCTTGATCAATTTTTTGATGTTTTCTGGGTTCCTTGATGTCACTCTAAGAGCTTTGACTGCGACGTCTTGCGGGGGCATCTGGTAGGATCAAGTCAATCTTTTGAAAGAAAACCAATTCATCAACGAACTTTGGTATCGTTTCGAGAGAAGGAAGCTATTTTGCACTTCCAGACGTTGCTGAATCCGCCACAACTGTGGGGATGATTCCGGATGCGTGTAATATAACGCGTGAGATCCCGAGGTTCGTCATGGTATTTTTTGAGGTCGACATCCCTGGACATACGAACGTTCAGCCACAGTTTAAAGCGCCAGGTCTTTCGCAGAGGAATACACACACATTTTTAAGCAAGGTTGCATCAGCGATGAAGAAAGATCATCCTCGCAGTAAGAATTTTCATGTGCAACCAGGGGTGCAATGATCTCGAAACTTGAAAGTGACCCAGAAGGCGAGACAACAAAAGGTGATTCGGAGTCAGTACTACTTGTTAAAAGACCTGGGACCATTTTTGATTCATCGGAATTGCCCTATAGTGGGTATACAGCATCCAGTAGGTCAATGTGTGCAAGGCGCCCATTGATAAGCACTCACTGAAGTGGCACCCTCACTGGTGAAGCGTGAGATACTAGACAGCGAGCAATTAACGCGCAACAGCCTCATCCAGTCAGTTCCTAATCATTCGTCACATCAGCATTAATCCACCAGGTAGCAGACTACTCGCTGTTGGATGTTGGATCCTCCGTAAGTGGTCGCGATATTGTGCTGGGTCAGCAACAAAGAGAAGACTAGATAAATTTATCGAGAATGGAAAATGTTAGGAGCTACAGCAAGTGGAGAGCGATCTCACATTTATCTGACAGGGAACATCCATGCAATTTCACAGAAGTAAAACATGAGCATAAACTTGCCATCGTATATCAGCATGAACTCTCATTTGCGAGTCTTCTGAGCTGCCAGAACCTGCGATTTCTCCAAAGCATCAGGTGGATGATCACCTTGTTCACGGCGGCTGAGCCCAAATTAATGAATTTGCCATGGTAGGGAACCGTAAGTTTAAGGTTAGCGGAGTTCGAGAGACCCTTGTAATATCAAGTAGTCTTACTGCAATAGTGTTGACACGAGTGCTCATAATGCTGTTAACACCATAAGAAGTGATATTTTCTCATTATCACAAGGACAGCTGAGACGGAACTCCCGGGAGTACAGCTCGGTGCTGTGCAGCGGCTTATCAGTGCTTCTCCGCGAACAACGGTAGTACCTACCGTGACTGGACATGAACACTCGATCGCCATGTACGCGACAAGCAGGTTTGAACGCGCTTAGGACCTATGCTGCAGAATCCAAGTCAGTATTCGTGAATTCAAGAATACTATACGTAGTACAATACGTATTACGTGATAGCCTAGTAAAGAACTCTACCAGAGTCTAATACTCCACATTTGCCTATCGTTATTCGGAAGTTCGCGGAACAAGCGCTAGTAACCACTGAATTTCACGCCAGATTGAGCTTTTCGAAGCTCGCTTGTATACCCTGGTCCCTTATCTCTTGCCTCAAGTTGCCTGCCACATCCTAGCCTTTCTTCTGCCCTAGTCCTAACTCTAAGAATGGTATTGAGAATACCGTGATCCGATCATTATTACTGAGTCGTTTGGGAACTTGATCTAGCAAATTATCATGCTGTGCTGGAAATCACCCGGCGCAGGCCAGTTTCGGCCAGTTTCAGGAGTTCCAAGTCCGCACCTCGCGGCGGTTGAATGGGCAGTGCATCCTGACTCAGACTAGGCCTGTTTCCCAGATGACTCATCCGCGTGTTGTCCTCAATGCGTGACTGAAAGACTTGATGTGATGCACTCAAGCCTGTACTGAGAGAATTCACAGCGTGCCTACATGAACACTCAGCACTGTCCACCCACGCTCATACATTCTGCCGGGAACGTTCGAGAAATGTTGAAGAGAGTTTTCTGCCAGTGCCCGCAAGAAACTCACCCTGGTTATTTTAGTATCAGAACCAGCTGATGTTGAACGGTGATGAGTCTTGGCTCGGGTGAGTCTTTCAAGACTGTTATGAAATGCAGGCATACTAATCAAACCAAAATTGTTCTGAATGTGCTTATATGAATTATCACAGCCGTAGTCAGTCTGGCTTTCATACGCGCTGAGATGAGTTGCCTGTCAACTTCCACGATGATCGTGGATATACCTACAGACCTCGAGGCCGAGTGCCGCGCGAGAACTACCACATGAAACTTAAGAACAAAGTTTGCCATGAGCGTCAACGCCCGATATAACGGCGGAACTACCCGTGCCAACCGTATCACTCAATTGGCGTCTGGACGCTCAACCTCGTGCATATGAATCATCCAAAGCCCGCGTACCGCTCTGGAAGTTCGGGCTGTATGAGGCGATACTGTGGATATACTCACATCCAATCACCCTCCAGTAAGTTGTGTATCGTAGTTGGGCTGACTTTGGGTGCTGGCACACAGACATCAGTGGCTGGAGGTTCCATGGGCCATATTTAGCATGCGCACATCGAATGCACAGGTGGGTGCTCGGCTGGTCATGAAGGTTCGAAGAACAGTGATTTCGTGAACTTGGAAGGAACGATTGATTGAAATAGCAATTGATGAAACTTTCTACCGCACTTATGGCATGCTGGTCGAAAGGTATGAATATCGCCTGCATTCAGCGTCTACTCTCTAACATCCACATCCTCGTGCTTGCTCAATAGCTAGAGGTCATGTCCAACAATCCGATGGATCACGCCCAGACAGCCCCTCAACAGGGCTCTGGCATTTCCGATCTGCTCACATATTTCGGGCTAGTGGTGAAGTTACCTTTGGCATTCATTCGATGGTCGTACCGAGAAATAGCACCTGCGACTCTCCATTCGTTTACTGAAGGCTCATACTCCAATCAGCAAGGCGCTGTTCCGAGTGCAGTCATCTCAGACTCTTGGACCGTCCTGAGAAAAGGTCCCAATATCGATGTTCCTGAGTACACAACTTACTTCCCTCAGAGTTTATTGGCTGATTTATGGAACAGCTCTATGAATTCATCATTAGATTCTTCCAGGTGGACACAAACTACCCCGACCGATTTTCAGCGGCATGCTGTGGGGGAATCTCAGTGCAACTCCGCCCCTGAGCTCACCACGCAAGTCGTCCGTCGCGAAATATATCCAACGTTGTCGGGTACGTACAGTGACGTCTGGCGATCAACATGGCATCATAACAAGCGAAAGCGTGATGTTAGTGGAATTCACCTATTAGAACCTAGATGTACGACTGACGTTCTTAGGTTGCGGTGAAGTCGCTGAAAATTCCATTTTCGAATGAGGATGAGAAAAGTAAGAATTGTCAAGTCCGTTCTTTCGTTTGTGTCCGAGAAAACCTGCTCACGGATGACTCAGAGACTGTTGGGTAAAATATCATCTTGGGCGCAATTACATCACAAAAATGTCCTGCCACTATATGGATTTGCACACGATTTCGGGTACTTTCCGTCATTGGTGACGCCCTGGGTGAACGAGGGGTCGTTGAATGACTATATCGCTGATCATCATTTGTCACTGTGGAGCAAGTTGGATCTCGTAAGTAGCCTTTTTGGTGGAAATGATGTTTCTCACTCTTAGTCTTTAGGCCAAACAGGTAGTAGCTGGCCTCGGCTATCGTTGGTTTTCTTTCATTCGTCGTGACAATCCCTTTCACTGATTTAAAATATAGTACATGGTCATTCTATTGTGCACGGAGATATCTCTGGAGTAAGGTCTTTGTCCCGAGCAGCACGATACGCTAACACTGTCTAGTTCAATATCCTGGTGGACCATCACGGTAGAGCGCAAATATCTGACTTCGGAATCATGTTGTTACTCGCAGAAATCCCGACTTCGGCACAACCATCTGGAGGTATTCGCTCAGCGGTCCGATGGACTGATCCCCAGTTGTTCGAGGTGCAGAAAAGCGGAATCAATCCCTGCATCCCAACGGAGCAGACTGACATTTACTCAATAGGTAGTATTCTCCTGCAGGTATGGTGCATCATCTCCTCGCAGCATCTCCCGCTTACCACACTGCGACTATAGTTGCTCACAGGAGCAATACCTTACCACGATATCAAGGACAATACTCGTGTCCTTGTATTATCTTCGAGAGGTGTAAAGCCCAGATGTCCTCAAGAAACGTCTGTCACTAGTGCACAGTGGAATCTTATTCAAAGATGCTGGTCACCTCGCGATGAACTTCCTAGTCGTCCAACTATCAAGGAAATAGAAGAGTTTCTCGAGTCCGAGCTACGGATGGCAGGTTTGCCTTAGCGCAGGACTTGACTCCCAGTACGTACATCTGCACGTTCATAACACGCTCACAGATAGAAAGTTTCATATAGGCTGTGATTTGCTGTGCCGCTAGCTTTATTCGGTGTTGTATAAACCCAGGAAAAGAGGTCATTTCACTAAGTTGCTCCATGTCTTACCGTATTCAAGTAGAGTGGTCGTCCTACATGCCTGATTGTGGTCGGAATGCTACATCCCTGTTCCGTTTGATCTTTTGCATGTGTGAGAACGAAATCGCCTGCAATTCAATGGAGTACCAGTGAGTACAATGAGATCTATAAATTAACTCGTGGCACATCAGCAAATGCGACTTTGTTCGAAAGCACTCACAAAACGCTTGTGTGCATATTATTTTTAGTTAGCTCATGTCATCGTCCGTAAACGTACGTTTTTGGTTAAATTTCACTTTAGACATATGTGATGTAAGATCCTTTGATTATCAGAGGGATTTGTATATTATTAACTAGATTATCTGTATGCATCTGTACTATCTGTGTTATCTAATACTACATCAAATCACTGGGGTCAGATGTCGACGAGCTCTCGCTGTCTCGTGCCTGTGATGGTCCAATCATCAACACATAGTTCAATAATCCTCAAACTCCAACTTCTCTGTGGGAGTAAGATTGTTAAACACTTGGAAGATATCTTTGAACTTCATGTTGTGTATTTTCCCACCAAAGGGGTCCATATCTAACTGTCCCCCTCCCTGTTCATGCAACGAGCAGTAGGTAGCTGCAATACTGCCATGATATATTTGATTGTTTTGAGTGGGGCATCAGCAAAACACTTATTTGAAGTCCCCATATAGGCAGCACTGCACAGTGCTGCACAGTGCTACACAGCACTACACAATGCTATCCATATGGGGACATCCCTGCATACCCAATTAGAGTCAGTTCGGAAACTCGCACATTGGGAAAATGTTGGCAATATTTGATGTTGAGGCTGTGCGAGTGGTTTGGCATGAATCCATCCGGCAGACGGAGCTCAAACCTTCCTTGAGTACTGCCCAGCACCACGACTATACTACAGTATGGAATGTCTCAATCCCCATCTCCGTCAGCTGGTCTACTCATCGGTGGTCGCTGTGGTTTCTATCTGCGGTCAATTCACTACTGTACTGATGGCCACTGAAGTACCTTCTGAGCCCAAGGCCCAATGGAATGCACAAGAGACTGACGCACTCCTTGCCCATCTGTTCAGCAATCTCTCTGAGGCCGGTGATGGCAACAATTTCAAGGCTGTGACATATACTAGTGCAGTGGCAACCCTTGCCGCAGCTAACCTGCTAACCGCAGGCCCCCCCAAGACTGCAAAATGTTGCAAAACCAAATGGATGTCGGTAAGGGCATTACAACTCGTAGTATCTACTAATCTATACTGATTAGAACTTAATGTAGCTTAGGCAGATGTTTGGCAACATCGAAAACTACCGCTCTCTTTCAGGCGTCCATTGGGATAGTGAGAGGGGAGCTGGAATTGAGGGAGAGGCCGCATGGGCAGTATGGAACGCATATATCCAATTGAGTGTAGGTGCACTTGTATCGGGTGTGTTGTGATATTGCAACTGATACGCTGCCGGCAATCCCGTGGTTCAATACGCCAGTACCACAACGCTGGTTGGCCATTCTACTCGCAGGTGCAAGCCATTTTACCACACGGTCACGGCGCTCAAGGCCATCACGCCTTTCATCCAGCTGTGGCTGCCCCAGCTCCTCTGGTCAATAATGAACCCAACGACGAAGCTCTGAGTCAACTTACTGTTGCTGGCATCACGCTCCATGACACCTTGACACTGGTCCCCCATACCTCTACTACTGTTGATTCTTCGACTGCCATAGGGTCTGCGAGCATTAGTTTTGCAATTCCGCATCTTCCTGTTGGTCCTCCCTCAATTGCAGGCTCTAGCCTCAGCAAAGGCAAACGCACTCACGATGATGCATTGCTTGAGGTTGAAACATCGTCGTACGTCTCAAGCCATCCATCATACTCAACCCCCGTTGCATCTAGCACATTGGTGTCAACCCCATCCGCTGCAAAGAAACCACGATCTGCACGTGTCACTAGTAGTTGCGCTACTAGCAGCCGCATTGTTGACAGTACTACACACTCGCTCATGACCAGTGCTACAAAAGCCTCCAAGCTCACCGCCGCCACTGCCGTGGTGGGGATGCAAGGATCTATTAATCGCATCGGCGACATTTTGGAGAAGGCAGTCACCACTGCCCAAGCCCCTGCTCCTGCCCCTCGCCCCATTACCCCCCCAGCCACCTCCAAAATCAAGGAATTATCTGTCATTGAGCGCGCCATGCACATTATGCAGATGGAAGACACAGATATGCCAGCGGAGGACTTGGGCATTCTGATGACTATCTTCAGTGCTGTCGACAGTGACCGAACGATGGCGATCTATGCTATGAGCTGACACACTGAAGCACGTCGCTCTTTCATCAGGGGTCTCGTGGCCGCTCACAAGGCAGCACTGCAGGTGTGAAGTCTCACCTGCCCATCATGTTCACGTTTGTGTCCATCACTTCGTGTGTCCGTTGCTTCATGTGTTTGTCACTTGTGTGTCATTGTTGTACCTGTTGTACTATCACACTGTCCTGTCCGAGTCCACTTGTAGTTGTTGTAATTGTAGCTCACACTAGTACTATGTCCTGCTCGAAGTCATGTAGCCATGCGTGTATGTGATTTCAACCATCTATACATCGAAGTTTGTGTCCGCATCCTCGTCTGTGCCCTCATTCTCGTCAAACTCCAGCAGTAAGTCCTCAATATCAAGATCCTCGACACCCGCTAGCTCTCGTTCATGCACGACTTGCTGATACTGCTCCCACATGGCTCCAGCAATATGGTTATGAATGCTGCTCATTTCATTGCGGTCCTGCACATCATCTTCGTCATCGGTCACTGCCGCTGGTTGCTCGACGCCATCCTCATCTGGGGGCTCGTCAGCATCCGGTAGGGGGCCTTCCTGTGGGTCATGAAGGCGTATAATGTTATGAATGTGTCACGAGTACCTTTAATGAACCATTATTCTTTCCTAAATCGCCCTAAGAATCCTATGAAGCGCCAACACCCAGCGCCTACGAATGACCCTAAGATACGAGTAAACCTTCCTACGGCAACTATTCCCCTTGCCAGATCAACCAACGTCTTTGAAGTAGTAGACTTGCCCACAGAAGAGGCTGATGAAGAAGACAATGACGTCTTCTACGAGTTACCAGATGAAGAAGAGTTCTATGACTGTGATTAAACTATGTTCATTTCAATGTCACGTGACTTGATAAGATTAGATACCAGACTCAGATAAGATATGATTAGTAGTTACGATTAGATTAGATAACATCACGTGATAGAGTCACGTGATCCTTCCATGACATTCTACGACCTTCTATGGTATGACTCTGTTTCTATTTTATGATTGGCTAGTTAGTTAGTACTCAGATTCAGTCTCCGTCTCAATAGTAGTATATAGTTAGGACTGTTTGTAGTCAGTAGTTCTTTAGTTCAAACCTCTTGTATCTGCATTGCAGCAATCCAGGACGTACCTGCTATCATTATCCTCTTTGTTGTGATATCCTTTGTTTGAGTCCTAGTCTCCGCCCTAGCATGAAAACATTTAAGGGGTTGTGACAGAATGGTACACAGAGCTGCTGGGATCTGGGCCTGAATTTGTAGATTATATTTCGGTGATAGAATGAGTATACGAAACCAATGTTTCAACACGCCAAAGATCCGCTCGATTATGTTCCGTGCCATAGCATGGCGAAGATTGAATAGTTCCTCTTTATTACATGGTCTGAAATTGTAAGATTAATGGCAGTCACAAGGGTCAGAGCAAAGCACTCACCTGACGCTTGCACGTCCCCACTCAGCAAGATGATAGCGCACGCCGCGGTATGGGATGAGCAGTCCATGACGTAGTGGATAACCGGCATCAGCGAGGAAATATTTTGCTCGAGGGATATGAAGATCCTTCGCGCAGGCGTCTTGGTAAACACGTGCATCCGTGGCCGATCCCTCCCAGCCGGTTAGAGAATAAGTAAACTTCATGTTGAAGTCACACGCGAATAGGCAATTTTGAGAGACGAGACCCTTGCAATCACGGTAGGCAGCGCGTTCAAAGGCAGGAGGTGTAGCGTGGATATGACTGCCATCCAGGGCCCCAATGGCGTCCTTAAAAAAAGGCCAAAACTTCGGGTTTTGGCGGATTTTCTGGGGAACTGATTCATCTGGCAAGTGCACATAGGTCGAATAGAGTGGGGGGCACGAAAAAACTACAAGCATCCTTCGAAAGTAACTAGTAGATGTCAGTATTCATGAGACACAAGTCTGATCACAAAATATAACACTTACCAAGAGATCGTCTCGTTCAAGCGCTGGAACTTTTCTCCAACGTGCCTGATTGAGAGGCCGGTGACAGCAGTGTACAGAAATATAGCCAATTGTTCCTCAAGCAAGACAAATTTTGAATCAGAGCATCCGAGGGCACGAAGTTCTAATATAATCTCTGCAAAGATGTGGGCATGCATCCCCAGCTCACAACGAATCCGTTCTGGATGACCCGTAAGTAATTCTATTACCCACCCTTCACCAGAAAGTGCAGAGGTATGATAAGGCACCGGGTCTCTGGGGTACAAAGCTGCAACTAGGGCCCCTGATGCATTGATGAGGATGCTAAGTAAAAGTATTGTATACTGTATGATCCGTTGATGGGCCTGTGGTAGATCTGGCCGAAGGCAAAGCCCCGGAAGGACCACTGGTAGGAATTCCATACAAAGGATGCACAGCTAGTAGTATGTAGGAGTATGTACGTCGGCACACGCTGTGGTTGCATTCGAGCTCCGTCTGCCGGATGGATTCATGCCGAACCACTCGCACAGCCTCAACATCAAATATTGCCAACATTTTCCCAATGTGCGAGTTTCCGAACTGACTCTTAGGGTTTTGCTGATGGGAGTCACCAAGAAATGACATGCACCCCCAATACCAAATGAATCAGATGATGTTGGCCTTGATGAACACATTCTGGAATTTGGCAATGATGATCATATTATTGTTCTGTGAAAAAAACATAGTCAGTAGAAGCAAAATATTAGATGCAAATCATGCACCTTGTTGAAATAGACATTGTGCATGATGTCAGAAATTTCCTAATTGGGTTTCATCACCTTGTAATGTGTTGCAATGATCCAATGACAAGTTGAGGTCCCAATAGGTTGCAATAAAAGAGTGTGACATTACATTTATGTTACATTTCACATTACAATATTGAGTTTATGTCACAATGGTAATTCCAAAGAGGTTTCAACCAAGTTCAGAATATTGACTGTCAGCCACAACTGTCCAAGTTGATTTTTTGGTACCTTGAGATCTAGATTCAAAGGCTTATCTAAATATCCTAACTGGGTTTCAATGATGTTGGAATACACACAGGCAGGTTTCATTCTAATTGAAACATGATTGAGAGCAAGCAAATTCAATTGCAAACCAGCACCGTGATCCTCTGAATCAACAAAACATATCAAATAATACAAACATGTAAAGTAGCAGTCTGTAGGTAGCAGTTCTACTTCTTCTGAGTGCACTTTGGTTGGCCTGCAGCCTGCTCACTTGCCAGTCCACTAGATACAGGTGCCAGCATCCCCGCTGTAGGAAACAATCTGGCTACAGCCCTGCAGGACATCATTTCCCCAAGGTAGTCAATCAGAGTACTCACAGTCCGAAGTTGTTTCAAGTACTTGCGAGCAGCTCCAGACAGTTGTGTCCAGTTACACACCTTCGCACGACAATGCATTTAGCCCTGCATGCCCAGTTCCGGATTGCATCTCGCATCGGTACTTCGCATCGTCCTCGCATCGTCCTGTCCATGTCCATCCATCCCCACTGGTGCATTATTAGTCCTTACCTGTTGTCTATTGATCATTTGCAGGCTGTTTTACATACTTTTCCCATGCATGAGGCCAGCTTAGTGTTATTACATCTTATATCACTCTGGACTCGCTTGTACATATGTGATCGCCTGCATAGTCCCAGATTCGTACAGACTCACATACAGTGGCTCAAAAAAGTGTCCGAATGTTTGTGCAGTTTTGAGTAATTGGATCATAGCAAGCCAGCACCTAAATATAACATATGGGTATAGGGACATGTCTGAAGGCCCTACACCATAGCTTGAATCTGAGCTATATAGCGTGGGAACACAACCTTATATGGGCAAGATATGGTAATTCTATTCTTATGACTCATTCGGACACTTTTTTGACTTTGTGTTAAACCAGTCTTATTATATAATTCTAGTACTTTATGTTACCCTCCTTGGCTTTAATAACTGCTGTAACCCTTCTAGGCATAATTTCCATCAATTTCTGACACTCCCCTATGATAATTTCTTCCCATTCTACTGCAACTCTCTCCCACAGTTCAAATCACCCCTTTGGAGGATCTTGATAGGCAGCAAGTAGTCTTTTGAGTGATTCCCAGTGATGTTCAATGGGATTGAGGTCTGGAGACTGTGCTGGCCATAATAAACATTGATGTCATGGTCTTCAAACCATTTTGTGGCCAGCTTTGAGGTATACTTGGGGTCATTATCTTGTTGAAAGATAATGTCTTCTTCATCAATTCCTGACTCCTGCATGCTTCTGAATAGACACTCCTTTAGGATAAAGATGTACTACTCTGCATTGATCATTCCCTCCACCTCACAGAGAATACCACACCATTCCACCCCATACAGCCCCAAACCATCATACTTCCTCCTCTAAACTTCAGTATACCCTTGACTTCTCTTTCTCCTAGTGGTTCTCCTGCCTTTTTATATACATATTCCTGGCCATCTGACCCCATTTTATTGATTTTTATTTCATCTGACCAAATAATCTTCTTCCAGTCTTCCACAGTCCAATATTGGTGCTGCAAAGCAAAGGCCAGTCTTCTCTTCCTATGAGCTGCTGAGAGAGGAGGTTTTTTCTTCTTGGTTACAGCCTTAAGATTGGCTGCCTTGAGGGTGTTTCTGATTGTTTGGGTGGAGGCAGGAGTAGAGATAATGAAATTGATGAACTTGGTGACATGCACAGCATTTGAAGCCTTCCCAGACAGAAATTGATGAACAACAGCTCTTTTGTTCTGTGGGTGAGCTTGGGAGGACATCCCATTTTAGCATTTTCCTTATCTGGTATATTCTGCTTTACAACTGTAGCAATAGTAGACTTGCAAAGATTAGTTTTGGAAGCAATTTTTCTGACAGATAGACCAGAGGTACAGAGAACAAGGATATTATCCTTTTGAGCAGAGGAGATGGGCTTGATGATGATTATATTAAATTTCATGATCTTATGTGGGTTGATATATTCAGATAATATTAAAATCAGACCATATTATTATTATGGTACCACTTTCATTAAGAATATTATATATGAATGGTCTCATTTTGTGATTTTAATATAAAGTCAAAAAAGTGTCCGAATGAGTCATAAGAATAGAATTACCATATCTTGCCCATATAAGGTTGTGTTCCCACGCTATATAGCTCAGATTCAAGCTATGATGTAGGGCCTTCAGGCATGTCCCTATACCCATATGTTATATTTAGGTGCTGGCTTGCTATGATCCAATTACTCAAAACTGCACAAACATTCGGACACTTTTTTGAGCCACTGTAAATACTTGCCCAGGACTCGGAACTACTCACTTTTCTACATTCCCTTCCTCTGAGTCGGTGT
Source organism: Suillus lakei (assembly GCA_016628065.1). Lineage (NCBI taxonomy): Eukaryota > Fungi > Basidiomycota > Agaricomycetes > Boletales > Suillaceae > Suillus > Suillus lakei. The sequence goes on from JABBWA010000043.1 coordinate 182,091, forward strand.
TGCAGGAGTCACTAGCTTAGTCTACCTCATTCTTTGTTCTTGTGCAGTTCTCCCTATCTTGTGCTAAGCCTCTACACTCCTTGAGTGTTCAACCCTTGCTAGATATACCTAGAAACCTTGTCGCATAAGTTCCAGAACAGATCCTGGCAAAACTTCGCATTGCTGTGGGAGAAATCATAGAAGCGTGCTATAGTGATAGCGTGTCAATCCTGTTTGGTGTGAGAGTAGTAGTCGACCCAAAGGGATAGCTCTGAGAGCAGTTCCTCAAGTTTGTAAGAGCAAAGGGACAAGTGCGGCTGGGTATTACAATCTATGCGACGGATTCTGCAAGCAATGCGGAGAAGATATGAGATGTGGATATGCGGATGAGTTATGAGACGAGTGCGGTGCAGACGTGGAGTAAGAGAGCGTGGATATAACTAGAAGGGAGCCAGGTATATGAGTCCAGGTACCAGGTAATGAGTGACAGGTATGATGGGTAAAGGTACCAGGTATGTGGGACGCGATGCGATGTTTTGCCGGGATCTGTTCCGGAACTTATGCGACGAGGTTTCTAGGTATAACTAGCAAAGGTCGAATGCTCAAGGAGTGTAGAGGCCTAGCGCAAGATAGGGAGAACTGCAATAAATTGCGCAAGAACAAAGAACGAGGTAGACTAAAGCTAGTGACTCCTGCAACACCGACTCAGAGGAAGGGAATGTAGAAAAGTGAGTAGTTTCGAGTCCTGGGCGAGTATTTATGTGAGTCCGTATGAATCTGGGACTATGCAGGCGACCACATATGTACAAGCGAGTCCGGAGTGATATAAGATGTAATAACACTAAGCTGGCCTCATGCATGGGAAAAGTATGTAAAACAGCCTGCAAATGATCAATAGACAACAGGTAAGGACTAATAACGCACCAGTGGGGATGGATGGACATGGACAGGATGATGGGAGGACGATGGGAAGTACTGATGTGAGATGTGACGCAATGCGATCTGGACCTGGGTATGCAGGGCTAACTGCATCGTCGCGCGAAGGTGCATAACTGGGCGCAACTGTCCGGAGCTGCTCACAAGTACTTGGAACAACTTCGGACTGTGAGTACTCTGGTTGACTACCATGGGGAAATGATGTCCTGCAGGGCTGTAGCCAGATTGTTTCCTACATCGTGTCCCACATACCTGGTACCTTTACCCATCATACCTGTCACTCATTACCTGGTACCTGGACTCATATACCTGGCTCCCTTCTAGTTATATCCACGCTCTCTTACTCCACGTCTGCACCACACTCGTCTCATAACTCATCCGCATATCCGCATCTCATATCTTCTCCGCATTGCTTGCAGAATCCGTCGCATAGATTGTAATACCCAGCCGCACTTGTCCCTTTGCTCTTACAAACTTGAGGAACTGCTCTCAGAGCTATCCCTTTGGGTCAACTACTACTCTCGCACCAAACAGGATCGACACACTATCACTATAGTGTGCTTCTACAATTTCTCCCACACTGCCTTCCTTCCTCGGCCCCAACGACCAGAAGATGGGGTGCTCACTACCACTGGTGCATCATCAGGTACTCCAGGAACCTCTAAATCAACAGCCATTGCTGAAGGTCCAGAGTCTTCAGAGGCTGCAGTGGCAGCAGCTGCTCCTGCAGGCTCAGATGCCACAGGTGGTCCAGGGGCTGGAATAGCCAGCAAAGGGGTTGCAGGATTGGGAGTGGTAGTAGTGTTTGCAGGGGCAAGCACTGCAATGGCTGGTGCTGAAGGGACAATGGCTGGTCCAGGTGCTGAAGGGACAATGGCCAGTGCTGAAGGAGCGATCATGGGTGTAGTAGGTGTGACCAGTCCAGGAATGTCATTGACAGGGTTGTTGTTGGTAGTTGGAGGTCCAGGAAAGTTGTTGGATTCCTTATGCCCTGTATTTGCAATGGCCAAACACATCAGATCAGAGGTAAAATCTTCACCTTCAGCATCGGACATTGTGATATTGGAAATCAAGGATGATTCCCAGACATAGGCATCAATCTTTTTGTGGATAGTGCAAATATGAGGCTGGTCCCAAAGGGTTACCCACAGCTGCTTGTAGGCTGTAAACATGGCAGCGTATGGTAGCTGAGACTTCATGCCAACTCCAGCTTTCATGAATGAAGTGTTGGAAGAAACAATGAAGATCAACTAGAGAATAGTAGTTAGATGCGGATCCAGAGGATCAATGATAGCAGAAATAGAACTCACTGTGACCCAACCCCATGCAAGAAGGCCAGGAGTGCAGGACATTGTGCCCCATTTTTGAGCATTGCACTTAGCATGTGGCCAGCCAGAAATGTCTAGTGAATTCTCTCCAAACATCACAATCCTAATTGCCTATGTAATAGATCTGTTAGCACAATTTAAAGAACAGAGTGAATTTATTACCTTTGCAAGTGGTTCCCAGTTACCAAAAACTGTGGACATTGTAGGGTCCATCTCTGTCATATTCCATGCACAAATCAGTGCTTCTATCAACCCTAACCCTATAATCAGTATTCAGTTCCTATCTAATCTGCCCCTATTCAATCCCTCAAACCTCCAGAACCTCCTGTAGACCAGTACTGCCTCCGCCAGAACAAGTGGACACTATACCACTCCCCTTTACCCCTCAATACCTCCGTACTCTGCCTCACCCATCTCCAGTTATTCGGTCCTATAGATCATCTAATCTCTGTCCGCTCCGGTTCTATCTAATCTCTGTACTCTGCCAGCCATACAGATCTCCATCCATCACATGCATCATCTGCCTCTGCAACCCCTATCTTACAATCATTACCATTTCCAGCTCTCTCTTCATTATTCCATATGATTACATCCAGGCTGTGCCTCTGCCTCTGGACATCTTTGGCTTAATCTCCCGCCCACTTCTAAATATAGTAAACCCCTGTCTCTCTGGTTATTGGTTATGTATATCTGTCTTATTCATCTGATCCGTTGTAGGAAACAATCTGGCTACAGCCCTGCAGGACATCATTTCCCCATGGTAGTCAACCAGAGTACTCACAGTCCGAAGTTGTTCCAAGTACATGCGAGCAGCTCTGGACAGTTGCGCCCAGTTACACACCTTTGCGCGATGATGCGGTTAACCTGCATGCCCAGTTCCGGATCACATCGGTACCTCGCATCGTCCTGTCCATGTCCATTCATCCCCACTGGTGTGTTATTAGTCCTTACCTGTTGTCTATTGATCGTTTGCAGGCTGTTTTACATACTTTTTCCATGCATGAGGCCAGCTTAGCGTTATTACATCTTATATCACTCTGGACTTGCTTGTACATATGTGGTCACCTGCATAGTCCCAGATTCATACGGACTCACATAAATACTCGCCCAGGACTCGAAACTACTCACTTTTCTACATTTCCCTTCCTCTGAGTCGGTGTTGCAGGAGTCACTAGCTTTAGTCTACCTCGTTCTTTGTTCTTGCACAATTTATTGCAGTTCTCCCTATCTTGCACTAGGCCTCTACACTCCTTGAGCATTCGACCCTTGCTAGTTATACCTAGAAACCTTGTTGCATAAGTTCCGGAACAGATCCTGGCAAAACTTCACATTGTGTCCCACATACCCAGTACCCTTACCCGTCATACCCGTCACCCATTACCTGGTACCTGGACTCGTATACCTGGCTCCCTTCTAGTTATATCCGCACTCTCTTACTCTGCGTCCGCACTGCACTCATCTCGCAACTCATCCGCATATCCGCATCTTGTACCTTCTCCGCATCGCTTGCGGAATCCGTCGCATAGATCATAATACCCAGCCGCACTTGTCCCTTTGCTCTTACAAACTTGAGGAACTGCTCTCAGAGCTATCCCTTTGGGTCGACTACTACTCTCGCACCAAACAGGATCGACATGCTATCACTATAGCGCACTTCTACAATTTCTCCCACACCATTCCCCATTCATATCTGAATTCATTTGACATACTTACTTACAGTATATAAACCCGCTGTAAACTTAGTAGATCCTTAGTTCAAATATTATTGTACCCTATGGGTCCTATTCCCCTCTGTCACCTATTGGACTGGACCTCCATGTCCGCTCCTACTCTGGAGTCTTAAGGATTACTCTCCTTTGACTTTCTCTTCGTCTACCCATAGGGTGACCCACCTCCATCGCACTGCCTATTCCGGACTCCGTGCCGGATAGGACTCTCATTACCCATAGTCATTTCCTCCAGTTGAATAATCTTAGTTACCCCCTCCGAGTTCCTGGACTTATGTCCTGGAAACTACATCTCCGCCTCTACCTCCTGGTAGTCTACCTTTGTTACTCTTCTACTCCGGACTTTGTCTGGGAGTAGCCATACTTCTGTTCTCAGCTTATACCTCTGTTCTACTTGAGACCCTACCATTGGTAGTCTCGACTCCAGTTTCTCCTTCACTATCCAAAACTCCGGATGTCCGCCGGACAAGTCTGCTATTTGACCCGGACTTGTTCTGGAACACCCCAGACTTCTGTTCTAGTCCATTCTGAAATCAGGGGCACGTACTCAGGCAAGGGGTGCAGCGCATGAGCTGAAGCCAAGCCCTTCTTGGTCCATCCTACTCCTGTGCACCTTTGGCATGCATGGTCGTAACAATCTCTTGATTTGTGAAAAGGATGGGTGGAAACTTTGATGGTGAGGAGCAGCCACTGGCAGTACCTGGTCCTCCAAGCATCTTCTGGATCTCAGGAATGGTATCCCGCTGTCATGAACATCCTACCTGCAGCCTTGCAGAGCATCATTTCCCCATGCTAGTCAATATCTACACTCACAGTCCAAAGTCATTCCAAGGAGCTGCAAACAGTTCCAGATAGTTGCAGTCAGTTATGCACCTTCACGTGTCATTGCGGTGGCTCCGCATATGGGGTTATGATCTGCATCACTTTGCATACCATACCAGTCCCTTGCATCATCCTCCCATGTCCTGTCCACATCCATCCAACCCCACTGGTGCATTATTAGTCTTTCCTTGTCACCCATTGATCATTTGCAGCCTCATTTACATACTTTTCCCATACATGAGGCAGACTTAGTGCTATTACATGTTACATCATTTGGGCTCACTTGTACATATGCAGTCGCCTATATTGTTCTGGATTCGTACACATTCACTTATATACTGACTTGGGACTCGTATCTCATCACTTTTCTACATTCCCTTCCTCTGAGTCGGTGTTGCAGGAGTCACTAGCCTTAGTTACTACGCTCTAATCCTTGCGCAATTTGATCGCAGTTCCCATCATCATGCGTGAGCTTTGCATTAAAAATGTTTGACTATCACTAGATTATATCTAGGAATCTTGTTGCGAGTCCTGGAACAGTTTCTGGCGCACTTCACATTCGCATTCCACATACCCGGTACCCATACCTGTTTTACCTGTCATACCTGTCACTCGATACCTGGTACTTGGATTTGTATACCTGGCCCCCACCTAGTTATATCTGCACTCTTTTACTCCGTACCCGCTGTCACACACCAAACATGTTTGGTAGCAAGAACATGGTTTTCTTATTTATATCTTCATTTCCCATATCATTCCTTACTCACCTTTTCATTTGTTTCCCTTCCTTTCCTTTAATTTTTCGATTTTTCAGTGATTTTCAACAGTATTACGGCATCCCGCATTTTTATGGCATCCTGCCTTCAACATGGTTGATTCACATTTCCCCCATTCTCACACTTCCAACATTCTCCCATCTTCACCCACTACTCTCCCAGACAACCTCAGCATCAGCCAGACCATGTCACATGCACCAATACATCGAAAATTGCATCTTTATTCATCCTGTCCTCATCACCCTACCATTGCCAATCCTCTTCAGTGGCTTATATTCGTCAAACCATCCAAACCATTATCCACTCACACCTCACCTCCATGATCACTGTGGACACCATGCCATTCCATCCCCACGCTCACCAGAGATTGCAAACAACCAAGTCCCTATGCAGATGACCAATCCCTTTATCATGTTGGGGAAGCGTCTTACAGACTGTATATATCCCATGATCTCTGCATGTCAACACTCTGCACCAATAACCACATGGCATCTCTGCAGCAGAGCATTCAGATCATCACACCATCATGGCATCATAGCATCATCACTTCATTCCATTCTCCACTGCCCATATGCTGCATCATTGCTGCATCACAGCTCTTGCATCATCACTGCACAGCACTTTGTCATGCTTGCATAGCAATTGGTCATGGTGACTCAGGTCATGAGTCATGGTTTGTAATGGTCACAGCCCTGCTTTATCATCGCTTTTTTCATTCTCTGACTCATTCTGCATAAGATTTGTTCTATTTTTCGAAATTGCTCAGTCATTACCCCTGAAGCACAGCACATTCATTCCATTCCCCCCTTTCATTGCCCTACTCATTGCCTGGAGTGTTGCTTTGCATATACAGACGTACACAGACACTCTACTCTATATAAACCCCTGTACTTTAGCTACAGAAAAGCAACTTATCCAGTTCACCATTCCATGTCCATTCCCCTCTGAAGCCTCAGATAGGCTTCGCATTTTTCAGTCCTCTGCTGTCATTCTTGACATTGTTCACCTGGAACTTTGTCACTCTGCTTTACGTTTATTCCAGTCCAGCCCAGTCTATCCATTCCAGTCTGCTGCCAGTGTGCAGTACTTCATTTTCTTCACCCTCCAACTACTCTCACAAACCCAAACTCTTCAACAACTCAAAGTGTTTGGAGCACTATCAGGGTCAGCCCACCATATTCTGAACAACTACTGAACACAGTGCTTCTAAGCACAAGGACCACTGACCAGTAGCATTGTCTGGTTTTGTTGTTTTTGTTGAAGGTTTCAACAAACTGGCAATGAAGATCGACACCAGAGGAGACGGAGATTAGATTATCTATAGGACTGGACAAACAGAGATGGGTGAGGCAGAGTTTGGAGATATTGAGGGGTAAAGGGGAGTGGTATAATCTCCCATTTGTTCCGGCAGAAGCAGTACCAGTCTTCAGGAGAATCTGGAGGTTTGAAGGATTGGGATAGGGGCAGATTAGATGGGAACTGAATACTGATTAGAGGGTTAGGGTTGAGAGAAGCACTGATATGTGCATGGAATATGACACAATGGCACAAAAACCTCTGGGCCCACATGAAGTCCTTTCCTCAATCTCATGGCTTAGACTATCTCACCAAGATTATATGCTTCTTCATACCAAAATTCCACCTCCCCACACATGTCACAGAATGTCAGACAATCTTCTCATTCAACTTCACATATTTTGTTGGCTGTATGGATGGCAAAGCTCCAGAGAGAGGCTGGTCAAACATCAACCCCATGGCCTTGAGTACAAAAGTGATGGGCCCTGGCTGTTGTCGTGACACACTGGATGACCACTTTGGAGATTGGAACTGGAAAAAGACAGTTGGGTTGGGTGCATCTCTTCCATGACAAGGAAGGATAACTAATTAGAGTTGGTTATCCATAATAATGATAGTATAGCCTGGGGTGAGAGCTGGGTCTTCAGCCCAAGCCTCAGAAAGATAATGATCAATGGAGAACCCAGACACACCAGGATGTATGCTGTTGAATACATCGAGTGTGACTGACAGAGTGGAACCAAAAGCAGGCAAGTTGTTTTCAGTGAACTTATGGTGAGCAGTCGATTGGAGGGCATCCATCATAGCATTGTGTGCTAGAGAATTTTCAGTGATTAGAATTGGGCTAGCATCCTCAGAGACAGGAAGAAGAACATCAAGGAAGTTGGGATTGGTGAGCTTAGGGATGGTGGGGAGAGTCACCTGATGTTGGTAGACAGATATATCATTATGGGCTATAGCCCTAAAACTGGAATACATCCCTTGGTTCAACTATCCATTGACATGATACATCACTGTAGGCTAATTATCCATCTATCTTCCATCTGAGAGTTGGCACATTTGTTACTTTGATGGCAGATGCCCAGGCTAATGTCTAAGTTGAGCAAGTTGAGCATTTTCTGAGAATCTGAGATCCAAATGTTAATTCATTGAAGATGTCACTATATATAAAGGTACAGAAGCTACTAATCAACCCCATTGAGATCTTCGTGTGGGGGTTCATCAATAGAAGGTCCATTGTCCTGCTGGCCTTCTGCACCATAATCCAAACCTGCACTTACTAGGGCTCCCACATCCCTCCACATTCCCAAAAAGCTTGCAGACAAGCCGCGACAGATAGCAGCCTGGTGGTTTGCATATGTGATCAGACCTTCACATATTCTGACCTGCTCTACCATGCGAAGGGTTGCTTGCTCATCCCACTGTCTGGCTTCCCATGCAAGAAATGCTGTGGGAAACAACTCTGCAGTAGGCCTGCAGATATATTGGGTCTTGCTCTGTCTAGCTGCTACATCTAAGGAGTAGATACATTCGACCCTAAAGGGTTTCTGACCAGATCCTGGCTCAAGAGATAGAGAGGAGAAGAATGAGGGGAACAAAGTCACTGCCAAACCAAATGGAGAAATGTGTTCCAGGAGCTAAGAAGTGAGCTGAAGAAGCTACAACTACGAAGCTACAATGGGGGATGCTACTAAATAACCCAAACAAATGGGGAGCAACCAAGAACTGGAAACTAGTAACCATCAGGTAAAGACAGGTATAAAGTCCAGGTAAGAGAGAGATGATTATGTAATCAGTAAAAATGCGAACATAAGCTAAGGAATGTAAGGGTAAGTCAAACTACATAAAAACAGTCACTGCAAGGTTGCAGCCAGAATGTTCACAACAATGCCAACACATGCTGCATCTCAACCAGTAATAGCTGGATTTCTTCTTCCCACCAGTTATGTCAGGCCCTTGCCTTACACCATTCAATGTGGAAGTGCTAAATCCACCACAGAGTAAGTCTGTCATCTTCAAACAAAAACAGTGCTGCATGATCACTTACTGTCTTGCAGCCCCTCACTGTCATGCAAAGAGATCCTGTGAGTAAGCCAGATCCATGGATTGCTGTGCCCAGAGTCTGTCCCCCAAGATCACCTATTGGTCTGAGGTCCATTTTCTTCAGTGGTTGTAGGCCACAATCCCACCTGACATGATCAACATGCCTCAACAGGCAGACCAATGCACTACGTGCATGCAAATATTTATCATGGCTGAGGACTAGCCAGTCATCAATGGTTTGTATGGTCTTCCATGCCCGAGTATTGGTGCATTGTCCATGTAGGTGCTGGCTTTTGAAATGCAAGAGCTGATGGCAAAGGTGTATATGGGATCAGCACTCATCCAGAGTGTTGTTTGCCTGCACAAAATGCAATGACCATGCTATGTGAAGTAGTTTTTCTGCTGAAGAGCAGGAATCTGTTGGGTCTTGCTGCCTAGCTGCTATGTCTAGAGAGACAGTGTTTGACCCAGAGTTTCTGGTCCAGGCTCAAGCTCAGAGAGAGTAGAAAGAGAGAATAACTGCTGAGGACTTCAGACTCATACTGGTAACTGGTGAAGAATTGATTGCTGATGTAAGCAGTAAAAATGCGAACATACAAGTAAGTGAAACTAAGTAAAACCAGCCTCTACAAGGCCACAGAAATACTGAACCCTACAATGGTCTCTCAATTCTTGAAGACTACAGCCGCATACTTGGAGGTCATTTAGCTTCTTGAAATGTCTGGAGGAGTTGTGGAGCTTACAATGGCACAATGGTTGGGGGAACTAATGTATCAGAAGGACATCAGAATTTGATTAGTACCATACATAATTCACAACTACATACATTGAGCCAAAATACAGCTGTGAGCTTCTTTCAGTGCAAAAAGTACATTTGGGGCCCGTGCATGGGATGTTTGAGAGCAAAATATCATTCAATTCATGCTACATAAGTATATCCATCCCATGATCATGTGAGGCAATGTACATGAACATTTTCCAAAATGACAGTGCTCATTGCATAACAATTAATAGATGGCACCCCTGAAATGGAGCACTCCTGAGCAGGGGCATGGCTGGGTCCTTGGTATGAAAAGTATTGTGCAAAGCAATCAGACCGAGCCAAGAACTGGGCAAATTTCTTTACTGACTTGTTGGGGGAGTGGCTTGATGTATTCCCTGAGCCAAGGCCAGCTACAGTGCCACCTATCAGGCCACTGACCATGGACGAGCTCACTATCATGGATCAGGCTGAAGCTGAGCAAAAAAAGGTGTGTCATCACCGCAAAATGTCCTGTTGAAACAATCATGTTAATAGATGCTTGCAGAAATTAGAGAATCATTTCAAAAATAGCCTCGGGTCTATGAAGATGGGACGGTGTCACGCACCAAACATGTTTGGTAGCGAGAACATGGTTTTCTTATTTATATCTTCATTTCCCATATTATTCCTTACTCACCTTTTCATTTGTTTCCCTTCCTTTCCTTTAATTTTTCGATTTTTCAGTGATTTTCAACAGTATTACGGCATCCCGCATTTTTACGGCATCCTACCTTCAACATGGTTGATTCACATTTCCCCCATTCACACACTTCCAACATTCTCCCATCTTCACCCACTACTCTCCCAGACAACCTCAGCATCAGCCAGACCATGTCACATGCACCAATACGTCGAAAATTGCATCTTTATTCATCCTGTCCTCATCTCCCTACCATTTTCAATCCTCTTCAGTGGCTTATATTCATCAAACCATTCAAACCATTATCCACTCGCACCTCACCTCCATGATCACTGTGGACACCATGCCATTCCATCCTCATGCTCACCAGAGATTGCAAACCACCAATTCACCATGCAGAAGACCAATCCCTTTATCATGCTGGGGAAGTGTCTTACAGACTGTGTATATCCCATGATCCCTGCATGTCGACGTTCTGCACCAACAACCACATGACACCTCTGCAGCAGAGCATTCGGATCATCACACCATCATGGCATCATAGCATCATCACTCCATTCCATTCTCCACTGCCCATATGCTGCATCATTGCTGCGTCACAGCTCTTGCATCATCACTGCACAGCACTTTGTCATGCTTGCATAGCAATTGGTCATGATGACTCAGGTCATGAGTCATGGTTTGTAATGGTCACAGCCCTGCTTTATCATCGCTTTTTCATTCTCTGACTCATTCTTTATCCCTATGACTCATTCTCCATTCTTATGCATAGGATTTGTTCTATTTTTCGAAATTGCTCAGTAATTACCTATGAAATGCAGCACATTCATTCCATTCCCCCCTTTCATTGCCCTTTCCATTGCCTTACTCATTGCCTGGAGCATTGCTTGCATACACAGACGTACGCAGGTACTCTACTCTATATAAACCCCTGTACTTTAGTTACAGAAAATCAACTTATCCAGTTCACCATTTCATGTCCAGTTCTCTCTGAAGCCTCAGTTGGCTTCGCATTTTTCATCTTTCCACGTCTTCTTGGACCTTGTTCACCTGGAACACTGTCCCACTGCTATTCTATCCATCCAGTCCAGTCTATCATCTTTGCTGCCCTCTTTCTTTCGTCCTCCAACACAGCTAGGTCACTCCAGACTTAGTTGTGCTCATCTATCTCTATCCTTCAACCTAAACCCCTCACACTCAAGTGTGTGGTGCACTACCAAGGGTCAGGCCACCCAAATTGAACAACTACTGTACCCAGTGCTTCTCAGCATAAGGACCACTGAGCAGTAGTGTTGCTAGGTTTGTTGTTTAGTTGTGGTTTTCAACTGACCAGCAACGAAGATCAACAACGGCAAGCAAAGGCTGAGGCCACAAACATCTTCAATGTGGTGTCTTGTTACTTGAGGGTCTTATATGGAACAGTGTAAAATACAGTGACAATCACAACTACACTTTGATAAGACGAAAAGTTGCCAGCTCCTCAAGTTCATGGTCTATGGATTTTCTATTTCTCGGTAGATAACGTGATGTTTGTGGGTGGTTAAATAGTAATCAAGTTACCTTCTTGTTGAAAGAAACTGTGTCAAATGTGTCTGGTTCCTCTTGTATAGGAAAAATAATGGATAGGTATGTTTCACCCTAGTAAGGTCGTGTCTCAACCTATGAAAGTCTGTTTCAACTTTGTTGTGTTCTCCTGGTTCGTGTCCCTCTGCTTGGAAGAGAGCAGGTTCGTGAATGCGTAATGCTTAGTTCAGATAATGATAAAGAAGTGTTATATAATCAACCCCTGTAAGGCACTACAACAAATATAAACAAATGTGACTGTGACTGTGACTGTGTTTCTTTCAGGCAACTCAAATGGCCTGTTACTCTGACTATGTCTTGCCTAATCTCACTCTTAGTTAGTGGGATAGGTTTAGAGTGGAAGTGACTTGTGACTGTGACTGTGACTTACTTCAAGGCAACCAATGGGCCTGCACTTGTATTACCTAAGCTCACTCTTATTTCAGTGTTAGGGATAAAGTGGGAAGTTATATTTCATGGGTGTAAAATGAGCTCCTTTTATACCTTTTGGGAGGTCAGATTACTAAGCATGATTCATCACATGGATTGGTAAGAATGTGCTTACAAACCCTACCATTTGGTGTGCTGAGTCAGCTTGTTTACTAAGTACATTATAAATACAGTGTTATCTTACAAAGCATGATGAATCAAAGGTATGAGTCATCTCATGGATTGGTAAGGTTGTGCTTACAAACCATTCCTTTTGGTGAGCTGAGTCATCCTGGTTACTAAGAAGATTATAAATACAGTTGCAAGTCTTACAAAGCATGATGAGTCAGGTTGAATCCTTACAAATCACCTTATTTCCCAGTCACATGAAATGATTACAAACATGATCAGTCAGCTAATGAGAAAATCTGATGAAAAGCCAAGAAGAAGAAAAGATCACATGACAAAATGGAAAAACATCGAAATTCCCAGGTCTGACACGGGACACGAGACTTTCAGAAAAACAGACCAATGAATCAATAGAAAATGATAGAATCACTTGGTGATATGGTAGAGTATGGTTCATTATACCTTCCTTATCTTTTGTATAGCACACATGTCATGGTATGAACTGCATACCATGCATGACAGCAGTACTGAAGAGTGTCACCGAATGTGAAAAGCCAACATGTTCCCTTCAGGAAGTCGAGGTGTATTCCAAACTTTACTACCAGAGGTGTGTAAAGTTCATGGTTGATAATAGACTAAAGGCAGAAGCTGAGGCACTACAAGCCAAGAACAAGGCACTTACTAATGGGATGCATGTAGCCATTGCCAAAAAGGAGGCAGCGAACCTCTACAAAGGAGAGACAAATGAAGTTAAGGTGGAGGTATGGAAGTACATCAAGGATGCAAAGATGCGCAGAGACAACGAGAAGGAGGGAATGTGGAGTGAAGACAATTATGGGAGGTAATGATTCATGAATTCTGACATGTCAATAAGCTGACAATTTCATAGAAATATTGAAAAACTCACCACTATAGTCAATAAATTCTTGACCGGACTTGCAGATGCGACAGGGTTTTCATTCTCCCTCCTTGCAGGTGGCCCTTCTCCAGAGCTTGGTGGATTGATTGATGTCTATAGGTAAGTCATCCATATTTATCCATAGCATCCAGTACTTACCTTGGATACAAAGTTTTCATGTAGGTCAAATGAAGTATGGGAACAACTTTAGTCAAACATACCCAGAATTTGAGAGCACTATTATGTCTCCTTTTAAAGGCTATCTACACAGAGTATATCATGAGTTCACTGTAGTCACTTATAGCATCTGACTTACCAATTTATCAATAGCAGAGGCCACAGCAACTTTGAAGGCAAGGCTAGGGAGTGCAAGTGATCTCAATCATGATGATGGTGGTGATTGTTCACTGATAAGTGCAGGGTTAGGAATTAGCCATGATGACACATCTGGTCAGGTGATGTTCAACACATCATCCCAGGCAGACAAAGTCCCAGACATCAATTTGCCTGAAAACTCGACTGATATCAATTGGCCGGACATAGACAACTCATTCTGGGAGGGACTCTCTGCTCAAGTCAATGCATTTGAGGTGTCAGGTGGAAATCAAACCTGCCATGCTTACCTCCCTACCCGCAGGCAGCATCTGCCTTGGAGTCACCATCAGCTCCCATAACTCCACCTCCTGGCTTGCCCTGAAATATATCTCAGCCTGCACCCATTGTGGTACCACTGCAGGACTTACCCACACCACTGCAGAACTCACCCACACTTCCTCCAACCACCACATTGGCCTCTGAGTCTACGTGAATTCAGGCCCCATCCATGGATTTATTTCAGCCTACACCCATCTTAGCTCCAGAGGACTCACCCATGCTTCCTCCAGCTGCTGTTCCTTCATCCACTGTGCCAGTTTCATCCCCATCTACCATACCCAATCTACAAAGTCAGCCTCTCGCACCCATCACATCCCCATCTACCATACCTGATCAACAAAGCCAGCCTCCCACACCTGTTGAGTGTTCCATTCTGTGCAGGACCAGCCAAGTCTCTGTTCCATCCTCATGCAATGTTATTGCTAACAGTATTGGCAATAACTGTCTGATTGCTAGCAAGTGCCATGGACTGGCAGGCAAAGATGGTGTCTCAGGTCACAAGAAGTGCATTGTTTTCATCATCTATAAATTCAGTAAATCTAACTTGACAAACAGGAAACAAAGAGTTTAAAGTTTCAAAGCTCTGCAGTCACTACCATACCTATCTTCACATATAATTAATTTGTCGTTGTGCATAATTGTTGTCTTGATAATAAAATGAGCTTACATGTTTCTGGTCAGTGAAAATCTGAAAACACTTGGAAATGTGAGAATATGTACATCACGTTGTAGGAAACATTCTCACTGCAGCCCTGCAGAGGCCTATTTTACGGAGTACGTCAAAAGCCCAGTTGTCTGGACATCAGTACAGTCACTCCAGTCATCTCCGATAAAACCCGCTCAAACCCGACGCTTTCCCGCGCTCTCCGAGCCTCGGACCCGCCAGAGATGCACCGGACCCGCTCGCATACCTTCGGAAACCCGTCCGTCCTATGTCCTGTCCGTTCCGTCCAACCTCACTGGTGCGTAGTAGCTTATTTCCCATGGCTGATGCAGTATACAGCGTTATTACCTGTGTTCCCACACGTCCGCAGTGCCTCATGTTAGTTTACATACAGTGGCTCAAAAAACTGTCCACATGTTTGCGCTATTTTGACTGTTTACATCATTGTACAAGAATGGATAGGTATTCCCAGGACATCCTGCCATGGCCTGGGAGTACTACATCAGGGCTTCAAATGAGCCCTTACCCGTGGGAATTGGTGGTCATATGGTGGCACTATGAGGTTTGCAAAATGATGACTCATGTGGACAGTTTTTTGAGGCTAGATTGAAACTATATAAATTAATGGTTATGACACCATAAAGTCATACCATTATTAAATAAATTATAATGTGGTGTCATTATGGCATTATTAAACCTATCTCTTACTATATAATGAAGGGAGTCTCATGTATGATAGTCATAATCACCATGAAAGCCATCTCCTCTGCTCAAAGGGATAACATCCTCTCTCTCTCTACTGCTGGCCTCTCTGCTCGTCAAATAGCATCTAGAACTGGTGTATGCAAGTCTACTGTGGCCAAGCTCACCAAAGAATGTCACCCAGACAAAGAAAACTCTAGTGGAGGTCGTCCATCCAAACTCACCTCTACTGATAGGAGGGCCATTATTCAGCATATTACTACAGGAAAGGCTGACAATGCTGTCCAAGTCACTCATCACATCAATTCCATCATCACTACCCCTGTATCTTCACAAACTGTGAGAAATGTTCTCAAGGCAGCCAACCTCAAGGCTGTAACAAAGAAGAAGAAGCCTCTCCTTTCTATCAGTCATAGAAAAAGAAGACTGGACTTTGCCCTGGCCCATCAAAACTGGACTGTAGAGGACTGGAAGCGTGTCATATGGTCAGATGAGACTAAAATCAACAGGATTGGGTCAGATGGAAAGGTATATGTGTGGAAAAAGAAGGGGGGGCCTCTAACAGACAGAGAGATTAATGGGACACTCAAGTTTGGAGGAGGTTCTCTGATGGTATGGGGGTGTATGGGGTGGAATGGTGTAGGAATGGTGTAGGAATGCTTGCAGAGGTTGAGGGGAGGATGGATGCTGAGCAGTATGTGGACATTCTCAACCACCACTTGCTGCCTAGCATGGCAGAATCAGGAATTGATGAAGAAGATATCATTTTCCAATAGGATAATGATCCCAAGCATACATCCAGGAGAGCCAGAGAATGGTTTGAAGAACATAATATTCATCTCCTTGACTGGCCAGCACAGTCCCCTGATGTCAATGTCATTGAACACCTCTGGGGAATACTCAAAAAGAAGCTTATGGCCTATGAACACCCCCCTAAAGGAGTATGGGAGTTATGGGAGAGAGTGGTGGTAGAGTGGGGACAGATTACAGCAGAGGACTGTCAGAAGTTGATTGAAAGTATGCCTAGAAGGATAGAGGCAGTAATCAAGGCCAAGGGAGGCCACACAAAGTACTAGAATACCTGATTTCCTATGTAAAATATCTGAGTCAAAAAACTGTCCACATGAGTCATCGTTTTGCAAACCACATAGTGCCACCATATGACCACCAATTCCCACGGGTAAGGGCTCATTTTGAAGCCCTGATGTAGTACTCCAAGGCCATGGCAGGATGTCCTGGGAATACCTATCCATTCTTGTACAATGATGTAAACAGTCAAAATAGCGCAAACATGCGGACAGTTTTTTGAGCCACTGTATCTCCGGACCCGATGTTTTCCTGTTTTTGATATTCTGGATTTCTACGTAGCTAGTTATATAGGACTGGTAGTACAACCAAGCACTCATTACTTTACTGTAGGTGGGACTTCCCATCTACTTGGTCACATACCTGTCTCTACTTGTTACCTGGCTGAATAAACCTGGTTATCACCTGTTCCGCACCCGCTTCGCACCCGAAACCCTTGCCATTCATTTTCCCTGACTTTCCCTTGTTTCCGGACATAGTCCGACGCTTTCCGCACCCATTCCCGTGCTATTCTCCGTAACCCGACGACCCGAAGCTTCGGACCCGCTTTTTCTGTGCTTCGGACTTGGTAGAGTACCTTCGGACCCGACGTTTTGACCTCCAGACTTGGTCCGCATACCTTTGGACTTGTTCCTTTACCTTTCCGTGACCTTAGATACTAACTTTCAGACTTATATCAGTAGCAGACCCCTTTAGGGTCGAACGTTCTTGCCTTGCAAGTGAAGCAGCAGGTATAGCAAAGACCCAACATTATATCCGCCCACTGCAGAGTTGTTTCCCACAACGTGGTACAAGACTCAGTGTAGACCGCCATACACATACATAGTATAGACGGTGGGCAAAGCAAACAGTACACAGAGTGTTAAGTGACAAACAGTATGCGGAGTGTTAAGTCAATGTGACAACCTGTCACTTAAAGCTAGAAAATGAAGGGCGAGAATATGAACATCACGTGACAACAGGTTGACTTACATGACAAGCCTTAGTGCACAGCAACGTGCTCAATGGTTTCTTCTTTCAAAGTGAAGATCTATCTCACCCATAGCCGCCGGATCAGAAATAGCTGAAATCAAGATCTAGAAGGGGACCTGGCCAGAGAGGGGGGCTGAGAGTGTCTAGTTTTGGTACTCGACCCCTCCCAAGAAGGCCTGGAAAGATCTGAGAATCAAAATTTTGGATCCTCCATGGATGTATTGAAGGATATATCCATCTGGATGATGGACAACCTGCCTAGATGATGTATCCTGGTTTTAGGACTATAGTCCACTTTGAATGTATCAATCTAGCATTATAGACTTGGAGAGTAACATTCTGGGAGGAAGCAGCAGCAAGAGGGGTGGTCATAATAGTTGTCGACATCTTTAGCAGCAATGGCAGCAAGCAATGAGCTAGGTTTAATTAGTTGGGTTGTGGTGCAGATGGCGAGACGAGCATGACAAGGACATCCCCTAACTGAAGGGAGGCCCTTTATAAACTGCCTGAGACTGACTGTTGGAGCAGGGAGCACAGTGCAGGGGTTAGGAGCATGAGGCAAGAGTTAGAGCGAGGCATAGTGAAGAGATCAGAAGTGCAACACAAGGCAGGTGACAGGGGTCACATAGTTCTGGGGTCCTGATGGACACGCATACATAGATATACAACATGTAGATGACAACAATCATCCAGTACCACTCTAGAGAGCTAGGCTGGCGGGACCATATGGTGATGAGAGTGGGGAGAATGCCCATCTAATCAAGCACGAGCAGATTTCAGGACACGTTTCAATAGACAAATGTGCATGGATACAACACCTTCAGCAACATGACACATTACCAGGACACAGCAGTATCTCTCCCATTTCATCTCCTTCAACCCCATTGGAAAGGGAACCATCAACACCACAATGCAAGTTTTCATTACCAGTACCCCAGTACACAGGAATGCAAGCTGGTCAGAAGAAATCGACAATGAATATCACCTTTACCCAGCACATTTCACACCAGACGAAAACATTTCTTCATCCTATTCCACAGAATCCTCAATCTCTTCTATCACACCCACCAAACCAATAATCAAATCTACACTCAGACTGCAATTGATATTCCTTAGTCAACCCCCTGCTCTACTGCCATCCTCAGACAGATTCAAATCAGTTGTAACCAAACCAGCCATAACAATTAAAACCCAATCAAATCCAAAAACAACAATCATGGTTGATACTGTGAAACCAGTTCCACTCTTCTATGGTGACTATGGGGAGAAAGAAAACCCAGTGGCATGGATTCGCCCAGTTCAAGCTATCTCTACCAGTCTCATGGACAGATGCACAACATGTACAACAGTTGGGAATGCAGTTAACACCAGGAGAAGCAGCAGCTGAATGGTACCAAGGATTATCATCTTTCCAACTCAGTTCATTCACTAGCCTCAAAGTAGAATTTTTCAAATGCTGGCTGTCACCCAAATGCCCCAAGCTCACATGGTGCAACAGAAGGAGCGCATTATGGCACAGGTGTTGAAAGAAGAGGAAGTTGGCGAATGGACGCAAGAGGGACGAACAGGCAACTATGCACATATGACCTGGGCAGTTAATGTTTCATGACTGGCACTAGGTATGGGCAATGTAAATGGTAACATGATTGAGTATGTATTGGAGGACATCCTGAACCTGCTGAAAGACCATCTCAGGTGTACGTACAACACCTGGGATGAGTTTGTGGAGGATATACAGGATGTCCCGAACATGAAGCTTAAGCATGGATGCGAAGACCTCGAGAAGATGCGAGTTTGAGACACTGAAATCACCAAACTCAAAGCACAAAACATGCAAGTGCCTTTGAGTCTACCACAGCAATTTGCACAGATGACAATGGGAACCCATCAACTACCCCCATCAGCCTACTGCCAAACACTGTGCATTCCCCAATGCACCACCAACTATAGTTGCTACAGCAATGCAACCATCAGGCATCATTTCCAATCCATTCGCAACACCACAGTGGTGCACCACTGGGATACAATAGTGGCAGAGGAACATTTGCCCCACACATACAATTAACATGAGCCCAGATCTTGGAAAGATTGATGCTCATACCTCAGAGACCTAATACTGTAGCAGGCATGCGGCAGTACGAAGTACAGTGGCTCAAAAAACTGTCCGCATGTTTGCGCTATTTTGACTGTTTACATCATTGTACAAGAATGGATAGGTATTCCCAGGACATCCTGCCATGGCCTTGGAGTACTACATCAGGGCTTCAAAATGAGCCCTTACCCGTGGGAATTGGTGGTCATATGGTGGCACTATGTGGTTTGCAAAACGATGACTCATGTGGACAGTTTTTTGACTCAGATATTTTACATAGGAAATCAGGTATTCTAGTACTTTGTGTGGCCTCCCTTGGCCTTGATTACTGCCTCTATCCTTCTAGGCATACTTTCAATCAACTTCTGACAGTCCTCTGCTGTAATCTGTCCCCACTCTACCACCACTCTCTCCCATAACTCCCATACTCCTTTAGGGGGGTGTTCATAGGCCATAAGCTTCTTTTTGAGTATTCCCCAGAGGTGTTCAATGACATTGACATCAGGGGACTGTGCTGGCCAGTCAAGGAGATGAATATTATGTTCTTCAAACCATTCTCTGGCTCTCCTGGATGTATGCTTGGGATCATTATCCTATTGGAAAATGATATCTTCTTCATCAATTCCTGATTCTGCCATGCTAGGCAGCAAGTGGTGGTTGAGAATGTCCACATACTGCTCAGCATCCATCCTCCCCTCAACCTCTGCAAGCATTCCTACACCATTCCTACACCATTCCACCCCATACACCCCCATACCATCAGAGAACCTCCTCCAAACTTGAGTGTCCCATTAATCTCTCTGTCTGTTAGAGGCCCCCCCTTCTTTTTCCACACATATACCTTTCCATCTGACCCAATCCTGTTGATTTTAGTCTCATCTGACCATATGACACGCTTCCAGTCCTCTACAGTCCAGTTTTGATGGGCCAGGGCAAAGTCCAGTCTTCTTTTTCTATGACTGATAGAAAGGAGAGGCTTCTTCTTCTTTGTTACAGCCTTGAGGTTGGCTGCCTTGAGAACATTTCTCACAGTTTGTGAAGATACAGGGGTAGTGATGATGGAATTGATGTGATGAGTGACTTGGACAGCATTGTCAGCCTTTCCTGTAGTAATATGCTGAATAATGGCCCTCCTATCAGTAGAGGTGAGTTTGGATGGACGACCTCCACTAGAGTTTTCTTTGTCTGGGTGACATTCTTTGGTGAGCTTGGCCACAGTAGACTTGCATACACCAGTTCTAGATGCTATTTGACGAGCAGAGAGGCCAGCAGTAGAGAGAGAGAGGATGTTATCCCTTTGAGCAGAGGAGATGGCTTTCATGGTGATTATGACTATCATACATGAGACTCCCTTCATTATATAGTAAGAGATAGGTTTAATAATGCCATAATGACACCACATTATAATTTATTTAATAATGGTATGACTTTATGGTGTCATAACCATTAATTTATATAGTTTCAATCTAGCCTCAAAAAACTGTCCACATGAGTCATCATTTTGCAAACCTCATAGTGCCACCATATGACCACCAATTCCCACGGGTAAGGGCTCATTTTGAAGCCCTGATGTAGTACTCCCAGGCCATGGCAGGATGTCCTGGGAATACCTATCCATTCTTGTACAATGATGTAAACAGTCAAAATAGCGCAAACATGTGGACAGTTTTTTGAGCCACTGTAGATGCTGACCAATAGCACCACATGTATGGCACAGACGGAGTTCCCTCCCCAGATCGTCCCTACCCATTGCATCTGGGCACAGCCATTCTAGGTTCTGGAGAATGCTACAATTGCAGACTAGTCATGGACCCAATCCACCTGAGCTCACAATGTACAGCAGCCAGCCCACTGTGTGTGCATGAGACCAGATGGCAACAACAAGTTGCAGGATTACTACGCAGCGCAATGGCACAACAACCAGTGCGATCTCCATACCCAGCTCCAGTCCAATACATTATGCCAACAAATTATCCCTACTATCAGCCATATGTAAAGCCTCAATTGACTCCAGTATACACAATCACACCGCAGGAGGAACACAATTGGGGAGAACAGAATGACACTTGGGGGACACTCGAGACTGGGTACGAGTGGGTTCTGGAAAATTATGCGGGACCACTGCAAACACCAGTGTATGAAACATTCTGGCTGCAGCCCTGCAGAGGCCCATTTTATGGAGTACGTCAAAGCTCAGTTCATCCGGACATCAGAACAGTGATCCCCACCCATCTCCGATGAAACCTGCTCAAACCCGACACTTTCCCGTGCTCCTCGCCTCGGACCCGCCAGACTACCCTCAGAGATCATCGGAGATCCTCCGGACCCGCTCACATACCTTCAGAAACCTGTTCATCATATGTCCTGTCCATTCTGTCCGACCCCACAGGTGTGTAGTAGCTTATTTCCCATGGCTGATGCAGTAGACAGTGCTATTACCTGTGTTCTCACACGTCTGCAGTGCCTCATGTTAGTTTACATACCTTCGAACCTGATGTTTTCCTACTTTTCAGTATTCTGGATTTCTACGTAGGTAGTTATATAGGACTGATAGTACGACCAAGAACTTTACTTTACTGTAGGTGGGACTTCCCATCTACTTGGTCACATACCTGTCACTACTTGCTACCTGGCTGAATATACCTGATTATCACCCATTCCACATCTGTCTCACACCCGCAACCCTTGCCATTTGTTTACCCTGACTTTCCCTTGTTTCCGGACATAGTCTGACGCTTTCTGTACCCACTCCCTGGCTATTATCCATAACCCGATGACCCGAAGCTTCGGACCCGCTGTTTTGACCTCCAGACTTGGTCTGCATACCTTCGGACTTGTTTCCTTACCTTTCCGTGACCTTAGACACTAACTATCAGACTTATATCAGTAGCAGACCCCTGTAGGGTCGAACATTCTTGTCTTGCAAGAGAAGCAGCAGGCATAGCAATCACCCAACACTACATCCACCTACTGTGGAGTTGTTAGCCACAACTGGAGCCCACTGTGAGGGGTTCATCTGATTAAGTTTTGATTTTTGGTATTTTTAGGTCTTACCTGGAAACCCACACTTCGGACCCACTTTCCCACGCTTCGGACCCGCTAACCCGCAACCATGACGCCCCCCTCTAGCTCCAGACTTGCCCCCTGTTTTACCGGAAACCCGTGCGAAGTACTGACATTCCTGCAGACAGTACACCAACTTGGACAAGACAATGGATTACCTGAAAAAGACCTGATCAAGTATGCCCTGAGGTACACTGTCCCTGAGGAGAGAGAAGTATGGGAATTTTGCAATACCTGCACTGGTGACAATTTTATGGACTTTGCTAATGAGATTTTGGGCATGTACCCATGCGGAGAAGAGAGATGCTACACCAGACCCACTAACCCGCTGTTTTCCGAAACTCCGGACCCGCTTTCCCGCGCTCTCCGAGCCTCGGACCCGATGCTAAGAAACCCGGAACCCACAGCACCAGTAGTCCCAGTAGTTGCATTACATGTAGAAATACCTGTCAACAAACCTGTACCTCAAACCCTGGCCATGGATGAAGAAGTACAGCAACCTGTCAAAACTCAGGACAACCCGACAATCTCCAATGCACCCGCACCTGCTAACCCGACCCACGGGAACCCGCTTTTTGCAGCAGAAACATTGGATATGTTCACAGAGGTTATTGACATAGATGTACTGACACTGGACATTTCGAGTTTAGATCCAAAGTCCCTAGGAGACGCAAACCCTGGAAAACCCAAAATCTCCGCACCTGATCACCCGGACATATGGGATATTGACATTGGAGTCCTAGACTATGAACCCAAAATCTCCACACCTTGTCACCCAGATATCACTGACACCTTCATACTAGCAGCAACTGTCCTGTTACTCACTGGTTATGTTTTATGGTATAGGTTTAGCATACACCCGACCAACCCAAAGATCCGACCCGCAAACCCACACCCTTGGACCCGCTTTTCCCATGCTCTCAGACCTGCAAAACCCACTTTTTCAACACCTGGCCCACCCACACCTCAGAAACCAATACCAGTACCTAGTATACAGTTTTTACCAGTACCCTCGGCCATCACAGTCAAGCATGGCACTCACCCGGTATGAATGTGGAAGATGTGCCCAAATCCAGAAAAAGCTATGACCCAGAAACCCGGACCCGCATAACTCGAAAACCCAGAAATGCGGATATACATACCAGGAACTTGCACATACATCAGAAGTCACTTGTCTTACCCCGGGTTTTGTCTGGTGATTTTCCTTACATACCCAAGCCCCTATTTTACCTTCGGACCTGCAGACTCAGACTAGCAACAGACAATTTTCGGACTATAGCATCGGACTCATAAAAATGCAGAGACAAACCCCAGTATTGATTTCTTTTTACTTCAAACCATGAGACCCACACACGCCCTGATTTTACATAGAGAAACCTGAAAACCCGGAAACATCAGACTTGCACCATGGTAGAGAGAACCCAGAAGTTGCACGATGAAGCTAAGTCGGATGGTACTCCACACACCTGTACCAGGATTCTTACCCGATTGATACCTTTGCTTCACACTTTTGATTATTTTTTCTCTATTTTTTTAGACACCTCAGTGGGGAGACCTGGACCCAGACATCAGACATAGGGGACTCGGAAATCGGACCCAGACACTTGGAGACCTAGCATCGGACCTGGAGATTTGAAGATATGTTGCAGAGATGTACAGAAGTGATTGGAAGAGACGTTGACACAGAGAAACCTAGACCCGGACACGTACCCGCATTTTTGCACCTCTTCTGGACATGTTCCCGTGCACCCGCACCCTCGGACCCGCTGTTGATCTTCGTTGCCGGTCTGTTAAAACCTTCAACAAAAATAACAAACCAAACAATGCTACTGGTCAGCAGTTCCTGTGCTCAGAAGGCTGGTTCAGTAGTTGTTCAAAGGAGTGGTCTGACCCTAGTAGTACTCCAAACACTTCAAGTGGTTGAAGGTTTGGGGTGGAAGTTGGAATAGATGAAGCAGAGAGACAAGGTTCCAGTTGAACAATGTCTAGAATGATGATGATGATGAAGACTGAAAAATGCGAAGCCTATCTGAGGCTTCAGAGGGGAATGGACATGGAATGTGAACTGAAGAAGTTGATTGCTCTGTAGCTAAAGTACAGGGGTTTATATAGAGTATAGTACCTGTGTACGTCTGTGTATGCAAAGCAACGCTCCAGGCAATGAGTAGGGCAATGAAGAGGGCAATGAAAGGGGGGAATGGAATGAATGTGCTGCGCTTCAGGGGTAATGACTGAGCAATTTCGAAAAATAGAACAAATCCTATGCAGAATGAGTCATAAAATGGAGAATGAGTCATAGGGATAAAGAATGAGTCATAAGGACAAAGAATGAGTCAGAAAATGAAAAAGCGATGATAAAGCAGGGCTGTGACCATTACAAACCATGACTCATGACCTGAGTCATCATGACCAATTGCTATGCAAGCATGACAAAGTGCTGTGCAGTGATGATGCAAGAGCTGTGACGCAGCAATGATGCAGCATATGGGCAGTGGAGAATGGAATGGAGTGATGATGCCATGATGGTGTGATGATCCGAATGCTCTGCTGCAGAGATGTCATGTGGTTGTTGGTGCAGAATGTCGACATGCAGGGATCATGGGATATATACAGTCTGTGAGACGTTTCCCCAACATGATAAAGGGATTGGTCATCTGCATAGGGACTTGGTTGTTTGCAATCTCTGGTGAGCATTAGGATGGAATGGCATGGTGTCCACAGTGATCATGAAGGTGAGGTGCGAGTGGATAATGGTTTGAATGGTTCGACGAATATAAGCTGCTGTGGGAAACAACTCCGCAGTAGGCGGATATAATGTTGGGTGAATGCTATGCCTGCTGCTTCTCTTGCAAGACAAGAATGTTCGACCCTAAAGGGGTCTGCTACTGAGATAAGTTTGATAGTTAGTGTCTAAGGTCACAGAAAGGTATGCAGACTAGTCCGAAGGTATGTGGACCAAGTCCTAAGGTCAAAATGTCAGGTCCGAAGGTATTCTACCAAGTCTGAGGGTCAAAATGTCGGGTCCGAAGGTATACTACCAAGTCCGAGGCGCAGGAAAGCGGGTCCGGAGCTTTGGGTCATCGGGTTATGGGTAATAGCAAGGGAACGGGTTCGGAAAGTGTTGGACTATGTCTGGTGTAGGAAACAATCTGGCTACAGCCCTGCAGAGCATCATTTCCCCATGCTAGTCAATACCTACACTCACAGTCCAAAGTCATTCCAAAGAGTCGCGAACAGTTCCGGATAGTTGTGGTCAGTTACGCACCTTCGCGCATCGTTGCGGTGGCTCCGCATACTGGGTTATGATCCGCATCACTCCACATAACCGTACCGGTCCCTTGCATCGTCCTCCCATGTCCTGTCCATGTCCATCCAACCCCACTGGTGCGTTATTAGTCCTTACCTGTTGTCTATTGATCATTTGCAGGCTGTTTTACATACTTTTCCCATGCATGAGGCTAGCTTAGCGCTATTACGTCTTATATCACTCCGGACTCGCTTGTACATATGCGATCACCTGCATAGTCCCGGATTCATATGGACTCACATAAATACTGGCCCAGGACTCATAACTACTCACTTTTCTACATTCCCTTCCTTTGAGTCGGTGTTGCAGGAGTCACTAGCTTTAGTCTACCTCGTTCTTTGTTCTTGCACAATTGATTGCAGTTCTCCCTATCTTGCACTAGGCCTCTACACTCCTTGAGCGTTCGACCCTTGCTAGTTATACCTAGAAACCTCATCACATAAAGTTCCGGAACAGATCCCGGTAAAACTTCGCATCGCGTCCCTTATACCCGGTATCCTTACCTGTCATACCCGTCACCCATTACCTGGTACTTGGACTCGTATACTTGGTTCCCTTCTAGTTATATCCGTGCTCTCTTACTCCGTGTCCGCACCGCACTCACCTCGCAACTCATCCGCATACCCGCATCTCACATCTTCGCCGCATAGCTTGCGGAGTCCGTCGCATAGATCATAATACCCAGCCGCACTTGTCCCTTCGCTCTTGCAAACTTGAGGAACTGCTCTCAGAGCTATCCCTTTGGGTTGACTACTACTCTCGCACCAAACAGGATCGACACGCTATCACTATAGCGCGCTTCTACGATTTCTCCCACACCAGAAACAAGGGAAAGTCAAGGAAAATGAATGACAGGGGTTACGGGTGCGGAACGGGTGAGAACCAGGTATATTCAGCCAGGTAACAGGTAAGGACAGGTATGTGACCAAGTAGATGGGAAGTCCCACCTACAGTAAAGTAAAGAGCTTGGTCGTACTACCAGTCCTATATAACTAGCTACGTAGAAATCCGGAATATCAAAAACAGGAAAACATCGGGTCCGAAGGTATGTAAACTGACATGAGGCACTGTGGACTTGTAGGAACACAGGTAATAACGCTGCCTACTGCATCAGCCATGGGAAACAAGCTACTACGCACCAGTGGGGTTGGACAGAATGGACAGGACATAGGACAGACGGGTTTCCGAAGGTATGTGAGCGGGTCCGGTGCATCTCCGGCGGGTCCGAGGCTCGGAGAGCGTGGGAAAGTGTCAGGTTTGAACGGGTTTCATCGGAGATGACTGGAGTGACTGGTCTGATGTCCGGATAACTGGGCTTTCGACGTACTCCATGAATTGGGCCTCTGCAGGGCTGTGGACAGAATGTTCACGACACCGCTGAAGAGGATTGGAAATGGTAGGGTGATGAGGACAGGATGAATAAAGACGCGGTTTTCGACGTATTGGTGCAATTTGGCATGGTCTGGCTGATGCTGAGGTTGTCTGAGAGTGTAGTGGGTGAAGATGGGAGAGCATTGGAAGCGTGTGAATGGGGGAAAGGTGAATAAACCTCGTTGAATGTGAAATGCCATAAAAATGCGGGATGCCGTAATACTGTTGAAAATCACTGAAAAATCGAAAAATTAAAGGAAAGGAAGGGAAACAAATGAAAAGGTGAGTAAGGAATGATATGGGAAATGAAGATATAAATAAAAAAACCATGTTCTCGCTACCAAACACATTTGGTGCGTGACACCGCTTTTCCCACACACCCGCATACCCTCGGACTTGTTCCCACACATTCAGCAGTATGTTGAGACACAAACCCCATCATTCCATACCCATTCCTGCATACCTGGATACCTGTTAGACATGTTCCCATGCGAACCATACACCTGTAACCAGTAACCCAGACATGTTCCCACACACCCGCAGATCATCAGACCCGCTGTTTTTACCCTTGGACTTGTTCCCATGCATTCAGTCAACTCCGGAGTATGTTGAAACGCGCAAGGTCTATCATTCCGCACCTGTCCCCCAGTGATGCGCCATGTACCCAGATACTTTTGATTATGTTCTTGCACTACCTGCAGACCTGCACCTGTCAACCTGATGCTTTCCCACGCTCTCTGAGCCTCGGACCCAGTGGATACCTTCAGACATTGTCATACACCCTTGGATACATCAGATTCATTGTCCCCTGTTTACCCGCATACTACTGTCATACCCAGTGATTACCCGCATGTCCTGGTTGCCAAACTTGCATGTTTGTCAAAGTTTCACCAGTAACAGCTGACTGTGGATAGTCAGATCCTAAAGTCCCTAGGAGATGTCATGAACATTCTGTCCACAGCCTTGCAGAGGCCCATATCACAGAGTATGTCAAAGACCCAGTTGTCTGGATGTTAGAACAGTCATCCCCACCCATCTCCGACAAAACCCGCTCAAACCCAACACTTTCCCACGCTCTCCTCGCCTCGGACCCGCCAGACTACCCTCGGAGATTATTGGAGAGCCTCCGGACCCACTCACATACCTTTGGAAACCCATCTGTCCTATGTCCTGTCCATTCTGTCCAACCCCACTGGTGCGTAGTAGCTTGTTTCCCATGGCTGATGCAGTAGACAGTGTTATTACCTGTGTTCTCACATGTCCGCAGCGCCTCATGTCAGCTTACATATCTTCAGACCCAATGTTTTCCTATTTTCTATATTCCGGATTTCTACATAGCTAGTTATATAGGACTGATAGTACGACCAAGAACTTTACTTTACTGTAGGTGGGACTTCCCATCTACTTGGTCACATACCTGTCATTACCTGCTACCTGGCTGAATATACCTGATTATCACCCATTCCGCATCTGTCTCGCACCCGCAACCCTTGCCATTTGTTTACCCTGACTTTCCCTTGTTTCCAGACATAGTCCGACACTTTCCGTACCCGTTCCCTTGCTATTATCCATAACCTGACGACCCGAAGCTTCGGACCCGCTGTAGGAAACAATCTGGCTACAGCCCTGCAGGACATCATTTCCCCATGGTAGTCAACCAGAGTACTCACAGTCCGAAGTTGTTCCAAGTACTTGCGAACAGCTCCGGACAGTTGTGTCCAGTTACACACCTTCGCGCGACGATGCGGTTACCCCCACATGCCCAGTTCCGGATCGCATCACATCGCACTTCCCATCATCCTCGCATTGTCCTGTCCATGTCCATCCATCCCCACTGGTGCATTATTAGTCCTTACCTGTTGTCTATTGATCATTTGCAGGCTGTTTTACATACTTTTTCCATGCATGAGGCCAGCTTAGCGTTATTGCATCTTATATCACCCCAGACTCACTTGTACATATGCAATCACCTGCATATTCATATGGACTCACATAAATACTCGCCCAGGACTCATATACCTGGCTCCTTTCTAGTTATATCTGTGCTCTCTTACTCCGCGTCCGCACCGCACTCGTCTCATAACTCATCT
The DNA here is from genome assembly GCA_016628065.1 of Suillus lakei. Classification (NCBI taxonomy): domain Eukaryota; kingdom Fungi; phylum Basidiomycota; class Agaricomycetes; order Boletales; family Suillaceae; genus Suillus; species Suillus lakei. The sequence goes on from JABBWA010000043.1 coordinate 211,460, forward strand.
GCATATCCGCATCTCATATCTTCTCCACATTGCTTGCAGAATCTGTCGCATAGATCATAATACCCAGCCGCACTTGTCCCTTTGCTCTTACAAACTTGAGGAACTGCTCTCAGAGCTATCCCTTTGGGTCGACTACTACTCTCGCACCAAACAGGATTGACACACTATCACTATAGCACGCTTCTATGATTTCTCCCACACCACTATTTTGACCTCCGGACTTGGTCCGCATACCTTTGGACTTGTTTCCTTACCTTTCCATGACCTTAGACACTAACTATCAGACTTATATCAGTAGCAGACCCCTTTAGGGTCGAACATTCTTGTCTTGCAAGAGAAGCAGCAGGCATAGCAATCACCCAACATTATATCTGCCTACTGCGGAGTTGTTACCCACACCAGACCAGCAGTAGTCCCACAAATACCAAGTCCACCTTCATATGCATCGCCTGCATCTCCGCTGACCCCTTCACTTGCCCACATGATTCAGGTAGAGTCACAAGCACCTCGTACTGTACATAATACAGACATTTCTCCTTCACTCATTGAATCTGTTTCAACTATCTCACAAACTGACATGCAGTCAACCAATATCCTTAGCAGCACAGATCTTTCCTTTTCTCCAACTATGAACATAGTCACATCGTCAGAAGGTCTACCATTAAATATAGGCCCAGTGTTGATCTTTGTTGCTGATCAGTTGTAAACCACAACAAAACAACAAACCTAGCAATGCTACTGCTCAGTGGTCCTTATGCTGAGAAGCACTGGGTACAGTAGTTGTTCAGTTTGGGTGGCCTGACCCTTGGTAGTGCACCACACACTTTGAGTGTGAGGGGTTTAGGTTGAAGGATAGATGAGCACAACTAAGTCTGGAGTGACCTAGCTGTGTTGGAGGGCGAAGAAAGAATAAGCAGAGATAATGGACTGGACTGAATGAATAGCAGTGGGACAGTGTTCCAGGTGAACAAGGTCCAAGAAGGCATGGAAGGATAAAAAATGCGAAGCCAACTGAGGCTTCAGAGAGAACTGGACATGAAATAGTGAACTGGATAAGTTGATTTTCTGTAGCTAAAGTACAGGGCTTTATATAGAGTAGAGTGTCTGTGTACGTCTGTGTATGCAAAGCAACACTCCAGGCAATGAGTAGGGCAATGAAGAGGGCAATGAAAGGGGGGAATGGAATGAATGTGCTGCACTTCAGGGGTAATGACTGAGCAATTTCGAAAAATAGAACAAATCCTATGCAGAATGAGTCATAGAATGGAGAATGAGTCATAAAGACAAAGAATGAGTCAGAGAATGAAAAAGTGATGATAAAGCAGGGCTGTGACCATTACAAACCATGACTCATGACCTGAGTCACCATGACCAATTGCTATGCAAGCATGACAAAGTGCTGTGCAGTGATGATGCAAGAGCTGTGATGCAGCAATGACGCAGCACATGGGCAGTGGAGAATGGAATGAAGTGATGATGCTATGATGCCATGATGGTGTGATGATCCAAATGCTCTGCTGCAGAGATGCCATGTGGTTGTTGGTGCAGAGTGTTGACATGCAGGGATCATGGGATATATACAGTCTGTAAGATGCTTCCCCAACATGATAAAGGGAATGGTCATCTGCATAGGGACTTGGTTGTTTGCAATCTCTGGTGAGCATGAGGATGGAATGGCATGGTGTCCACAGTGATCATGGAGGTGAGGTGCGAGTGGATAATGGTTTGGATGGTTCGACGAATATAAGCCGCTGAAGAGGATTGGAAATGGTAGGGTGATGAGGACAGGATGAATAGAGATGCAGTTTTCGACGTATTGGTGCAATTTGGCATGGTCTGGCTGATGCTGAGGTTGTCTGAGAGAGTAGTGGGTGAAGATGGAAGAGCATTGGAAGCATGTGAATGGGGGAAAGGTGAATCAACCTTGTTGAATGCGAAATGCCATAAAAATGCGGGATGCCATAATACTGTTGAAAATCACTTGAAAATCGAAAATTTAAGGGAAAGGAAGGGAAACAAATGAAATGGTGCATAAGGAATGTTATGGGAAATGAAGATAAAAATAAAAAAAACCATGTTCTCACTACCAAACATGTTTGGTGCATGACAGTGTGCGTATGTAGAATGCATAACACAGAAGGAAGCTATAGCATTAGCAAAGGACATACACACTAACAATGGGCATTGGGAGAGGGATCTCACAAAGCTACAGCTCATGGACCAAATCATGAGTCCTCGGTTGGATCAGTCCATCGTAATGGCACTGCTCAAGTGCCCGCAATGTAAAAACTTCAGCTCATTGCAATTACACGCCTTGATGTATCCAATCACTCAACACCATCCATTCAAATTGTTAGTCGTGGACTACCTGTCACTTCCAAAGGGCAAAGGCAGATACCATAACATCCTCCTTATCCTCAATACATACTCCCAATATGTATGGGGATTCAAGTTGAAAACCCATGGCACCGCAAAGACCACAATAACAGGACTGGATGCAGTCGCACACACCTTCCAGTCCCCAGAGACATTCATGACTGACAGTGGGTCACACTTTGACAACGGAGATGTTCGAGCATGGTGCCTAGCACACAACTCATCACACCATGTCATAGCAGTATACTCCCTGTGGATCAACGGGTTAGTTGAGAACACCAATGGAAAGCTGTTAGGATGATTGAAGCAGCTATGTAGCCCAGAACTAGGGAAAGACGATTATGAGAGCACAAGGGCAGAGGACCTCACTAGAGCATGGCCAGACCATTTCAACACCACAATCTGTCAGCTGAACAAACAGCTTATACCAGCATTCAAGTTTTCACCAAAGGAGCTCCTCCTAGGACTAGTGGTCAACACCAACCATACCACCGTGGCAGATGCAAGCACAACTCTTGACGCATCAGACATTAATGTCCACATGGCATATGTAGATCAGCAGCAAACAGACGGCACAGACCATGCAGCAGCTCACACAATAAAATGGAAGGCCAAGTTCAACAGGAAAGTTCTACGATCACATGTGGGAGAGGTCGTATTTGAACCAGGACAACTGGTTCAAGTATATGCAAGTGCCATGGATATGACAATGGCAAGCTCAAGGAAACTCATACCCAGATGGCTGGCACCTAGGCGAGTCATCTCTCAAATCAGTAATTCATACACTCTCACTTCATTAGAAGGATTTCCGATTAATGGAATATTCCATGCATGATGCCTTCATTGTTTCATTCCACGCAATGGCACCATGCTGGACACACTTCAAACAGTGTTGCAAAGCGGAGATAAAAACAAGGAACCAGAGCAGAACGAGACATGGAGAACCATTCAAGAAGAACTAGAGAACATATCAGATTCAGAGGACGAAGTTGAGGATAGTGAAAGAGATATAGATGGCGACGGTTGACCTAGGATGCACTCCTGGGGGAACACTTTTTGGAGAAGGGGCAAATGGAGCGGGGAGCACAGTGCAGGGGTTAGGAGCACGAGGCAAGAGTTAGAGCGAGGCATAGCGAAGAGATCAGAAGCGCAACACGAGGCAGGTGACAGGGGTCACATAGTTCTGGGGTCCTGATGGACACGCATACATAGACATGTACAACACGTAGACGACAACAATCATCCAGTACCACTCTAGAGAGCTAGGCTGGCGGGACCACTGTGACATTCTGAGTGGTCAGTCACAATGACTCGACTACCTGAGAGCTTTCGGCATCATTCAGCACAGCCTGCTGCACAGCGAGCGGTGGGATGAGTCGATTGACTGACTCGAGCCTGTGAGTCTTTGCGAATTGAGAGCGGTACCGGATAATGTTATGTGAAATTGCCATTCAACGTCGCGGAGTTCTAAGTTAGAAAGACTTTGCATGGAGTGTGACGCTCACGAAGGTAGAAACGACAATATTGTAGGGCAGTCAATTCTGTCAGGAAGATATTAGGAAGATACACATGGTAAGTAGTAAAGTATAGTATCATGATGGAATAAATGCACGCGAAATAAATACAACACATGTGCTGTCCTGGCAGCTGCAAGGATACAAGAAAACGTGGTGTTCGAGGTCAACTCATTTGTATCACTGACAGGAGCGGCTAGCTCAAGAAATTACATTCAGTCTGTCGTGTTCGGCCTTGATGTATTCCACAACTTCATCAACCGAAGGCCGCGTCTCGACGCGTGGCGACCAACATTGTTCAAAATAGCGCCAGTAAACATCAGCGATTGCGGGTTGTGTGGGTCGTGCCGGCAGGATGCGTTTGAATTTGGCCACAGTGACAGAAGTCTCGCCCATGCCGAAGTACGGGAAGAGGCCAGATAACACCTAATGAAATATTTGGGATCATTTACTCGCGACAGATAAGAGGGTCGGCAATACCTGCATCATGATGCAACCAAATGAATAGATGTCACTTGCTTTATTTGGCTTGCTAACTTCTTCGTTGGGATTTTCAGGATCAAGCGGTATGATCTCTGGAGCAGCCCAACGAATTGCGCCTGGGCCGTGAGAGTCGAAGAAAGATGTTTCATGGTCCGCCAGTAGGCGCGACAGGCCGAAGTCCGCAAGGAGAGCGTTACCGTTCTCATCGATCAGAACATTTAACTATAAATTTATGAGTAGGGCGGACTGACTTTTGAGAAAACCGTGACATACAGGCATAAGGTCCCCATGGATAATATTTCTAAAATGCACTGATTCATCGTGTATAGTCTGAATGAGGTCACAGAGCCACAAGTAAATTCACTCACGATACTGCAGACCTAAAACGACTTGGACGAGCTGTATTTTAACTGATCTCAGGGTGCGTCTATAAAATATAGACAAAAAATACTTACGAGAAGAAAGAGACGATGCATCTCAGGCGGCTCATGCCACATGGTCTCCAGATATTTATGGAGACAACCGTTCTCCATCCATGGACACACTAGCGCTGGAATACTATCAAAATTGTCCGTAATGCCATACAGAGGCAATATATGCGAGTGTTCCAGCTCTTGCCAAACAAAGACTTCCTGGCGCAGTTTCTGGATAGAAAGTGATGGTAGATACCACATAAATCGACTACACGAGAGCTGACCTTGATCAATTTTTTCATGTCTTCTGAGTTCCTCGATGGCACTCTGAAAGCCTTGACTGCGACATCTCGCGGGGGCATCTGGCAGGGTCAAGCTAATCTTTTTGAAAGCAGACCAATTAATCAAACGAACTGTGATGCCGTTTCGAGAGAAGGAATCCAATTTGCACTTCCAGATGTTGCTGAAGCCGCCATAACTGAGGGGGTAATTCTGGGTGCGTGTAATATAACCCGTGAGATCCTGAGGTTCATCACGGTATTTTTTGAGGTCAACATCTCTGGAAATGAAGACGTTCAGCCTCAGCTCAAAGCGCCGTGCGTTTTGCAGGGGGAATATACACACATTTTTTGACAAGGTTGCGTCAGTGAGGAAAGAAGATCACCCTCGCAGTAAAAATCTTCACGCGCAACCAGGGATTCAACGACCTTGAAACTTGAGAGTGACCCAGAAGGCGAGACATTACAAGGTGATTCAGAGTCGGTATTGCTTGTTGTAAGATCCGGGACCATATTTGATTCATCGGAATTGCCCTACAGGTACACAACATCGAGTCGGTCAATGTCTGCATGGCGCCCATTGATAAGCACTCACTGAAGTGGGACCCTCACTGATGAAGCGCGAGATAGACCGCGGGCAACTAACGCGCAGCAGTCTCATCCAATCAATTCCTAATCATTGATCATCAGTGTTAATCGATAATCCACCAGGTAGAAGACTACCACTGTTAGATGTTGAATCCTCCGTAACTGGTCGCGACATTGTGCTGAAGCGGCAATGAAGAGAAGCCTGGATAAATTTCTCGAGAATGGAAAATGTCAGGAGCTACAGCAAGTGGAGAGCGATCTCATATTTATCGGACTGGAAGCATCCTCGCAATTTTCACAGAAGTAGAGCATGAGTATAAACCTGCCACCACATATCAGCATGAGCTCTCATTTGAGAGTCTTCTGAGCTGCCAGAACCTGCGATCTTTGCTGTGATTTCTCTAAAACATCAGGTGGATGATCACCCTGTTCACGGCGGCTGAGGTCAAATTAATGAATTCGCCCTGGTAGGTCTAAGGTAGGTTTGCGGAGTTCAATACATCCTCGTACTGCAACTGTATTGACACGAGTACTCACAATGCGGTTTCTCGTATCACAAGAACAGATGAGAACTCAGATGAAATTCCCTGAAGTACAACTTGATGCTGTGCAGCGACTGACTGGCAGTGCTTCTCCGCGAACAACGGTACCTACTGGACATGAACACTCATGATATCATGTATCACGCAGCAAGCAAGTTTGAATGCGCAATCTAAGATGAGCCCTCTATGCTGCAGAGTCTAAGTCAGTGTCCGTGAATTTATACCACACATACCGTACGTGATAGTCTAACACTCAGTCAGAGTAGTTACTAGTTCCGCACTGAACCCTACGAGTCCGTGATTCGGAAGTTCGCGGAACAAGCGCTGGTAGCCGCTGAGTTTTTTCTCGAAGCTACCCTGGACCGTCCCTTATCTCTTGCCTGTCTTCTTCCACCTCTAGTCCTAAGAATGGCATTGCCAACATCACGATCCGATCATTATCACTGAGTCGTGGCTGTGAACTTAATTTAGCAAACCGCGTACTGTACTAGAAACCACCCCGTTTCAGGAGTCCTAATTCCGCACCTCACGGCTGGCAGTGTATCAGACTAGGCCTGGTTTCGGAGGTGTTATCCGCGTGTTATGCTTAAACCATAATGTGATGCACTGAAAGAGTTCTACAGCTTGTCGATGGGAAAATGGTCCACTCGGTCTAACATTTTGCCGGAAACGTCCAGGGAACGTTGAAGGGAGGTTTTTCTGCCAGTGTATCGTTATTCCGCAAGAAGCTTACCTTGATTATTTTAGTATCAAAACCAGCAGGCTCGGGTGTAGAACGGTGGCGTCTTTTTGACTCGGGTAAGTCTTTCAATACCGTCGTGAAATGTTAGGCATACTAATGAAATCAAAATTGTTCTTTGTATCAAGGTTCGTCTGAGTCAATGAACCATCACAGCTGTAGTCGGTCTGGCTTTCATATGCCCTGAGATGAATCGCCTTTCAAGTTCCACCATGACCGTGGACATACTACAGGCCTTAAGGCGCGGGAGAAACCACTACTTGAAGCTTAAGAACAAAGTTTGCCATGCGCATCACAACGCCCGTTATAACGGCAGAACCAGCCCGCTCAATTGACGTCTTGACGCTCGGTAAAACTTGTACATGTAAACCGTCCGAAGCTCGCTCTGGAAATTTGACGAGCTGAGTGATGTTGTGGATCACGGCTGGGCTGACTTTTGGGGCTGATACATGGACATTAGCGGCCAGAATTTCCACAGGAGCATGGTGTCCATTCGAAATGCACAGGTGGGTGCTCGGCTGGACGCATGTGCTATGAAGGTTCGAAGAATTGTGATTTCGGTGAACCGGGAAGGAAGTATTGATTGATTGAAATAGCACTTCATGAGACTACCCAATGCACTTATGGCATGCTTGTTGAAAGGTATGAATATCGCATGCATTCAGCGTCTACACTCTAACATCCACATCCTGGTGCTTACTCAATAGCTAGAGGTCATGTCCAACCACGCTCCGACAGCCCCTCAACAGGGCTCCGGCATTTCTGATCTGCTCACATATTTCTGGCTAGTGGTGAAGCTACCTTTGACGTTCATTCGATGGTCGTACCGACTAATAGCACCTGTGACTCTCAATTCGTTTGCTGAAGGCTCTTGCTCCAATCAGCCAGGCGCCGTTCCGAGTCCAGTCATCTCAGACTCTTGGACCGTCCTGCGAAAAGGTCCCAACATTGATATCCCTGAGTAAACGCATTACATCCCACAGAGTTTATTTACTGAATTTTAAAACAGCTCCACGACTTCATCGTTCAAATTTTCCAGGCGGCCACCAACTACCCCGACCAATATTCATGCTGTGGGAGAATCTCAGTGCAACCCCGTCCCTGATCTCACCAGGCAAGTCGCCCGTCGCGAAATGTACCCAACGTTGTCTGGTATGTACAGTGACGTTTGGCGATCAACATGGTATCATGACAAGCGAAAGCGTGATGTGAGTGGAATTCACCTATTAGAATCCTCGATGTACGACTGACTTTCGTAGGTTGCGGATCAAGTCACTGAAAATCCCATTTTCGAACGAGGATGAGAAAAGTAAGAATTGTGAAGTCCGTTTTTTTCGCCCGTGTCCGAGAACATCCGCTCACGGATGACTCAGAGACTGATGTATAAAATATCATCTTGGGCGCAATTACTTCACAAAAATGTCCTGCCACTATATGGAATTGCACACGACTTCGGGCACTTTCCGTCACTGGTGACGCCCTGGGTGAACGAGGGGTCGTTGAATGACTACATCACTAATCATCATTTGTCACTGCGGAGCAAGTTGGATCTCGTGAGTAGCCTTTTTGGTGGAAATGACGTTTCTCACTCTTGCACTTGCGGATCATTAGGCCAAACAAGTAGTAGCTGGCCTCAGCTATCGTTAGTTTTCTCTCATTCGTCGTGGCAATCGCTCTCGCTGATTTAAAATATAGTACACGCTCATTCTATTGTGCACGGAGATATCTCTGGAGTAAGGCATTTGTTCCTAGCAGTATGATACGCTAACACTGTCTAGTTCAATATCCTAGTGGACCATCAGGGCAGAGCGCAATTATCCGACTTCGGAGTCATGTTGTTGCTCGCGGAAATCCCGACTTCGGCACAACCATCTGGAGGTGTTCGCTCAGCGGTGCGATGGACTGACCCTCAGCTATTCGAGGTGCAGAAAGGCGGAATCAATCCATGCATCCCAACGGAGCAGACTGACATCTACTCAATAGGCAGTATTCTCCTGCAGGTATGGTGCATCATCTTCTCGCAGCATCTCCCGCTTACCATACTGCGACTATAGTTGCTCACAGGAGCAATACCTTACTGCGATATCAAGGACAATATTCGTGTCCTTGTATTATCTTCCAGAGGTATAAAGCCCAGATATCCTCAAGAAACGTCTGTCACTAGTGCACAGTGGAATTTTATTCAAAGATGCTGGTCACCTCGTGATGAACTTCCTAGTCGTCCAACTATTGAGGAAATAGAAGAGTTTCTCGAGTCCGAGCTACGGATGGCAGGTTTGCCTTAGCGCAGGACTTGGCTCCCAGTACGTACATCTGCACGTTCATAACACGCCCACAGATAGAAAGTTTCATATAGGCTGTGATTTGCTGTGCCGCTAGCTTTATTCGGTGTTGTATAAACCCAGGAAAAGAGGTCATTTCACTAAGTTGCTCCATGTCTTACCGTATTCAAGTAGAGTGGTCGTCCTACATGCCTGATTGTGGTCGGAATGCTACATCCCTGTTCCATTTGATCTTTTGCATGTATGAGAACGAAATCGCCTGCAATTCAATGGAGTACCAGTGAGTACAACGAGATCTATAAATTAACTTGTGTGCCCTGCCCACGATGCGAGGATAAAACTTAAAAGCGTGCCAAGGAATTTCATGACTCAACAATAATTTAATATTGTAATTTGTTGCGCGAGGTATCATGCGGTTCATGTCTTCCTCACGCTGATACAGTGATGCCATTTCCTGCAGGACGTATATGATGGTTCCGCTTTTATATGGGGCCTGAGTGGGCGTCGGCTCTGGTCTCTCTTCGTCTAAGTCTTCTAGCTTGTCCAAGTACTTCTGATAGAAGCTCACAGAAGGAAAGGGAAACCTGGCCGTGAAACGCCGCCTACATAAAGGGTTGCACTGGGTGAAAACTGAATTCATAGAAACCCTCGTGCCTGGGTAAGTTTTAAATCCATTTGAAGCCGAGATATTGATGCATTTATCATAGATTCATATGCGACCTTTCTTCGTTCCCCTGTTGGCCATGCAGACCTTAAACAATACAACGGCAATGTAGTTGGCAAGGCGATCATCGGAAGTCTTTCGCTTCCTCAGCTCGATCCTTGTCGCAGTATTTATTTGGAACGGTGGTTGTAGCAAGCGATATATTTTGCAATTCGTCTCAACGAATTCAACTGACTTTTTTGTTGTTGTTGTAGCAATCCCATACATATAGATTGCGATGGCACCCTACATGCAACACTGGAGATGACATCAAAAAGCTTTAGCTTGTTATGACATTTATTGGCCCACAGAATGGTGATGCATTGATCAGGATGGATACATTCATGATACATTTGGGACTTCAGAGTGAATTTTCATACCATCCGCAGTGCGCACGGCAACACATATCAATAACGGTAAAGCATTGAATACTACTTGATCACATTTAACAATCTACGCTCATATATATATGAGCTGAGTTTAGCAGCAGGTCCTCTGATGCTCAAAATGAACCTTTGTCTTCAATCTTGATAAAGTGGAGCTCAACCCTTTAAGCCTTAAGGCCAACTTGAACGCCACAGGGGATTCGGGGAACTTGATTTGTCGTTGATGACCGCCACTGCGGACTGGGGCGGAAGTGTCTGTTTTGAATTGGGTTTATTTTTCTTTGCAATAGAATATTAATAGAACACGTAATAAAAAGCAGCGTCGAAGTTAATTTATAGTCCGTAGCCTATACTATCACTCCTGGGAATCTGCAACTGGATGTAATATGCAAAATGTTCAAAATACCTCAATGCGCTGCTTGAATTACCTCAAAAAAATTCAAGTGCATGTAGGTCATTTAGAGATGATATACTGTCAAAGTAGAATAAAAAATTCTTGAGTGTTGTAGCCGCGAGAGACGGAATAGTGGTGATTTGCAACCTTGTATAATCATAAATGATCCAGATCCCATAGATCCTAGAGAGATATTCAAAAAGTTACACCCGTAGCATATCAAACACCTCATCAGGGTGTCAGAACACAATTTCGATAGAGGTCATTCTCTTGCTTTAAGATGCTATAGACAAAGGATTGACGACACGTATGAAAGCTCAGAGTCTTCGGAGAGTGAAAGTTGACGGTGCCGCTAGTGTGCCGATGTGTGACGCGAGGTGACCATATTTTGCAGTCAGACCCTGAATTTTCTCGGTCTTCATCCGACACTCCACCACAAAATCCTTAAAATCAGATTCATGTAGAACAGCTATGAATATATAATTGTGCAAATCCGTAGAAGAAAATATGATGTGGTTGAGGAGTTACAAGATGATTTACTGAAAATGTTGCAGAACCCCAGGAGTGATAGTATCAGTGCAGAAAAACTGCACTGCGATTACGTCTGGGACGGCATCTGGCACGAATCTAGACTTTCGCCCCACATTCGTCACACATCACACTCACATCACAGCAAAGCTGGGACTTCGTACTAATCCTCATTATGGCCAAATCCTGGCAACATTCTACCCACTGTTGAATTCAGGATCATAATCAATAGTTTTTGTTGTGTCTAAGTCCAACTATGTGCATTGAAACCCTTGACCCAGCCACAACACTACTTGCACTGACACGACGACGACGAACACTGGTTGCATACAACTCCGATCAGGCTGCCGTTCGCCCATTCATCCGTCGCCGACATAATCTGCCTTTTTCTGCAGTGTATATCTTAGTCTCAGAAAGTTATCCGAGTCCCTCGAGTCTCGGACTTATGTAACGGATAGTGTTGGTAAAACTGGTTGTGCCTGGCACACGGCAGAACTCACACGAAGGACGGATCAGTGGCAGAACTTGGCAGTACTCCGGGACATCCGAGACTCACGGAGATGTGAATTAGATCCGATAACAGTGTTTCAATTCAAAAGAACATGAGGAAACTTGCAGGTAGCCAACGGCAGGTCATTCAAATTCATGACGAAGGTCGCACTTGACATTGCAAAGCGCTGGAAGTGGGACATAATGATAACGAAAAAAACTCTGATGACCTGCAGGCTTATAGTCAGTCATCAGCTCCATATGCTGGCAGGCCAAGCGGACGGCCTTTCTTGGTGGAAGAACCTTCCAATCAATTCCAAAATTCACCCACTCAAGGTCTTTGCTGTGATGAACCTCTCAATTGCAGGGCATGCGGGTGAAGTAGACCGTACATTCTCTGATCTCGGCACAACACAATCCACGCGACGTGTCATCTCTCAGTTGACACATCTGAAACACTCGGCAAAATTCGTGCAAACCTTCGACACCACAACGCCGTAAAAGCTGCGGAGACTGGGAAGTCCACCCACCGTTGACATGCTCACATGCACACTCGTGAAGTGGATGGCATTGCTGTCGAGACTGCACAGGATCTTGAAGCACCCTTCACGTGGGCACCCCCGAGCCTCGTGGTGCAGATGACCTTCTTGCAGGTCCAGAGAGTATCTCGCCTGACAACGTTGCTGCTGAATTTGCGGCTCTCGAAGAGTTAAAGAGGACTGAAGAAGTTCAGAGCATTGACGAAGTTGAAGTACTCGAGGGAAATGCTTTTGATTTTGGCGAGTTGGATCCAGTCGAACAAGGAACTATTCCACAGGCTATTCTAGATGAGGTTGAGGTGGTCAAGTAATTACAATGGTGAGGATGAGGCCTAGGGATGGGACGAGGACAACATCGATGTCGTCATTAGAAATGTCAAGGCTAGAGTTTTGCCACCCGGGCCCGGTAAAACAACCGGTTTTGCTTGTTCTGCCCCCACCACTAGTAACGGAACGTTCAAATTTCAAATTCTACCAATTTCCTTCTTTTGTCGCACGATCGCAATCGCTTGATGTTTGCCACGGCACAGACCTCTCTGAGAGTCCATTAAGACAGAGTCCAGATCAATTCTTCGATAACGCTACTTTGACTAATTTATCAGAGAATTCCTGGTTGACATCGATATCACTCTTCTCCACGGACTCCATTGAACCCAAAACGCGCGAAGGTTACGGCGCTGCCTTACTTCGGTTCCACCAAGTTTCTGATCCGTACGGTATTCTCGAAACCTGTAGCATCACCGCATGCCAGCACCAGAACTTCTTCGTTCCTCTGTATCTTGGATTGTCAAAGTCGCAGAGACTACTCTGAGACGACAGCTGACGACTAGTATGCTCGATCGCGATAAGCAGCTATTGCGCCCTTCTCACATCCGTCAGGTCTGTGCATATATGACTACGATGGGCACGGGGCGCCATGGAACATACATTGTTTGTTACGTCGTGAAGCCGTGCTTGGTGCTAACCAAATACGTCCCTTGCAGAATCATCAAAGTGACCACATCGCCCTCTTAGCATTAGAGCATGCCCTCTTCCAACGCTTGGTTTTCCAAACGCTTTTGATGCATCCGTATCTAATGTCTCATATTTCGCATTCTGGAATTGTTGCAGGTATATTTGCGTCGTATAAAGCGTGAACTTGATTTTTTTCATTGCAACTTCAGATAAACGAAGCCACCAATAAGCGCGACTCACCTTCGAGTTCGAACATTACGAGAGTGCATGACGGATCCAAATGTCGGGCTCTTTCCATCGAGTACCATCTTCAACAAGAACTCCCGGAGCTTGCGGTTTGTACCATGCTATTCGTAACCTCACCCAACTTTATGACACAGTACTGGGGACGCCTTGCAAGCGAGCCATGATGAGGCGTGACTGTCCTTCATGCCGCTGCAGTCTACTCGCTGGTTCGCTGTCATGATATCCGATTAGGTTGTTGTGTTATCCCGTGAGGACCTGGTCGAAGCAGTTGTTACAGCAAGAGAAGGAACCTAAAGTTCATAACAGCCATTGGACACGAAACCGCAATTATAACATAGAAGGAAAGCTTTGTGACTTCTCGGAACCATGATTATCGCCCAAATATTCTGACCTAGACTCTTACGATACGTTCGTGGTTCGAAGGTATAAAAACCTCGCTACTCTGACACCTGGTAGTCATTCCTCTCCATTACACTCATGCAGCTCTCACTTGTTTTCACGACACTCCTTTCCATTGTCGCTATTGCGGCAGCATATCCCACACCATTGGGGATGAAACTTTCTTGTAAGGACTTATGCGTCACTGTAGTTGATGTATGTGAAACTGATATGCTACGCAGCTGTGGCGAAGCGCGAGGGGCTTGACTCAAACCTCGTTGGCTATTTGGACACTAGGTCCCCCAATGACGTTAGTCAACCTAGCCAGCCCAGCATCCCTGCTACTAGCGACGTTGCCTACTTGAACACTCGGGCCCCCGACAGTAGTCACTCCAGCAACCCTTCCAACACTTCTAACAATTCCAACGACACTAGTCACTCCAGCAACACTGCTAATAGCAATGCTGAGTACATAAACACTCGGGCCCCCGGCGACGACGATAGTCACTCCAGCAACACTGCTAATAGCAATGCTGAGTACTTGAACACCCGGGCCCCTGGTGACGACGATAGTCACCCCAGCAACACTGCCAATAGCAACGTTGAGTACTTAAACACCCGGGCCCCCGGCGACGACGATAGTCACTCCAGCAACACCGCTAATAGCGACGTTGTTCACTTGAACACTCGGGCCCCCGACGTTAGTCACCCCAGTAACACCTCTAACAATTCCAGTGGCACCGATGAGAGCGACGGAGATGAAGATGTTAAACCGTGAATCGCGAGGAGTAACTACGTATCCAAAAGAGGTACTGTCTGCCATTTTATTGCTATTGCTGTCCCAATAGTGACTCGTCACTTTTCACCTTTAGAACAACAGAGGGTTCGTGACTCTTGAGGGGTGAAACTACGCGGTCAGCATCACGATATACGTCCGTCGTACATATCTATTTTATATCCACAATCATTCTCAATACCCGTTTCTGCCCACGTCCTCCCTTCGTCCTACCTCTCAGTACGATATTGTTTCCACTCGGTCCTTTCAAACTAAGGACTGAAGTGAGCATACTTCTACCGCGTCTGCATACACCTAGTACGTACCCGACAATACGTCGTCCCTTCGTTTCCACTTGTGCAGTTGTAGTAGTTTAGCTTTGCAAACTAAAACTCGCCAGATGCTTAGAGACGCGTGTGCATTGATAACACATTACACTATGCATTGGTTGCATTGGGTGTGGTGCATGTCTCTGTTTCTATGATGCTGACGCCAATTCCTGTCACGTATATCGTGGTTGAGCAGGGTACCTACGAGTGGCAGTGGCACGTCGAGTTCAATCTTTCTCCACCTACTAGTAGCTGTTTCGCGAAAGGAAATAGTCATTTTTATTTCCTCGTTTTCACGTAATAAGGACAGATACAGTAAGTTGACACCGTTGAATGAATCATTTACACAAGATCGATGACCTAGACAATACACGAGAACCAAACACAACACCCTGCCATTTATGAGCCAACCAGACCGTTTGCGGACCCCGAGGGAAGCTGTGCTTTTCCATCAATTCAACTAGACTATGCATGAGCTGCTCGATCTGCGTAAAACGTTCACTAAGCTCAGTAAATCGAGATTCCACCATCGCAGCCAGATTGTCGACCCGTGGTCAGGGGGAAGCGATGCCAAAGCACTTGTCTTGTCCGAGTTATCGACAGGTTCGTCTGAGGTTCCATCTGCTTCTTGAACATTGCCTTTCATCTTGACCAGCCAGTGGTTGTAAGGGTGGTGATCTGTGACCACGTTGAACACATCGCGGAATGCGCAATCGCCACATAAGGCAATAGGAATCCGGTTTTCTGTGATGGGTATCAAGCTTCGTGCTCCTTGAGACATATAGGAATCTGACCTCCGCAGGTAAGACACGCATAAAAAATGCCCTTCAGCATAACACCACATTCAGCACAAGTATAAGCATTCCCATTTGCAATTGAGGTTGCAGCTATCCCACTGAATGCCATCCTCGAGTTTTCGCTTAACTTCTCATTACCTCCCCGCACATCGGGGGATGCGAGAGACACATCCATTTGGGTGGCATCTGTCGGATGCGGAGGTTCCGGTCCATCTTGTGATTCGCCGTCTTGCGCAATCGATGAGTCTGGCGGGGTTGGAGTGGGTAGAATAGTGGAGAGGAAGTTCCTGGCATATCCCCGAACTCGGCTGCAGCGATCATAAGGTATCATCATGCGGAAAACAAGCATGTTGTGTGTCGCTTTGTGGTCCGATGGGTATTTGTGATTTGAAACCGGTAGAGATTCACATTCTACACACAAATCATATGAATCTAAATATAATCAATCGTCTTGCGCAGGATGGTTGTTTTAATCACACTCACCCGACTCGCAGTCTATACAACAGTGACGAATATCAGTGATAAGGGAACGGCATGCATCGCAGTAACACCTGAACACCGGAAAAGCAGATAGTTAAAGAATGATAGCTAACAGAAGCTGGACTTACTCAAACAATCGTTTGCGTACCTGGAGTTCAGCTAGTGAACTCCAGAGTTGGACATCCGAGTCAGGCAGGTCTTCGGACAGGAATTTGAACCTTTGTTGTTCTTCGGACGATAGGTAAGGCGGAATTTCAAAATAGTATACATTTCTCTGATTGTGGAGCTTATTCATGCACCACAAACGGATATACTCTTCCTTGGGGTCTTCAGCCTGAGGCGGCTGCTGGCTGGGATTAAATGCGACGAGCTTCACAGGCTTTTCCAACAATTCCTGGTCCTCTGTCAGACTGAAGGGACCAAGTTTCAATGCTGTTGTATCAATCTCCAGCTCGGTGTCATCAAGCCCAAAATTGTGGGCTTCCCAATATTCAGCGTCGTCTGGGGTTTGTTCTGGATTGTACCAAAAGTTGTACTGGTGTGGGGTGTCAGGGAATAAACACATTATTGCTGTCTCCACGCACCAAGCCATGCGCATACCACATGAACCTCGCTTTTGGATCGTTTCCTTGCTGGCGAAATGATTCTGCTGAGGTGGAAGAAAAAGCGCATCACAACAGTAAGCTTGGGAGCGCACCTGCCAGTTGTTCAACATGCAGATCTACCGCTTCCACTATATTGCTTATGGTTTGAATTGCAGATTCAAGCTCTCTATCCACCAGAATTACTGTCCTGGCGAGTTTCATAATTTGTAAATGCCTCCTGGTAACGAGGTAAAGTACTGGCAGCAAGAACTGAACAAACTTTTATGTGAGCATTCAGCATAAGCGCTGAGTGAACAACTCACATTTTCAATGCGACCAGATCCGAAAAGTTTGATAGAATCTTTGGAGTCGATTTCATACTTCACGATATTAAGTTTATCCGCCAAGATCTCCTCCTGAGCGTTGCGACGTCGATCAGCCAATTGCGTGAGATCAAAGTCCGAGTCCTCTGATCCAAGCTCTCCAAGAGAACGCACGAGCCGTTTGACGCCTGTTTACGTGTGTAAATACCCGCATTCTGAGGTGAGCAGAGCGCCAAACCATGGATAATATCTGAATCCAAGTACAAGGCGACACACCTCCTGTTTGCTGGAAGTACATCTGCTTGCGCATAAACCATGCTGTTCAAGACCTGTTCAATTCGTGTGTGGTAATATTGGCCGTCCACTCTCCAACCTTCGCTGACGTAAATACTGCAAGTTCGACCTGACAATAATAATCCTTACCTGCAGCCCAGTATGCAAGTGCTTGAGGTAGACTCCAACCTGAAGGTATCGCGGAAGTAAAGGCATTGACCTCCCTTATGCTGACTAAGCCATTCGCATCGCCATCGAAGCCTTCGGATAAACTTGGAACGTAGAAAACTGACAAATATTTCAAGCACCACTTGTCTGCAGGGTCTACAGGAGGAAGTTCACGGTATGCAAGATTGACTGCCGGCAGCTCACGGTCTTCTCCTTCTGAATCAGACATGACGGAGACAGTGAGAGTTGGAGATGGGACTCGTAGTACCAAAGGCGAAGCACCCGACGCTGCTTCTTCGAGCGGTGCATCATGACGGAGGTGGGAGAAACGGTTCACGTAATAATCATGGAGTTCTGCAATGAAGTATAGCGTCTTGACACTTGTCGTCCATTTCTTGGTGATGATAAGTATGTGCTTCAGTCATGCCTGCACAAAGACATACCATCTCCTTCCAGATATATCGGAGGTGCTGGTGAAAATGACCAAGTCAGCGATGCATGAGATTGAGTTTATTGGTCCCTACTGGATCCTTGACCCGTCGAAATCTGCTGTTGAAGGCCCACATAATGCGCGTTTCCGAATCTTTGATGGCATCTTTGATATCGGATGTCTGTGTATCAAGCTTGAACATAAAGAGAGCACGATTCTCGTCCAGTAAGCTGCGTAACGGAGCACGCAGTTCGTAAAGCAGCGATGCATCAAGGCGGTACTGCTCGATGACAGATCCGTTCGCAGAAGCGGTCTTGGAAGTAGGCTTGTTGATATCCTTTGAGGGAGCATCAGCAAGCGCTTTATTCTGTGGACGCCCTTCCCGTTGCTCGGCGATTTTCAACAACTCTACTAGTTTGTCTTCGCTTTCCAAACATTTCTCTCTTCCACCGCGCATTTGCACTTCTTTCTCGAATCTTGCTTCGCGATCGCTTTGCGTCCGGATCAGCTTGTCTAGCTTGTCAATGGCAATGTCAACTCTCAACGTCGTCCTGATATTTAAGGCGAGCTGGAGGTCCTGCGTGCGCTGGGAAAAGCTGTTGCAAACTTTCAGGAACTCGCTCGCCCAATGGGAGGATCTGAAAAATTTCACTGGGAATGTGGTTCTCTATATGAAACACCCAAGAATACGAGGGAAGCTCACCCATGAATTTTGACTTGTAGTATTTGTCAATAGCGTTTCCGCAATCCTCGATATCTTGCTTGATGCCGTCCAAGACGCGATCCAGTCGCCCCCGAATTTCGCCATGAGGTCCCACGATGGTAAGATCTCTAGTATTCTTAAGTCTACCATCGAATTGATTCAGCAAAAGTCGTTCGAAACTGGCGTCATCTGACGAACTGGAGGAGCATGGTCATCATGTCAGATGCCTGAGCTAACATCAGCCCAACTCTACGATCGTTCTCTCTTCTCGTTAGCTCCAGATTCACAACAGCCTTGAAAGCGAGTATAGCCACTGCAATTTATCTAAGTATTAGCTGAGGCGGAAACGACGAGTGGTAAACACACCGGCAACAAACGGGTGGACCTGTTGCAGAACATCCAGGGCGTCCATCACCTTCTTTGCCTCTCCCAGAAAATCGCCCATATTCTTCTTTGAGAGGTCCGCGACCATCGCGTCAGATGCCGACTTGATGGCTGCAGCATTCTGGGTGTAGAAATCGTGCACTGATCCAACCTCTTGAGTGGTCTGGGTGATACAGTCCTCTAGGGGATGACATAGTAATCTGAATACCACCCTCAGTGACTAGGATGGGATGACAATGACGAACCTGCTTGATCCCACTTGTCGAGCTTTCTAGCGGAGGTCGAGTTTAAATTTGATGTGGCATCATCCAATGCCTTCTGCGTTCGTTCAATAGTAACGTTGGATATGACTTGTTCTGGGTGATTCATGGGGACTGCGCAGCAGGGAAGCGCTCGTGAAGAACTTAAGGGAAGAAACTGCGGTCACATAATTATGTCAGAACCAGCTTATCAACGAAAGAGCTTACAAGTCGATCTATCCCCATAGCCTGAGAGCTTGTCATCTGTCATGTCCTGAGTACTCCCGGCTATCTGGACGAAGATATTGGATACAAAGACACAGCACTGTATGCATATAATCACTACTAGCGAGTCGGACTGTACTGTGGTACCCACCCACACTCCTCGTCACTGACGTCTGAGGTGGTCATAAGTCATAGGACTTCAAGTCGAGCCTCGAAGGGCGCCGGAACAACTGAAGAATTGAGTTCCGCTCACTCCATGGACGCGACATAATAGGTTACGAGCTGCCACAAAATCGATATTGGCCAGCTTACAGTTACCCGGCAAACACAGGACCAGATGGTCCCTGATTACTGGTGTTTGACTTAGCACTTGCGGCGTAATACTATGATTTCAAACTCACCGGCATCTTCTGCCAGGTACGTAACGGCGCAAAGCTAGAAATTAATAGCACGCGCGTGAGATGTTCTCATCCGAGTCGCCTCGTTTTCTGTCGCTCAGACTTGAACGTTTGAACTTAGATCTACTTCATCTCACAACTTGAGGGCAACTTTGTCCCAGTCTCATTTAAAAGCAAGTGCATATAATATCTCTGAATCTTAATGCAGATGGCATCGATGTAGGTATGCTTAGACCAACATCCGTCCAAACCCACCTATAAGTGATATTTTTAGAGTTGCTCCACTTCACGTTCTACGAAGACCTCGAGGCAGGATCATAATGATCTCGTGATGCACGTCACAGGCTGATGTTCCGGGGAGGGTAGGAGGTTGTGAAACTATTAAAGCGAGTGGGAGGCACGCACCACTGATGCTGTATCTGCGTACTTGTCTTACGAGGCTAATGTCGGTGGACGAATGACATCCACTGATACACC
This sequence comes from Suillus lakei, assembly GCA_016628065.1. Classification (NCBI taxonomy): domain Eukaryota; kingdom Fungi; phylum Basidiomycota; class Agaricomycetes; order Boletales; family Suillaceae; genus Suillus; species Suillus lakei. The sequence goes on from JABBWA010000043.1 coordinate 231,877, forward strand.
GTTTAAGCACGCATGTACCCTCTTGTACCTCCCCACGCGGACAGAGAAGGTTCTGAAGATCACGCGCAGTGACTCGGAATCAATACGCATTCAGTTATGAGTATCACGAGGCCGATCTAGCCTAGGCTTGAGAAGGCAAGGCCTTCCTGAGATGAGAGATGAATCAACAACAGCTTCCACGGTGCTAATACTGCAGGAGCCGGTGGGGAAGCGGTGATTTAAATAGTATTGCGTCAAAATACAGCTGCTCAGCGGACATACTCACGCGGCGTACGGCTCTGTGGAAGATGCAGGAGTAGGAAAGGTGAATGAGTAATAAATTACTTCTGTCCAGATCGGTGGGGTCTGGCGATGACGGACAGGAGGTCAGGACATGATGCAACACATTGAATTGAACGATGATACAGGTGAATTCTATTACTACCGTTTCGATGAGCTCCACACTAGAGTGTTGATGCAGATGTGTTGCGATCAGACCCCTCTAATTGACTCGTAACAGTCAATGATTTGGGACCATTCGAAACAAATATGAAGCCGAAACTTAGCCGTCTGCGTCCTTTACGTCGAATGGAGTACAGCAAACGTACCGTGTGTAAAGAGGGATTCATAGAGCAAGGGGGAGACTCGCAAACTTCCGTCGGCGGTCCACAGTTGCCATACTAAGTTATGATAAGTGCACGATAGACATCCCAACGCTCGACGAGTGGAGATGACCCAGTTACGACATTAGCATCTACATCACTGCTGGTGATACGGGCTGGTGGAAGGACTAGAGAGCGCTGCCAAACTGTGTTCACTGCTGGTATATGCAACATGGCATAGACTCGCGTTCAACCTTCGAGGCAGGCCTTGATAACGACTATCAAAGGTCATCAGACCGTATCGCTACAAAAACAGCAACAGGCAAAGACGTTGATGAGGATCCATTTGGCATGTCGAGGAGTTGAATGAGCCTCACTTGGGGACAATCTGTCGTGGCGTTACAAGCTGCAACCAACATGATGTCCCGAAACAAAACGTGGTGTAAACCAAGTGTAAACAGTAAGACAAGTTTTGGCACATGTGCCAACGTGTGGGGCGCCGTTTGTCGCATGAAATATTGTTTGCCTGTGTTAGGATCTAAAGCTATCGGCTTCTTCAGGGGAATGTACTGTTGGAGTCTTACTGACTCAAAATCTGACTCAACTTTGACTCAAACTCAAAGCACCGTAGGTGACTCTTATCCAAAATTCCGAATCATTCGGCACAGCATCTACTTTCCTACATATGCTGGATACGAATCCCTAGTCCCTGTCCATTATCACCCTCTGCATTTTGCAGGTATACATCTAATATGCCAACTCACTTGCGCCTGGAGGATTCTCAGCTCATCAATGATCTGCACCGACTCTCAAAAAAGTCGCCCAAGCTTGTGCGATCAACGGTATATAGTGCGCCGTCAGATTCCTCCATCTCTGTCCGAAGCTGGAAGATGAACGAGTTCAAGTATTATGACGTTCCTTCGCCCTTTCCAACGCTAGCGAGAGGGTTGTTCAGCCGTGAACTTCCATTTGGAGATGACTCTGAGGGAAAGCCAAAGTACCAAATCATAGCTCGAGGATATGATAAATTTTTCAACATTGGAGAGGTCCCGTGGACCGATGTGAGTTGTCTTCATGTCAAACTGCCCGCCGTAGCTTCATTGTTGTTCGTCAACAGTGGTCAACACTCTCCATACATACAGGACCCACATATACGCTGTCACTCAAATCTAATGGATGCATCATATTTATCGCCCCCATTTCTCCTTCGAAGCTGATCGTCACGTCCAAACATGCACTAGGACCGATGCAAGGGGTCTCAGAAACACATTCTGAGGTCGGCCATCGGTGGCTCAAGAAGCACTTGGAGGAAAAGGGCAAAACAGAGGAACAGCTAGCATCGAAATTGTGGGAGAAGAACTGGACAACAATCGCTGAGGTATGTAATTCCTACAATGCAGGCAAAAGTTCTACAGTCAACTATTATACCGCAGCTTTGCGATGACAGCTTTGAGGAGCATGTACTTCCTTATCCCGCCGAGAAATCAGGTCTCCACCTCCACGGAATAAACGAGACTTCGAGGGAATTTCATACCATGCCCCCAGAGACGGTCGACGCATTCGCAGATGAATGGGGATTTATCAAGACGCCTACCATCACCCTGAACTCAATTCCCGAAGTGAAATCCTTTACCGACGATATCGCAAAAACCGGCAAATGGAACGGCGAAGCACTCGAAGGGTTCGTAGTCCGTACGCACATAATCGATCCAAAGCAGGGGTCTACCACTCGCAATACGCGTCCTCCGTACCTCACAGGATCTTCTTTTTTTTTCAAAGTAAAGTTCGATGAACCGTACATGATGTATCGCGACTGGCGGGAAGTCACCAAAACTCTGTTGTCGACCAAAGGATCACTTAACGACGTTAAACTGCCAAAGTCGAAGTTGAAGCGGAAGGAGACCCTCCTTTATGTCCAATGGGTAAAGCAGGAAATCAGACATAATCCCAACGCGTTTTCGGAGTATACGAAAGGCAAAGGTATCATTGCTACTCGCGAGAGATTCTTGAAATGGGTGGACACCGACGAAGGGAAGAAGGGGTCAGTCGTGGAGAGTGAGGTGTCGTCAACCGCCAAGGAGTTCGGGAAGACGATAATATTGCCTGTTGCCATTCCCGGGTGTGGTAAGCGCTCAATTTCTGTTTCGTGTCTTCCCGTCTTCACGGTTACTGCTTCACAGGCAAGACCGCTGTTTCTGTTGCGCTTACCTCTCTATTCAAATTCGGACACACCCAGAGTGACGATATACAAGCGAAAAAAAACCGCCTCCGCGTTCATTAAGAATGTTGTCAACCTCTTGAAACGCCACGATATTGTCATAGCCGACAAGTATGGATCATACCCAATTTCATAATTGCCCTCGTGCTAACTTGCTACAGGAATAATCACCTTAGGCAACATCGTGACTCCCTACGCGAAGCCGTTGCCAACATGGACCCCCCTGTTCGTCTCCTCGCGTTGAATTGGTCACTCGATCGACCTCAAGCGACAATCCATCGTATATGCGGTGATAGGGTTTTTGCGCGTGGTGATAAGCACCAGACCCTTCGTGCTGATACCCTGGCCAAGGCGCACGAAGACGTTATATGGCAGTTTATCCATGCCTCAGAGGAGCTTGCCGATGAAGAGGTAGACGTGAGCATAGAAATGGACCTCGAACATACCCTTGAGGAAGCCGTAGACCGTGCAGTCGCTGCGTGCGTCAGCATCTTTGGTCTTCGACAGCCAAGCGCAGAAGAGATCGACGAGGCCGTGCGCAAGGCCCGTAACTACGTGCCTCAGACAAAGAAGCCTCAAGAAGAGAAGAAAAAGAAAAAGAAAGAGGAACAACCCACACCACACTATTTCGGACTCCTCCCTGAAGTCGATCTCGTTGATGTCATCGGGAAACAAATGGAAGACGCATCGGACGTACCAGAAAATGGAAAAGCGTTCTGGAATTCTCTTGTTTCCGAACATCGTACCACTGTGCGCCCCCATATCACCGTAGTGCACAACAAGTCCCTCCCCAGTGCTATTGAACTTTGGGAGCAGTGCTCCCAGCTCCATAGAATGGCACTCCCTCCTTTATTCACATTTACTCTGGGTCATTTGGTCTGGAACAAACGAGTTATGGCCATCGCTGTGGACGACTTCGAGCTCGACGGTTCGCCAGACAACCACTCTTCCGCAGGTCAGGAAGGGAGTGAGTTTGTATCGAAACTGTCGGAGGAAGTCCGAAATACCTTGCACATAACGGTTGGAACGAGCGATCCTCGAATACCCCCTTTCGAAGCGAAGGCGTTGGTGGAGGCATGGCGCATTGGGAAGAGATCAGGAATCGGCTTACTCGAGCTTGAAGGGCTGACAGCACGGGGCAGAATTAAAGGACTCTTCAATTGAAGTCTTGTCACAGGCGTTTTTTTTTCATGTAAGTGATGGCCTCATGACCATACAGACAACGCACTACATCCCCTTCCATCAACCAGCCATTGGTTGAGCCAATGAACATTGTATCAATACTAACAGCAAGTCAATATTACATACCACTCAATATCATTTTCTGGGCAAAATCAAAACATGGCGCGTGGGTTGACATCGTTCTGGCACAGTTGTCTGGCATGTCAGGAGCATGCCCGAAGCACATTGATATGACGATACTACATGCTGGAAGCTTCGCTCTCGGGCTACACGTATCACCTCTGCTAACACTAGCTTATTCACAGCATTAATTTTCTAGCATTTCTAAATTAACTGCAGCATACCTTCGATCTAAAAGCATCGAGTCCCAATTTCCCGCCGCCTCCGTGTCTTGACTTGTGACAAGTATAACAGTGCCGCCATGTACTGCAATATCTGGACCTTACTATCAAAGTCTCTGTCGAAATATTCAGGGCACTTGCGCGCAAGCTACCATAAAATGCAAGCACGACACCAGCATGCTCATATGCACAACGAGCTTTCGTGGTATTTCAAAGGAATGGTGATTGCAAAGCACTCTGAGCCAATTTACATGCTTGTCGCAGACTCTAGTGATACTGGCTACGGCCTCGAAGACCCCAAATCAAATTTTCCTGACGATATCCATAGCGAGTCCCGCGCAGTTGCCAAAAGGGGGTCCGGATTCAAGAATAGAGAACAAGCCGACAAGTTGGCCTTCGACGTAACAAATATGAACAGACAATATTAATGACCGGTGACCCACTGGTAGTACAGTGTTGTTCGCACAATGTTAAATAGTACACGTCATCCCATCTTGTTCAATTGCTGTGGATGCAATGATATAATGAGTATATTTGGCCACGTACAGCTCAAGTATCGAAATACTGATGCGGCTTGAGGTAAAAAGAACCAAGATACGGAATGAAGCTCAAGCTTCAGACGAAGGCGCTATAAATTATAGTATAAAATGTCAACAACAAGTCACGTGTTATTTTCGGTTCAGCACTTGGGAGTCAGAAGCGCACAAACTTGCAGGTATCAGATGTACACCCAGTCCCCAGTGTACAACAAATACCGATATGCAGCTAATATTGATATGCACACCACAAATACCGTGCACAGGTTGCAACGTTCAAAATCTGTTGCTGGTTTCACAATGAGGGCAAAGGTACGACACGAAAGGAGAAAGAGCGACAGCAGAACACGAGTACGAGGCAACAGCGAAATAGATAATCAGATAGTAGAGAGGAAGAGAAAAAGGAACAACGCACACTACACCACCACCATTCCATCCAGTTCTGATAATCCGACCTACTCGCCCTCAAGACGAGCATGAACTGCGGCCTTGCTCACCCGTCCCCAGCTCCCCTCACTACCACTGTCGGAATCACTCCCTTCGTCAAAATCAGAAAACGGATTATGCAAATGCACACTTCCGCTTCGCGAAGCCAACCTTTCGTCCCCATCCAGGTATGATGCCTCCCCAAACACCACAAACTCATGCTCGCTCATCAAGGGAGATAGGGAGCTCGCAGCACCCGAGAGGGACGCACGCGGGGAGAGGTGCACTTCACCGATGCGAACAGGCGGGGAAACTACGTCAAATGGCGAGCCAGAGCGGCTACCGCTACTCCCAACGCTCATGACGTCTGTGCTTGGGAAGGAGAAGACAGTGTGTGACGAAGGCGGGGAGAGCATGACAGGCGGAGTGAGCGGAGCGGGGTAACGTTCTGATAGGGACTCCACAACGCTAGTGTTTGCGCTCATATCCTCGTGCATACTCGCATTGGCGCTGTTGTTGACGTTGACGTGCTCGCCCACGACGTCGATATCCACACGCCTGCCCTGCACATCCACGCTAATACGCGAGCTTGAACTTGAGCTCGAGTGCTGCAGAGAAGACCTGCTCGATGGTACGCGAGAACGCACAGGCGTGCGCACAACCGGGGAGAATGGGTGGGCAGTGTAGGCAGCGCTAGTGCGGGGGGTGTCTGGGAGGATGGGACCGAATGGCGGACTAGGGGGTGCAGAGGATGAGGGGGAAGACGGGGCGAAAAACAAAGTAGTGTTACCCTCGCGCTCGCCGTCTTTTGCTGTGCGAGAAGAGGCGCGGGAGTTGGTACGGGCGGGGGTGCGGGTGGATACAGAGAGGGTTTCTGTGAATGGGGAGGAGACGTTGGAGATGACGTGGGTGGGTGCGAGCGGAGTGTGTGTGAGGGATGTGAAGGACTGTTCATATTGGATCAATATTCGGAAGTGCAAGATAGGAAATGGAAGACATGCATACCTCGTCTATTGTGCTAGAAATACTCCCTTCGTCTGTGTCAGGAATTACTCTGACTCTCCGCCTCACGCCCGTGGCTGGGACGGTGCGATGAACCTGATTCCGCCATTCGTTGAGATTGAGGCCTTGTAGTTCGATAGGATCTTCTTCTCCCGCAGGGGTCCTATTCCTCGGATCAGCACCGCCGAGGCCTGGATCTCCATGCCCAGACCCTCGGGTGGATGGCAAAGGAACAGGACCTCTGCGTCGAGCACGACGGTTAGCAAGGAAGTCCTCTGCCCAACGTTCGATGGCGGGGGCAATGTGGGGTTCATAGACGAACTGGAGAGTAGATTAGAGGGTTGTTATTGGAAGCGGGTGAAGACAGAATGATAAATATAAGAAAGAAAATCACCTCATGGAAAGCAATAACAGCAGCGACACCTGCAATAGCCGCGACGACGCACACCGCTACTGGCGCTGGCATTGTAATCGATTCGATCAGCAACTGACTACTTCAGTTGGGAGTGGAATCTCTGCTAGGATCAATCAGTACTGATTCTACTTGGCTGGATATGGAGGACGCCTTGTAATTCTCGACGTCGACGATAAAGATGAGGATGAGGAGGGGGGAACGAGTTGTCGCTCGCCTTCCGGATTTATCCTCGCATTGGGTCTTGAACTCTCACTCCTGTTCAAAACCCTCTTCTCGGTCACCTTGCTGTCGTACACGTTACGATTGAAAATAATTGATATCAGACCCCTGCGACGTACTAGAGGTGTGGTTCTTTCATATACCGTATCTTTGTGATGAGTCCAGGCGCACAGCCGAGAACATGAGAATAATTACGTGTAGCACTGCCGTTGTTCTCTGCAGAATAGTAACCGATTAATCGGGCGTCTTTCTGGTATTTCTCGATGTGCTTGATCCTTGGTAGACTTGAAGTGTGAAGCTTCGAAGTTTGAACGTTCAGAAGTTCAGAATCTGAACGTTTGAACAGCCACTACACTAGCTGACGAACACAAGACGAACAGCAAGTAAAATCATATGCACGTGACCCCGCTGGACTCTCGACTCCAAGGTAGTACCGCGGCCAAACAAAGATGTTATAGACCTTGTGTGGAACTGCACCTGCGCTCCTTTTCATGCTTACGGTCCACATGCAATATTTTCTTGGTGAGTCCTCTGGTTCCGACTGCGTTCACGCATCTGCGTTTCAACAAGTTGCGCTGCGTGCGCAGTCTTGTAAATTACTGCTGGTTTAATACGTTCCGTTTATATCGGCTTCATCTTTTGCTGTATCAATTTTTTGCTTTGGATATTTCTAGCTGGTCACATCCAGAGCATGCGCATAACTCGGTAGTTCGAGCTGTCATCCCGCCGATCGATAACGTATAAATAAGTAACGCTTGGTCTATCTCTTCGTATAGTAATTGGCTAACTGATGGGTCACAGTGCGGAGTGATGCACGTCAAGTTACTTTCAGCTCTGTTTTTGTTCGTCAGAACGATATTTTGATATGACTATTGCCACCTTCATGGTATGTCATTTGTGTGTTTTTTCGAACACCCTTGGAAAGGGATCATGGATGTCGCCTCTCGCCACCAAAAAAATCCTTGCACTGCTTACTGCGGGCTGTCAACCTTTCATTGGTCTTTTCTTCCATTCAAGTTGTCCCCGTACCACCTTTGCTAAAGGGTTTGGGGCGGTAGGGTAACCGCTGGGCGACGTTCATGGCTGGCGTCGGCACCTAGATGCTAACGCTTGCAAAAATCACAGTGTCATACGCACTAACAGACTGTTCTTGCCCACGTCAGTACCACTGTTTTGTTCATGTCGCAACTGCTCAAATTGACCACCGTCGCATTTATACGCTTTGAGGTCTTACATACAGCGCCACCAGTCTTTCCTCCGAGTGGCATAACATTTAGGTTCGCGCAGTCGGTTCTCAACATGCTTCATCGTGTTCTGTGTCTTTGACCGCCACCCAAGGATAGTCGGGATATATCTTTCCGCGCCGCAGCCCACGTCACTCATGCTGTTGCACGGTGACAATCCTATTTGCTACGCACTCGTTCGGCGACCCACGGATGGGTACGCGTCGTCATATCTCAGTACCTTTCCCAACCAATCACCTTTTGTTGCGTTTGCCTCCAGTGAAACTTATGTGCATCTTCCTAGGCCGCCACCAAGAGCATCCAAGGTATAAATCCAGCGCGATGGTGAGCAATTCCCTCACTCACACAAATCATAAGCCTAAGCCAACCACCACACCACCCATCCTCTTCAGCCCACAAATCTCATCTTACAATTATTAGAATGTGTCTCAGAAAAAACTGTGTTGAACATTGCACGATGTGCGGGTGGAACAGGCCGACGGGATTTCACCAGACCGAGGCATGCAATGCGCGGCAGCTTTTTGACATCGCGAACAACAGCAATCACCCGCAGTACAATTCTACTCGGCATTCGCGCAATGACATCGCGGCGTATAACAGGAGCTGTTTCGACAGGGGCAGGACGGTGGATCTCATATGGAGAAATGTGAAATCTTGTAGTCATTGCCCGCGGTACTAACGACCATGTCAGTTTCTGGCTTCGGAAGCCTCGGGTCGACAGTTAACATTTCGTAAGGAGGGAGAGCTCGGCTGGAATCATTCTGTACATATTCAATAATCTAATATTATCAAGCATTTTATTACAACAGTCGTGTGGTGCGACAGATTGGAAAGCCTCTGTAACGCGATCACGGGGAGATCCTCCACACCGGTACCAGTACTTCTGTCATAGCGAAGCACTGGGCCCTGGGGCTCGTGCGTCCCGTATATGACCACGGTGCTTCGAAGAGTCGCACTCACCTCACTTTTCTCTCTTCACTGTCTCAGTAACCATCTTCCTGTGACGCACCTACAATTTTTCCGACCCGCCTGCCACCCCATCTTCATCTCAGCATCATTTTTGGTCTGACTTGCATCTCCTTCAAGTCCAAGCTCAAATTCTCTACACGCTGCGAGTGCGACCCAGATCAGAACGCGCTCATTTAAAGGTCTGTTTTTCCCCCGCCCCGACCTCTAATTTTAGCTCCTTCGAGTCGGGATCATTGCTTCAAACACAGACCCACAAAAGTAATTTATTTTGCTCGAGTTCGTTTTATTTCTCCCCGCATCTACCATTGTCAAACTTCACTTCTAACACGACGTCATGTCTCGCTAAGTCAAAGTTGCGTGATACTAATGCTTTCAATTTCCCCCATCTTCTTGGGCTACATCATAGAACATAATATACAAAGGCTAATCTCCCGTTAGACTGGCCCGTACTATCAGACCTTGGGAGGCTCAGAAGGAAGACAGTCGTCCCTTCTTTTTCAAGCGAGTCCTCACGTGGTATTCCCAACCAATATGTGATTCTGAATCAACCAGAGCTCCCTCTAATGCCCATGCACGCCTGTTTGCTCATTGAAGATATTCTATACCACATTTTCTCCGACATCTACTATGTCACCAGCCCGGAGGATGACGTACATTATTGGGATCGCTCCTCTCAACAGGGGGTCGCGCGACGTTCCTCTAGGAGCTCTCTCTCGTGTTTGCCGTTTCTTCAAAGATATAGCTTTGGATGTGCTCTGGGCCGAGCTGGGGAATCTGGAGCCGCTTTTCCGTTGCCTTCCACGAGATTTATGGACCAGGACTGGTAATCAGAAGCTCGTATGTACACTCGCCGTATAAAGTGCGATCGTCGACTATAATGCTACAGCCCTTTGCATAAATTCGTGAAAAGGTGTTTTTTTAGAATGTGTGGCTCGGGAACCTGTGACGATTAATTGTGCTCATGTACGAAACTACGCCGGCTTGACTATGGAAGTGATTGCAGAGACACGCAGTGTCTCAATTGGCCTTGTATCGAAAGTCATTCACCTTCACCGACTTTATGGACTAGTGACCAACCCTTTCGGTCATCATACAGGACGTCCATCAACCTACTAGTCAGACTAGCAGACTCGGATGCTGCCGGCCCCATGCCTCATTCAATACCGGAGAATGACAGGGTCATCTACGCAGGTTTGTGCTAGTCTAAACTTTGACGGAGCTGATCCGAGAGCCAGCAAAGACAACTTGAAGCATGAGTGCCTCACACCGAGAAAGCTCAGTAGACAGTGCTTGTCATAGTGGATAGATTGGAAATGTTGAGCAGATCTGCCATCGATCAAGCTAAGGCTGTATCGATACTATCAAACTCACTTTTGGCGCTGGGTGACAACTGACGCTGGCACTGCCACTACCTTATTGGGCGAAATTTGGATTTTCAGCAAACTTTGGGCTGTAACTGCTTTCATTATGTCACCGTTAACGTTAGCTCATGCGGAGGCCTGTAGTAACCAAAGCAGATTGGTCGGTTTTTGAGCGTTAAGTACGCATCTCGGGTGCAAGTTCCGGGACACAGGGACTCGGATCGTTTCGGAAGCATAGATGTGGAGTTCATCCATGCTATGGCGAGTTTTTCTTCACGGTCGCTGTTACTGCCAAACCTTCGAGCGCTCTGCTGCAGAGACAGTCCTCGTGATCTCCATTCATGTATGCATTACCTCCTGGGTCCCGGCCTCGCCTGTCTTCGTCTGGCGTCACCCAAACCAGATCTTTGGACGGACACCATATGCTCATTATTTTCAGGTCTCAGCAGGCATTCACCACGACTGCAAGTTCTCGAACTACATGCAACGTCTCCTGAAGTCCCTGACCTTGCTCTTTGTGGGCTCCCACATCTACAGAGACGGTATGGCTCACCTTGCACAGCAACAAAGCTTTGTCCTATATCTTATGCGTCTTATTGGCTTTCATGAATTGTATATCACGGTCCCGACACCATGCGGAAGAGGCACCCTTCAATTTCGTAGTTCGTACCTGGACAAAGTCATTATCCACTCATACACTTTGACCTCCATCGGAAAAATCGTAGAAGGCTGGGTTGTTCAATGCAGATCGTTGTGGCTCTTGTGCGGCAATCCTGAAACTGCACTTGCCGTAGAATGCGCCCTGCGCAAATTGGACAATCATCCATATCACAGTCGTCTCGTCTGGAGCATATTGTGATACACAGACCCAAGAGCGTCGACTATGACGACTATGCATTCCGCCTCCGTACATTTACTCCCCTCATGCGCTTTTCCAATCTCAAGGGGGTGCTTCTTCCATCATTTTGTATGTCGTAGCTTGGTGATGATGCACTTACCATCGTCAAGGCATGGCTACGCCTCGAATGCCTTGATCTTGGAACCGCCCATTTCTGGCAGACACGACCCAAGATTACGTTTCGGAGCCTTATCATCTTACTATCATCTGCCCCAATCTCGAGAGGCTTGGTTTGGTATTCGATGCCACGAATGTAGGTCTGCCTCTAGCTGGGAGTTCGGGTTTGCAACACAAATACCACCAACCTCTCTGTCGGGTGCTCTCCGATCGAACAACTACCGTAAGTCGCGCTCGCGCTTTCGCAGATCCTGCCCTACTCGGGAAATATCGAGGTTGAGCCATCCTGGGGTGCACGAAAGGCCAAGTGGAGCGAGGTGTTGGACTGCATTGGAGTGTATGCCTTGATTAAACAGCCGAGTTTACGTGCTTGACGTTAAGTATCATACTACCGTACAAAACATGAACAGCCTGTTGTCAAGCGTTATCCTAGGTAACTTCTTGAGCAACACGCACTTCCTTTGACCGTGTCCTCCCTAAAAGGCCTTGGATGTACGGTCAACGGTAATGTATGCTGACTAGGTGAAAAGTAGCTTCCTGGGTTGTATAGGCGAACATGGCATGAGAAAGGCGATGAACGTTAACACTGAGCAAGACGCTCGACTGCGAATAGAAACATATCCGTACAACTGCACTTCATGATACATACATCCCACTAACGTTACACACTACGTCCATCTTGATTCAACAGGATTGTAGTATATCCTATGATAATGTACGTCGTTCAGAAACTATATGCAGGACAAGGAACTAAAGAACAATACCTCTGAGACGAATTTATGTTCAGGGACTTCGCTCTGGTTTGCGTCCTCCTCTCGCTTGACCATCTGGACCTTCCCCAGGATGACTAGTCTCGGGACCTAATCTCTCGGTGCCGCCATACCCCAGTTTCTTTTCCTTTGCTTGTCCACGAGGCACGTCATACGGCTCGTCCTTGCTAACATGTTCATACTCGCTGGTCCTGACCCCAGCCTGACTCCACTGTCCTGAAGGTGGCTCGTAAGGACGCTGCGCTGCCTCTGATGCGGCGTCAACGCAGTGTATTGTAGGATCTTGTGGAGGTGTTTCGTCTACATCTTTGAAGTAGCTGTCGGCGCTATGGGACTTAGGTGCACCCGATGAAGGATGCAGGAGACGAGCAGATGAGTGAAGAGAGCGGTGTAAGGACGAGGGGTAGCGAGGTATCTTCCTGAGACGTAGTGACTGCATTATTCTAAGCGTTGAACGTCGTGTTTGCGTTGCGGTCAGCAGTCCATGACATCACTCGTCCGATTTGGCAGTTAAGTCTGAGTTACGTAAAACTTCGCTGTTCAACCAACGTTGCACCATAGGTCAGGAATTGAAATTCTTTTCGTCCCTGATACAATTGTGCACCGACGGAAGTGCAGAATATACCAACTATTCGGGGGGTACACGCGGCGTTGTTGCAAATTTCAGACCTTTCCTTCCTGAGAACAAGACAGGAAGCGAAGCGCAAAGAAAGCATTCTGCAAACGAAAGCTACAGGTTGGTGACTGACGACGTTGTAACACCATTCACGATCCTCCATTGTACAGCTGAAAAGCAATAAGTCATGGATCAGAAAAACAGTGGAAAGAAACAACAGTACCCTTCTTGTATACATGGTTACTCCTCGCGCTTCTCGATTCAACATCCTCACGCCGCTTGTCAGTCATTGTAATTAGGCTCGTCAGGATCGTCAGGTGGAGGAGGCCCGCTAGGGTGACTAATGTCGTCAGGGACCCTAGCGTTCAAATAGCGAGTGAAGTCAGAGTTAAGTCCCTCGCGCTTAGCCAAGGCTGCATAGTATATCAGCATCACTCTCACTAACTAGATTGACGAATGAGTCCTCACAAGTACGTTTCGTCCCAAATTCTGGTGTGGGATATGCCGCAGCAATAGCGACAAAAGACATGAGTGTCGTGAAAATAAGTGGGAGCTGCATGATTGTAATCGAGAGGGATGACCACCTGTCGATGTGTCAGAGTCGCGAGAGTTTTTATACCTGCGCATTCCTCGAACCACCTGACGAAAGAGGGAGGTCTACCTCGATCAGGACGGTTTAATTGAGAGAAAACAATACGAACCTTAGAAAAAAAAGTCCCCTTCACGTCGTAATATCGGGCCCATGCTCAATGGCTGGTAACTGTAAGAACCTTCTCGTGCTGTAACAGCTGCTTTTACTAGGTCCTTGTGGAACAACCCAACTTAATCGGATCTCCTGAAAGCTGACCAGCAAGTAGACCGTAGTGACATCTGTTACAAAGGACCGTCATACCTCATCATGGCTCGATTGCAAGGCATCATGTTAGAATTTCGGGCCCATTTCCTCGGGGTGATGTTGCTAATAGAAGGCGTGATTCTTCATCAACTTCTGGGAGCTCTAGCTGAACAATTCAGCTTCTAGGTCGCAATTAGGTGGAGACAGCAACTCTCGTCATCGAAGATGGTCTGTTTTCGGAACAAATCGTTAATAATGGCGCTTCAAGTAAGAGTCTAAGCGCCGGACTACGTTCCATACAACGTGAAAATACCTGCAACAATTCCAGGATGTCACACATGCGTCAAAGGTGTTGGACAGATCTAGACATTGAAAGAGGTGCTTTGATGTTACAGGAGGGACATGACCACGCGGATGACTCTAGGACGTGTTTGGTGAGCGCAGTTCTAGCACTACCTGATAAGCAAGTGTCCGTTCCGTGGGTCATGCATGCTAAAATGTAGATCTGACGAGGGATCGGGAAGACGCAAGGGTGAGATACATGATGTGATCGAACCTGCATGTCGTCAGCTGTCAGCCTATCTCTGCAACCTTGCCAATCCATGTATAAGAAGAACGAAGAAGTTCTAATGCTGGCATGGGGTGATGTACATATATCAAGATGGCTCTCGTATCAGAAAAGTGATAGAGCCGAAGTAGGTCGGGGCCGTAATTTTTGCAATTTCACGCGCGCGTTTCGGTTGAGAAACAATGATATGCGTCGAGTCGTCGACTGAGAGTGAACTTTGTATGTAACGTTATCATGGAACGAGTTCGTGCGCACTGCCAATACGCCCAGTGACAAAAGTTTTTCAGAAGCGCGTACTATGACCAAAAAGGAAATCGGTGGGCGTTGGGCTGGTGGGGCTGAGTTGCCCATAAGGACGTTCTGATGCACAGCAGCGCTCGTGGTGAGCGGACCCTCTGGTGCTGCTGCGGGCGAGCTGCCCGGAAGAGGCTCAGAACGGCGTCCCAGATCCTCGGTTCAACTGCCTGGGCACGAGGGAGACTGGCGAGGTAACACTGCCCGATGGGGCGGTGAGGGCGGCCAATAAACGCTCTTGCTCCTCATCTGCTGTAGGCGAGCTGCCCGGGGGAGACTCAGAATGACGCCCCCGATCCTCGGTTGAACTGCCTGGTGCGGCAGGTGCGGGCAAGCTTGGTGAGGTAAGTATAACACTGCTCGATGAAATCACGTGGAAAGTAAGTGAGGAGACTCACTCTAATGAAACTTTATGTATCTCTGTTAAATTACCTGGTGTAAGCGCACCTCTGCGGCAGATAGCAGGGTTTGTGCGAACCGCCGAGCTGTTCGCGTGAGTGGTCTCGGCGGTATCATACGCGGATGGCGTGATCATATCGACAAGGACATAGTTCTGGACGTTTCAAGTTGATAGGTGACGAGCCACGCGTGCTTTGTATTCCAACATACTGACTGACTTTGAAGTACGTATTCCTGTTGTGCCGCGCCTCTTTCGAGCTAAAAACAACACGCGCACACCAACGCCAGCTATCTGTCGGCATCTATCTCGTGCAGTCCCGCTTCGTATCTGGTACGTTCTCAGTGCAAAAACTCTGATGAACGTCCATTCAATATTAGGTAGTTAACAACAACGAATGTACGAACGGACACACTACACACCTAAATCATACAGAAGTACCATCTTCCCAGTCCTCCATAATCACATCTCCACCTGGGGTGCTCCGTCCAGCCGCTTCCACCATCACTCCCAGTCTACTTCCATTCAGAGAGCCCAGTACCGGCTCCTTACCCAACCGGACACGGCCATAGGTCTCGTCCCACCGCACAGCACTCTTAAAGAAACGTCGTCCCCGTGGTGGGCCCCTCCCGACGTCAGGGTCAACGTTGACAACACGATTCGAGAGGATACTCATGCGCTTCCGTCGACGATATGAAGATCCATCAGAGTCGTACCGCTCATCGTCTGATTCATCGGAGCCTCCCCCTGGTTCCTGCAATTTGTACACGAACCGGGAGTGCTCTGCAAAGTGTCAGACCCACTCTATTACGCCGTGGTAACATGTTGAGACTTACGAGCGAGCCGACGATCTAGATCATCGGTGCCACCGTCTTCGTCGGCATCTTCTTCAGCGATATCTAACCCAAGGTGCCGCCCCAGACTTTCCCTTGGTACCTCATGCATTCCGACACTGGGTGCACAAGGCAATTGCGAGAGCTGCTGCAGCGCCGTCGCGCGCACTTTGTCCAAACTTCCATCCCGCACATTCAAGTCATCCATATTGTTCTCAGGCACCTCAAGCCTGTAGCGCGGGCCAAACCACTCAAAGTACTCATTCCATGGCAGATTGGGGTCAATGTCGTCCTGAACGCCGAGGGCACATGCAGTCTCGTAGGTCCATGTCCGCGCAACGTTCTTTACTGTATATCCTCCGCCTCCAAGAAGGATGAGTGGGACGTTGAAGGCGCGCAAATACTGTACGCAGTGAGCATGTCCATTCATAGTCAAGTTGAAGCATCCAAGTTTGTCCCCTGCAAGAGAGTCCGCTCCACATTGTAGGATGACTGCACCAGGTCGATAAACTTCCATGATCTTATTTATAATCTGAAGAGGTGTTAGATAAGAAATGTGCATATTTGACGAGTACTCGCCGGTTCAAACACCCTCTTGAAAGCTTCGTCCGTGATTCCGTCCTTCAAGGGGATATTCACCGTGTAGTTCCTCCCCTTCCCTCTTCCTCGATCTTCCTGAGTCCCGGTACCGGGGAAATATTCACCAAATTTGTGGAATGAGCAGGTCATGACGCGGTCTGTGGTGTAAAATGCTTCCTCTACGCCATCTCCGTGATGACAGTCGATATCGATGTACAAAACGCGGGGGTATGTCCTCAAGAGCTCCAATATACCGAGGACAATGTCATTAATATAACAGAAGCCTGATGCCTCCCGTTTCTTCGCGTGATGGAGACCACCTGCCCAATTAATGGCGATATCTGCGGCTCCTGAAGATATCCGTTGTGCAGCAGCTGGAGGATGTCAGTACAGAGCGCGTGGGTAAACGGACATTGTCGTACATATTGACCCTCCGGCTGATATTGAACAGAACTCGAATACACCTTCAAACGCAGGGTTGTCCTCGCCCATCAGAACTGTGGAGGTATTTCATAGGTAACAAGTGGGTCAAAGAGGCATTGCTGGTGCTTACAACGGGTGCCATGATAAGTTAACTCTTCCGCGGTCTCTGGCGTCACGCGATTTAGAAAATGTATGTATTCGTCTGTATGGAAAGCCGTCATGGCTTCAGGAGTAGCACGTTTGGGACGCTACGCATGTGCTGTTTCCTTAACAGAAGCATACGCAGTTCAGGAGGTAAGACACACCAAAACGTGCATTTTTTCCGAGCATTCCATAGGCTGATACAAGATCATGCGTGACACGCATTCGATGCGGTTTCATGGGGTGACCGAGACCGTATGTATATGAACCGGTGTCGCCTGTGGTATTGGTTCGTTAAAAAGGAAACAATGTACAGCGCATGGAGAACACACCATCATAGTAGTAAGCCACCCGCCTCTTTGACATCTCCTGTACGTTATTGGGAAGACAGCAGCTTTCACCTGGTCGTGCGGGCGTTAAGTACAAATGTTTGAAGGTGGAATTGCCTTCATTAGGACGTAGCGGGGTTCGAAAACCTAACTTGGCGGCGCGCGCCGGTCCGCAGGGTAATGGAATATAACCCTGGTCATTTTCTCAAAGTGTACCGTTGCACAGAATAATATGATATGGGTGTACACAGTACAGTTCACTGTCTCATTGTTACAAGAAAGCCCAGTTAACAAGGGTGGTCGGTTCGGATTCACCATTATAAGTGAAAGACATGATTCATATCTGAACTCCACCAATGGCGCTTCACTGATAGGCTACATCCCAGCATTGTTCCCAAAAATGTCCGCCAGCAGGGCTCTACCACTTTGAGCCTTTGATCACAGAAGTAAGTCGTTGTGAAGAATGAGGACGTCCGCGCTGATAGTACGCGCAACCACCATTCGCTTTCTGCTCGGCTCCGTGGAGGGAATTATATCAATTGGCAATGGATGCGTTGAGGGAATTATACCAATGGATGAGGGGCCTGACCAGAGAGAGCCCATTATATCGTTATCAACCAAGATCCGACTCAAAGCCGAGAGTGCAGCGCGTTTGCTCTATGAATTCCAGTTCCGATACCCGTATTCAAGCTAGTACCCATCCAGTTTATCACCTTTTATTCGTGATATAGTGGTCACCGACCGTGCCTGTGAGGCGAGAAGTGAGCTCGTGCCAAGTTACATGCATGGCAGTGCAAGAGGATCATGTGCTTGGTATAACGGTAACTTCCGACATGATAGTTCTCTCCGAAATCCAAAAACAATCAGAACCTGTGATCAGCCCCTTCCACCGGTGCCACACCGGCTCTGGTATAAACGTCGGCATATTGGTTGGCCAGCTCCACCTTTCTCTTCTTTCGTTCCTTCACCTACTCACCGAGCATGACTAGGTCGGATGTCCCAATCTCGATAGACCCGATCATTATTGACAACGTTTTCATTGGAAAGTTTGTAGCCTGTTGCCCATTACTATGACCTTATCTGACATAAACCTCAGTCTCTCTGCCGCTCTATCAACCGATGTACGCAAGAAATTTGGAATAACGCACATTCTTTCAGTCTGCACCGAGTATTCGTCCACAGACCATAACCACCTCACCATACCCGTGCAAGACTCAGAGTACGAAGATCTCCTTATACATCTACATCGGGGATGCAGCTTTATTCAATCCGCTTTGGACCAAGGGGGAAAGGTCTTAGTGCATTGTGCCATGGGCGTCTCAAGAAGCCCCACTGTTGTCTGTGCTTACCGTAAGTTTACGTCCCTTTGTTCCATGCTTTCTTTGTGGAGCACTCAGTTTGGCTCTTCGTGTGCCTTTAAATATCAAGTAATGACCACCCAACGGCTGTCTGCTCATGCAGCAATACAATACGTACGAAAACGTAAGATTCGATATTCTACTTATTCCATTGGACTCATGATCGTTCGGCTACGCAGGTCGACCAAAGATTCACCCTAATTATGGATTTATGAAGCAGCTGATTGCTTTCGGCGAGTGCCGTTATAAGCCCTCATGCACAAACGGCGAGTATATCGCCTGGAAGCGCAGGCAAAAACGAGAGGTATCTAAATACCTCGACTTGATCGCCGACACCGTACCCGTGATACCAGATCAGTTATACCTTAGTAGGTGCGGACACTCGATTGCGTAGTTAAACCGCATTGCAGTTTACGCCTTTTAATCCCCAGTGACTTCCCAGGAGATCCTGATGCTGCCGAATCACTTCTCTTGGACTTGGGCATGACACATGTTCTTTCCATCTCATCTGCGCAGCTTCCAAAGCCAGATCTTCCTCTTTTCAATCATTGTTTTATTGATATCCCAAATAATGGTCGCGAAGCTTTGTTGCTCGAGCTTCCGACAGCATGTAAATTTATTAGCGACGCAATTACTGGTGGAGGCCAAGTGCTCGTTCAGTGCCGCGTCGAGCTCAGAGCTTGTATCGTAGTTTGTGCCTATTGTAAGCCGATCTTCTCTCTTTTCTTATCATACACCTTCTACATGGTTGTCAACCAGTTATGTCCACGCGTCATGTATCACCACGTCAAGCACTCGGACTTCTTGAATCTGGTGAGTTCCAAACCTTGGACGCTATTCAAGCACACGTGCTTCACATCATTCCAGCGCTTCCACTGTATAACCCGACAGACAACTTCTTCCGCCATCTAGACCTTTTTGCAGCGTGCAATTACGTCCCAACTCCCAACAACCCCATTGTCCAAGCATGGATCTCAGGAGGCTCGCAGGTCGGTAAGCCCTCCTCAAAAAAGAAATCTGCCACCGCGACCAAAAACATTACACTGTCGCTTGCGACCACAACGATGACACTTGCGACGGAGTCGAAGGTTTTCGATTTTGCAGCGCTCAGCGAAGTGCTGGCACGGTTTCAGTCGACTTCGACGAGCGTGGGTGCTGCGCGTGCATAGTTCTGCACTGATGTTCTAGTATCGCAGTTTAACATGCTCGCTTATTTGATTATACCCTTCTCTTAGTCCATGGACAGTATGTCTTGGTAATATCGTGTATCGGTGTCTATCCCAGAATTGAGAATCCAAGTGTACGTAAAACCGAGGCCGATGTAGCATCTTCATGTACCAAGCTGAGCACAACACCTTTTACACCTCCTTCCTCGGTGTTGTATGCCCGCCTGCACTCCTGCGCACTTGTCGCGCGCCCTTCCTGTGTAATCCTGCTTCCTGCTCCCAAACCATCCCCTCTATACCGTCCTGCAACACCTCCCTGGTCCTCCGCACATTGCCCTAGCCATCACACCATCCCTTGCCTTTCCGAAATCTCCATGGTATATAGGTTGGCCACAAGCTAGTCTCATCACACCCTACTCCAAACCCCCAAGTCCCTCACTTATGCCTCTCGTACCGGGCCAAAACATTCAAGTTGTCCGCACCCCCGCTTCTCGCTTGTGCTCCTATTCTCGGCACGCTTGCGCTGTTGTCATTTGAGTAATTTTTTTTACATGTTTCTGGTTGTCTATGTGTTACTGCTAGTTTTGATACTGACATACTGCTGTATGGTTACTATCGTTGGTACTGGTAGCGTGCAAATGCTCAGCCAGTGTGATACATAGAAACCACTATTCAAAACTACGTTTAACACCGCAACAATTACTTGCGATGAGTGGGCCCCCGCATTCGTGTTGGTCTTCTCGTCATATTCCTGGTCCCTAATCCAACTTGCCTGTGACGACGCTTCTTGTTTGAAGTATAAACGGCAATACGATTCAACACCTCTCACCACTAAGTTGGCCTTTCGGTTGGGACACCCCTCAACACTAACATGGACTCGACGTCGATCTTTCTCAAGCACAGCAAGGCCGCCGAAAGCGGGACCGCGACTTGTAGAGGTTGTTCGATCGAAGAGAGCCTGACATGAAAGCTGGTGATATTTGTGCTGCAAATCACACCTCCGAGGTTCTCAGCCCTAAGCGGGTCTACCTTCATAGCGTCAAACACCAACCTAAGGTTTCTAAGATTGGGGCAAGTTGATAGTAAGGTCACAAGACTACAAAAAGTGATTTTGGGTGGTGTCTGAGAAGTATCTGGTCTCAAGATGAAGATACTCGAGGCATGGCCAGGACTCGACGATGGAAACAAGGGAATTATCAAGCAACGACATACAACATCTAAAATCTTTCAGACTGGAGAAGCACATGAGGGGAGTAAACGTGCAAACTTTTCTGTGTGCAGCATAATACCAACTCCAGCCCCGTGGCATCAAACACGCAAACCCTCCTGTCTCCTGATCAAGGTGTGGACATTGATGTATTTCAATACCTCTTCCCACTTCGTCTGCCGCGCCACCGCGTCCAGCCTCCTGTGCTCCGGGGACTCGACCTCAATCATATCCAAACACGGCAAGACCGCCGAGAGCGCGACCGCGACTTGCAGAGGTTGTTCGATCGGAGAGCACCCGACCCACAGAGAGGTGATATTTGTGTTGCAAACCCCACCTCCTGGTTTCTCAGCCGTAGGTGGGGCTACCTTCTTAGCGTCAAACACTAAACCAAGGCCGCTGAGATGTGGGCAGGACGACAGAACGGTCACAAGGCCCCGGAAAGTGATTTTGGGTGGTGTCTTCCAGAAATTGTCTGTTCCAAGATCAAGATACTCGAGGCGTGGCCAGGACTTTACGATGGAACCAAGTGCGTCATCATCAAGCAACGATATGCAAAACGTCGAAAGGCTAACACTTTTCAGACCAGAGAAGTGTGTGAGGGGTGCGAATGTGTGAAGGCTGAATGCGTTGTCGATAAGGTCAAGAACCCCGTCCACCGCCAGCTTGATATATTCCAGACCTATCGAAAAGTACGCGATCGGTCAGCTGCCTGCAGGGCACGTTCAACGGCAAGGGCAGTTTCAGGAATGTCGAGACCGAGGTTCAAGCTGTCTGCATGGAACAACCCAACCTTCTACGACACTTCCGAGAAAGGTCAAAGTGGATGAGTGGAATGTCTAAGTTGTTCAGACTAGACTCGGTACGAAAGTGAGACTTGACGGGAGCGAAAGGTGCCGTAATCTGGATACACAATTCTTGAAGGCCAACGAGGCGAGATAGCCAGGACAAACCTTCGTTGCCGTGCAAGGTAAGCCGGGCGTACCGTAGATGCGGGAGCTCACGGAGAGCAAGCTCACTGACTCCAGAAGACGTCGCATGTAGTTCGACGACTTCCAGTCGTGGTGATCGCCTGCAGAGACTTGATAGCGCTGAACACATGATGGGCGTCCAAAAAGCTTCTTTCCTGGATGTCAGACAGAGATGGACGAGATTGGGACCCAGGAGGTAACGCATACATGAATGGAGATCGCGAGGACATTCTCCACAGTAGAGTAGTCGAAGGTTTGGGACCAAAATCGACTGCGAAGAAAAACTTATCATTGCGTGAACAAACTCTGCGTCTATGCTCCCGAAAATATTTGAATTCGTATCATGATGTCCAAGAACTTGCACCCGAGATGCATATCGCTCGTAGACAGTCCAATCTGCAGTAGTCACAGGTCTCCGAATGACCTGACATTGAGATGAATGAAAGCAATTAGCACGATAGGTAGGGATCGCACCCGACGGCAGGTAGTACGTACCAGCTTCTGCTGACGAGTCATGGTCCATAAATCTTGGGGAAGACAGGCAAAAAGTGGTTCCAAATTCTGCAGCTCCATCCATAGCACATCCAAAGCTATATCTTTGAAGAATGGCAGACACGAGAGAGAGCAGCGAGAGAACGTCGAGAGTCCTTCCGATATTGATAGCTAGTTCCCAAATATTTCTCGTCGGTGGAATAGTAGATGTCAGAGAAAATATGTTTTAGAATCTCTGGAATGAGCAGGCAGGTATGCATGGAGTATTCGTAGGCTTGCTGGCCAGTACTTGTGGGTGGTGACTCTGAAAGGATCTAATGGGAGCGTCGAGCGCGGTTAACTTGAAGCTCCGAGCAAGGTCGTGACATGGGCCAGGTGAAAATGACGCTGCCGCGAGTAGTAAGTACTGTGACGTCATAAATCAGTTTGGGATGATCGATCGATCACCGGCACTGCGTTCGATTACGGTACAGCTCGGGGATGAAATTGTAGTGTGCACTCTGCAGGCTAGTATTATCTCCAACAATGATAGTCTACTTCAAGTTGTAGCGGTTGTGATTAGCAGAGGCACCCAGTGGTCTAGAATGCTCTCCGTTCCAAATCCCTTCTAACCTATTATAACCGACTCGTCTTATGTCAGAAACACTTGTCCTTGGGGGTCTCGAACTCATTATCTCATATCTTCATTCCTCACCCCAGTCCATTCAGATATCGCACGTGCCAGTGATAGCTGTCAGACTCAGTATAATTACGGGGGCTTTCCATAGACTTAGAGCAGTGTTTTTGCGACCCAGAATTATAGGCTTTTACCCCCTCTGTTATTGTGAAAGACGTTCTATTGTGCCGCCAACTGAGACTTATCCGCTAAATAGTCGTCTACTAAACGACGGGTTTCAGATAAGTCATTGCGTCGAGCCTCATCCCTACCTTGTCAGGCCCGATGATCATGCAGCCAATCTTCGAGGGTGCCTTGTCAAGCCCCAGCTGTGCTGCATTAAGCCTTACCACAAGGTCGTCCCCAACCTGTACGCCACCTCGGCACTGTAAACAAGCCCACTGCACCAAGCCTTACCCATGCGGCGTCAAGCATAGGAAGTGGGGCGTCACGGCCGCGTCAAGCTCCACGTCCAATACCGCAAGGTACAATAATCACCTAGAAAAATCCTTGACAAATGACTGGCGACCTTCTCTGTAGCACAACTGAACTCCAAGCCCATAGCTTGTGGATCAAACGCGGGAACTCTCCTCCCGCCTGACCAATCAGTGGTTGTTTGATCAGAGAGCGCCCGACCCAAAAGGTGGTGAAATCTATGTTGCAAACCCCCCCTCCTGGTTTCTCAGCCGTAGGCGGCTCGATCCTCGTGGCATTAAATAACAAACCGAGTCTCCTGAGATTAGGGCAAGACGATAGCAAGGCCACAAGACCCTGAAAAGTGACTTTGGGCGGTGTCTGCCAGTAATAAGCAGTTCTAAGATCAAGGCATTCGAGGCGCGGCCAGGACATGACGATGGAACCAAGCACATCCTCGTCAAGCCATGACATACAAAATAGCGAAAGATTGACCTTTCGCAAACCAGAGAAGTACCGTGACTTACATGAGGGGAGTGAATGTGCGGAGGCTGAATGCATAGTCGATATGCTCAGCACTCTTGGGCACGTGTAGCAGGATACACTCCAGATCATCGAAAAGGACCCGATCGCTCAGCTTGTGCAGGGCGTGCTCGACGGCAAGCGCAGTTTCAGGGTGCTCGGAGACCAGCTGCGGCCATCTGCATGGAACAATCCAGCCTGCTATCAGATTTGCGCTCAAGGTCAAATCGAACCAGTGGACGACCAATCCGTCCAGGCTAGAGGTACGAAATTGAGACTTGACGCGAGTGAAAGGTGCCGCAATCCGGATATCCAATAGTACATGAAGGTCAACGGGACCGAATAGAGAAGACAAAGGTTTGTTGCTGAACAAGGTAAGCAATACTTTCTGCAGGCGTGAGCTCATTGACTTGAGGAGACGTCGCATGTAGTTCGACTGGTCGTGGTGAGTGTATGCTGAGAACTGATACTAGTGAAGACATGGTATGCATCCAGAAATCTTCTTCCTTAGATGCCAGACGCAGACAAATGAGGTTAGGGCCCAGGAGGTAACGCATGCATGCATGGAGATTATGAATTATGAGGACATTCTCCACAGCAGAGTGCTCGGAGGTTGGGCACCAACAGCGACCGTGAAGAAAAACCCATCATGACATGTACAAACCCTGCATCTATACGTTCGATAATATTTGAATCCATATCTCCCAGAACTTGCACCCGAGATGCATGTTGCTCGAAGACCGACCAATCCGCAGTGGTTATATGCCTTTGTATAAGCTGACAGTTGGCATAATGAAGGCATTTAGTTCATAGCACATCTAAAACTATCTCTTTGAAGACACGACAGAGCAGCTACAGTAGAGCCTCGTCGCGCCACTCCCTGATTAGGTTGATCGGAGGAACGATCCCAATCATATAAACGACCGTTCGTGCCCGAGACATAAATGCCAGAGAAAATGTGTTTTAAAATCTCCGGAATGAGCGGGCAAGCGTGTACGGAGTACTCTTCCGTGCGGTGTTGTAAAAGGCCACTGGAGGAGCGCGACCAAGTTAAGATTTACGCATGGTTAAAAATTTGGGTGTACATTAACAGACGGCGTTAACGATTCAGACGCTTTACACGAAATTCGGATATCAAATTTGCATCAGCAAAATCACTGATGGCAATCAATCATTTCAGACAGATTCGCAGTCTGGTCAATCCTGGCCTGGACCACGGCAGCACAGTAGGCCGACATGCAGTGCCCAACCGTGTTTGCAAATTGACGCTCTGAGTCCTGTGTGGGGCTTTCATGGGCAATCTCTCCGTAATAATCTGGCTATACATAGCCTTCCAGGTATTCAGCAACCTGACAGCTGCAGCCGTTGGAAGGCCCCACCAGTGCGTCAATGGGCTTATTACAGGTCTTCAAGTTGTCGATACAACACGTCTTGAATCACGCGAGGAGACACTCGTGGTCCCCTTGCATTTCAGCAGCTAACTGCTCTGAGTTCTCATCTAAGAGGCATATCCTGGAATCAACTATAATAATTCAATGCGATTACTATGGCGAACTTCTCCTGAGACAAGTCGACGGGCTGTTTGACTTACTAGTTATCAGTCGCTGGTGACCAGCGATACTATTGCCCCTCTACTGACACCGCCTCTAGCTCTGACGGAGCTCCGACCCCGACGCAGAACAGTTCCTCCGCAAGTTGCCAGTCCATCATTAGAAGGTGGCGCCATTCCAACTTCGATCGTGCGAGGACTTGCCTGAAGGATCCAAGGAATACTTATCAGCGCCCATACATCGACGCAAGAAGCATACTCCATCAGTTGTTGCAAATCGTGTGTAGGAGTAACTATCGGTATCAATACGAGCGATCGTCGCAAGGGTGAATCAATTATGCAAGTGGAACAAAGCAGGCAGGGGGAATATATTTGAAGCACAAACCAGAGCTTCCTGTCTTCTTATGAACTAACGCGTAAACGTCTTCCGTCGCAACATTACCATCTTCTTTCAGACTGCGATAGGATGACTTATCCCATAGTGTGATTGGTTTTGATATCCGCCGGCAGGAAGGATCTGGCCCTGATCGGCGGCGGGGTATGAGGCGTAGTTGGGCTGGGGTGGGAGGGGCGCGGCGCCTGATAGGGCTGGGGAATATCCGCCCTGAGGGTGTTGAACGCCCCCTAAAACAGGCGAGCCGGCAGGATAGGTTGTAGTACTGTTGATTCGGGGGCTGAGCGGGATAGCCGTTGTACGACTGTAGGGGAGGATTTTGAGGATAGCCTCCATACGTAGGGTATGGAGGTTGACCGCCGGGAACTCCAGCGTACTGAGCCACAGGCAAGACCGGAGTTGGAGGAGGCCCAGAGGCCTCACTTGCTGCAGCGATGGAAGATGTCCAAATTCCTCTTCCACGGATAGCTTGGATGATCGCATACAAGACGATGGTGTCGTAGTAGATGAAAACTGAGAGAAAGACACTCTAGCAAACGGCAATCATTCGGATACTGGAGACGTACCAGAGAAGAAGATAGCAAATGCAGCTGCCTCTACTACAGTAATCTCATAACAAATCTGGTTGCTTGTGGGATCTGGTAATCACAATTAACAGGTAGCAAGAGTTAGACACAACTACCAAGGACTCACAATCAGGGTAAATACATCCATCAGGGAAATAGTAGGCCCTGCCCGCAACGGTATCACCGGCGGTACTGACCCATACCACCCAGAGAATGACTGCAAGACGATCAGCTAACAAGAAAATTACCATAGCGTTTGACGTACAGAACCAAGCGATCTCGAATATAACCATGGACGTGAATGCTCCGCGGCGCACACGACCCACAATCAAGCTGTTCATACACATTTCAAGACCAATTCCATTATGAAGAAGTTTATTGGCACCCACAACAGCGGAAGGGACAAGACAGTGAGACTGCCGGCTCCAAGCCCAAAGGCAGCAAAACTCAAGTAAACATCTTGGTATCCAGCGACAAGCGACTCGATGTGGGCGCAGATGCCAATGACCACGAGAGCTAATACGGAACTTACGGCTAGAAAACACGGTTAGGTTCAAGGGCATCACAGTTTAAAATGGTGCAACCGCTCACAAAAGATGATGGCACGGAGCCAAGGAAGGACAGCCATTTTTGCCTACAAAATGGCAGAAAAAACGTTGAAGTGTGAAGTAGGTGAGACGAACCGAGAAAGGTGAGCGTAAGAAGGGGGATAACGAAAGTATTTTATATCTTGACATTGACATCGCTTGACGTAGGGCGAACAGATCGACAAGCAATAAATCAGCTTACAACACTCATCATGTGAGTCACCGCCCCGTCGTAATAGAATGCCAAGACCACAAAAATACGCGCCGTGACCACTCACAGGTCTTGCAATTGTCAAGACATAAAAGATCAAATAGTAAGATCAATTGAAAGTATAGGGCATAGCATCAACACGCTGAGCAATCGCGCGCAATGTACACCAAGGACTCGTATTGTGTCGAGGTGACATCGTCATCGGTCGGCGTTCATAGTGATAAATGAACGACGACCAAAAATCGCAAAAATACACTTGACAACCTTAGACTTCGACACCAAAAATTTTAATCATACCGAAGAAAACGAAAAAAATTAGCACGAGCAAATGCGTGCTAGCGTGCGGGCGGGACGCAAGCCCGCCAGTGGCTCCTTGGAGACACGATGAGGTGAGGTCTCACCACGAGGCCTTTATTTAAAGACACTGAGTACACGAATCAGACAGTTGAGCGCTTACGGAGCAATTATATCGTTATCTCCTCTAAGTATGGTGGGCGCTGTACGTCATGGGCATCTGGGCGTCTCTAAACTGGTCAACGAAGATCGACAAGGATCCACAGGGATTGCGATAAAGCCAGGCACCCCGTTGACCTCCACTCGTTGCGCCGCTTCAGCTAACCACGCTACGCCCACACGGTCCCTAGAAGCAACGGAAAGCAGCTTAAATGCACTGTTTGATGAGAAAGTCGCGTTTATGGCATGTCCATGACACGCGGCAGACAGGCAGGCAGTTGTTGCCAAGAGAGCAACCTTCTAATCAGAAAGGTAAAAATTCCCATTCAGAGGAAGTAGTCCGCAGGAGGTCGTTTTGCTGGGATGGACCGAACGTCCTAGTAGCACGGCATGATCAGATCACAGCGCGGGATAAAATGCAGCATTTCATCCCCGCATATCGCCTTTTGGGGGATATCGAAACACAAGGAACTTACCGAAGGCGCATGTTGAAAAACTTTGTATTCTTGAGCAAGGCGTTCATCTAGCTCGAGAATCGAAGCTACATTACCACACCTGTCATAAAACACGATAGGTTACGAAAGCCGAGACGCATGCAGGGTACCCATTTGATCACACTCACCGATAACAGTAATTGGGTGCGCTCCACACCGTCACTATCATGTTGTCAAACATGAGCTTATATCCTTCCATTGCGAGTTGATGGGCCCGCGCGATGAGGTCAATAGAGTTATGGTGGGCAAAGGTTTTAGTAATATCGGCGCCGAAAAGAAAGCCAGCGCCCCGCGGAGATAGGCCCCATCCAGTTATATCTTTGTAAAAGAAAGACGTGTTGTGAGCAGACATCGCCATTGAGCATGGCTAAGCATGATTTAAGGAGATACACACCGTCTGGATCGGACCAAAGGAGGTCACACATTGGACCATCATGGGGAACTTCCTGTTTTCGATCAATAGCGCGTATCTAAAGGCAGAACTAAGAACGCGTGCGCGAAACACGGAGCAATGAAACATAATAAACGCACCTGATCAATAGCCTGCAGGTTTGGACTGAGTCCGCCATGGACACAAAAAACTCTACCATCCACGATCGCGCCTAACGCAAGATAGTCAAACACCTCACAACACCATCTCCACACGTTGGTACTGCCATATTTTCTCTGGCACTCGTCATAGAACCCATACACCTGTGTGATCTGCCTTGACTCGTGGTTGCCCCGGATCAACGTGATTCGCTCTGGATAGCGGACTTTGAGTGCTAGGAGTAGTAGAAACGTTTCGACGCTGTAGAAGCCGCGATCCACGAAATCACCTGTGACAACGGGATATTAAACATTAGACAGCCGATCGAAACGCACCAAGACGCTATGCTTACCCATGAAAAGGTAGTTCGTCTCCGGGCAAAACCCGCCTACCTTGAATAGTTCCATAAGATCAAAGAACTGCCCATGGATATCGCCGCAGATCTTAATCAGAATAGCAGAATAAGTATTAGCCTAGGAGAGGATTGAATTGAATGCGTTCACCGTCACAGGAGAGTCCACGGCTTGAACATTTGCTTCTTCTATTAGGATCTCACGGGCCTTGAAGCAAAGCCGTTTGACCTGTTCCTCGGATATGGGTTCACATCGTGTGAGCTGGTCTATTTGCCTGTAAGATCAACGCGCGAGAAGTACGCAGTGGCCGGACGTGTTTCGTGCGCATTGGATAACGCAATGCACAGAAGCCGGTTTTTGATCGCCAATTACACGTTGTTGCGGTACTTTGAGAACAAGCTGTGACAAAAAAATGTGAATTCTCACCTGTCGAGATCACTGGGCATTGCAACCTATCTGATAGAGTGTCCGAGTCGACGCCTTCGACAACAAGTTGTAGTACGTGTGCACCGTGGAAACAACGTCACATCAAGGCACAGTACTGC
Organism: Suillus lakei; assembly: GCA_016628065.1. Lineage (NCBI taxonomy): Eukaryota > Fungi > Basidiomycota > Agaricomycetes > Boletales > Suillaceae > Suillus > Suillus lakei. The sequence continues at coordinate 261,637 of JABBWA010000043.1, forward strand.
CTTCGTACTGCCACGTCAGATCCGCTCGGAATCCACGATGCAATTCTTATGAACAACATAATGTACAAAGTATGTATATGCAGGTTTGAGATACGCAGGTATATTGTATGTGTGCAGTAGCGATGTGATGCCAAGCATCGTTACAACTGCTGTAAAAATGGCAGGAAATGCACGAAACTAATTCATACACAGAACACAGACATCGACAGAAAGAGGAAAAAATCCGGTTACGAGACAGCTATAAAATACGAGATTCACAACAGCAAAACGTGAAACAAGGGGTTCTCGGTGTTATACATAGCCCGTTGAGGGACGCGCTCGCAGAGCGTTATCCGCCTTCCAAGCGCTTTGGCCTAGGCCGACGTGCGGGGCGTGATAAGGATATGAACTCTGCACTTGGGAATGATGCATGTATGACAGCGAGGCGGGCGGTGTTATTGAATGGTGCATTTGAGGGATCCGAATGTCCCCGCGGAGCACCCTCTCGTCCTGAATTGGCGCTAGGACTGGTGGCGGCGAGTCATATCTTGGTATGCTCGAATGATGCGACATAAGATTGTGACTATATGAGCCGTGAACGACATTGTTTTGTGTGTTCATATAGCCGCTGGATATGCTTGAATGATCGGAGACAGGATCCAATATCCCAGAACCATTTTGGTATGACGCAACCTCGTGCGAGTCATCCCGGTAGGCCGAGTAGTTGGGCGTAGATAGCTGAGAGTGCGGAGAGACAGAATGCGGTGATTCCGGAGATGGCGAGCTGACTGCCTGATAGTGTGTAGGATAAGAGTGTGGATGCGAGATATGTGAAATCGAAAGACGAGATGATACAGACGAGAGGTGGGCGGATGACTGCGGAGAGCCATCGTGAATATTTTCCATGGGTGATTGATGAAGAGAGGAAGAATGAATACGCGACATGGAGGGCTTCTCGCCGTATGCCTGAGAATAGTCGTATGAGTGATCATGCACAGCATGGCCACTGGAAGGCTGCGAAACAGCCGCTGTGACGTAGCCGTAATTAGCTTGCGAGGACTCATCATAGCTTGGCGTGCTGTCACTGTAATGCGACTGGATCGGCGATGAGTGCGATGCAACTTGACCGTTGGACATCGTCTGGGAATGTTGGTTGATCATCGATGGGAAGGAGTTCTCGGGAGGTGTTGGGGATCTACTGGACGCACTTCCAGAATGCAGGCTATCGGAATATGATGGTACAGAAAATGCTTGCACCAAAGGTGGGGGTGAGTCGGGTGCCGGGGGGATTGCGTGTTCGAGTGCCGGTGGAGGAGAGGGTGTGTCCGACGAATTGCGTTCAGAGGAAATCAATGACGATGCGGTTCGGCTATTTTTTGTGCCAGAACCGCTAATGCCCACGGCACGGGCAATTGCAGCACGCGTTGCGGAGCTTGAGCTCCGTCGTGAGCCAGGAGAGAGATGAATGCGGTAACTGTAGAAGAAAGAAGAAAACGAAGCTCAGTTGTTGGCCAACAATTGCGGCGATAAAATGTGTTGAATGCATGATGGTGATAAGTTATTCGACAATCAAAATGGTGCAATTGCTGTGTGGCACCAATAGTATATCGAGAATAGACATAGCTGCCGGCGATAAAGAATAGAAGGGGTGCTCACTGTTGCTGTAAATTGTCTTGCCTAGAACAACGTGTTTCGCATCCAGGAAAAGGACACTTGTGATTGCGTTCACCTGTGTGAACGCGAAGGTGTCGAGCAAGGTGGCCACTGGTAGTGAAGCCACGGTCGCACGTCGGACAGACGTGCTTTTTCTTTCCATTAGCCGTCCCAGAAGATTGGGAAGACTGAGAAAGAGAAGAGGGTGCTGTCGGTGACTGTGGTGAATGGCCTGCAGACTGACTAGAATCAGATAGATACTGTGCAGAAGAGTATTGAGTAGAATAGATCTGAGAGCTAGCAGAATCATGCTTTGTTGAAGTATGACGGGGCATGTGGAGAAAGGGCTATTTTGCAGGGCTGCAGAGGAAACGGAGGATAGGATTGTACGGATTGCGGAGGAACTGGAGAACAGGCTTTTGAGGAGAAGAAGTGTCGAGGCAGTGACGCCCAAGAGGAAAATACGTAAATAAGGGAAGGGCTACCAAATAAATGTCATATATTTGTTATTGATAGAATCCAAGGAGAACCTCAATTTTATTTCAATTGAGGGCTACGTTTAGACTTTGGAATTGTCATTTCGTAACATACAGTTGTTGATAATAACTTGCCGTTTCTTCCGGAAGCGCATCCAAAACAGAACATTAATTTCGGAGCGGATGCAGTTTTAGTACAAAACCTCCGGGTTCACGAGGCTTGATTTCTTCACACTCAGAACCACCTCAGCGCTATCTGTAGCAAGTACTCACCGTCCAGAACCAGAGAAGTCCCATTAATATATCTTATATAACCCTTCTATAAGATACTACCTGCACTGCATTGTCCTCGATGCTTGCATGCCTGAGCAATCATTTCTTAAGGTTGAGTTCTGCCAGATCTGATAGCAAGAGCGTGGAATAGGCGCCTAGCCTGACATTTCTTCCTCGCCCACGTGAGATAAGTTTCGTGTTCTGTTGACCCCCCAAATCGACCACTCGGCAACATTTCACTCCCGCACACTCTCCGTCACGTCTTTCATTCTCCAGTCGTATCTTTACGCACAAAAAAACCGCTTCACGCAATTCAATTTCCTTTCCCCAGGCACCGTTATGAAAATGCTCTTTTCGGGACCGTCCAGTCCACCCCATTTGTGGTTTCGATCGCGATCAACCAATGTTCGCGAGAAGCTGGTAAGCCCTTCTCGTCATTCGACACACGGTGATCGGCTCAACACTGCGCCCAGAAGCCATTTTTTGCATGAGCGAAAGTCGCTCGGGTTGCCAGCTTGCACATTTCCTTGCCATGGATACTATATTACATTGTATGTCCTATTCATTTCCTGACACACCCCTCACCTGGGTTTGCAGGGAATAGAGTGGATCCCACTCCGCTCATCTCCACAAAGTGTCACGGAAAGTTTCCAAGTCAGTCCAGATTCATGACAACTTGTCAATGCATCAGATCGCCGTCCTATTGATTCGAAACTCGCTGACCTCTAAAACGTTGGTGTTCCGTCTTCTTCCGTTCAACGAGTTGAAGCCAACAAAGACAAGGAAGGGCATCACTGACATAATCCAGTAGCAAAAGTAGTTAGTCGTCGATAGGTTGAGTGATCGTCACTGAAATTCTCTCACACCCGAGTTCATCTCTGTCGAACGCCACAAGTCGACTGCCTTTTGCTGATAACAGGCGCCGAACTCTATGCCATGGATGAATACACAAGACATACTGCCAGTGACAAAGAAGCTAACTCAATTGATCATATGCTCGGCCCATCAGTCACCATGTCGGTCAACGAGGTCCCGTGTACTCCCGTGCAGCTTCCGGGTGGATCACGCATGTCAGAAGTCAGAAGACCACACCAACGTCACTTACCAGATCCGCGACCGTTAAGCATAAGATGAGAGCAACCCTGAAGGAGTTAACTTTCTTAAGGTCCACCGTGCCTCGCGCTCGTATATGTCTCAAGACAGTCGTACGACGGAAATCCTGCCGTTTTTAGCGGCTCGGGGACACTTGCGGACGCGCCAAATACCACCGGGCTGTACTCAATCACGTCGCAGCTAGAGTCTGGAACAACGGTTATGTACATGTTCCATACCCACGCAGAGACAAATTATGATGGCACTCTCAACGAATGGCATGACAGGGGGCCAGGCGAAGTTGCTGCATCGCCTTGCGGTGCACTAAGTAAAGCCAAAATGAAAGGATAAGTTAGCTCAACTCCCTGATGCGGATTGGCACATTGAGCAACGAAATGATAGACGGCGTTCAAGGGACCGATTCAGGGTCTTACGGGACCATTTCCGACATTGTAGAGCGGAGCCGTTGCGGGACCTGGTCAACGAACGACACAAAAAAGGTCTCTCATAACAAAACGTGACATGCATACCTCATATGATGCAGATTCCTTATAATGATCAAACGTTTGCCCAAAAACGACCTGGTGTCAGAAACATCAACTTGTCATCCAGAAAAAAAATATAGCGGTTTCGTACATGCCGAAACTCACAAAAGTGACGGTTACTTTTCTTGACAGCGACGTCTACGACACCAGACAAGTCAATATGACTATTAGAATAGGCCGTGGCTTGAGAAAAAGATCTTGGAGAGCTCCGTCAGAGACAAAGTCTTGGAACATATTAACTGTTTCATCGCTTCACTCACTATCTGTACTATCTGATACTGATGGATATATCACTTGATAGGCTTGACGTGGAGTTCTTGGCAGCGCTTGGCCGAGGCAATGTTCATGATAACAGATTCTACAGCACTGGCCCCGCAGCACAACTTGCGCTCACTGAATCCAATAACACTGAGCCAGCTGGCCTTTTGAAAATCTCCGGACAAACATATTTCAGTTGCGCCGTAGTGTCTTATCTGATTGAGACACGACGCTTCGAAAAAACCGCGTTAGCCCCAACCATCCTTCTGACAGATAAGAACTTTGCTTCTGGCACTTCACCGCGAAGACGTACATGAAAAAATTCCCTTCATACTCCATATATGGTGATTATCATCTAAACTTTCGTTGACGTCGCGCAACGATGGGAGAAGGTTTCGAGTGAAATACCCATTTGGGAGCAAAGTCAGGCATTACCCGAGGCGCTAAAGTTCGTTGAATATTCTTCCACGGAAACTGAATTCAATTATATAATGGAGCCAGTAGTTGGGAAGGGCGGGAAGCGCGCGATCGAGTTACCAGAAGGCTATGCCCTTGATCTTCAGGGCAATAGAGTCACTTGGCCATCATGATGGCCCGGGGAATGCAAAGTCGGGGCAGTGACCGAAGGTATTGCCGGATTATCGAATGGCGTAATGGTTCTCTCGAGACTTCTGCCAGCAAAAAAAATCGATGACGGCAAGCACAGCTATAATCGACTATGAATGCTTTCAATTGTGACGTTAGCAAAAGCCACGATACTGCCCTCGCAACCACAACGTTTGACATCATACGTAGCTTGCGCATATCATGATAGTAGCAGCAGGTACATGTGAATCCTAATATGAAGGCCGTGTCTGTGCAAGGATGAAATGAAGAGAGAAAGAGGAAGAAAGCTCAAGATCGTGGCATCGTATCAGCTCCCAATCGGCTTCCCCACCTTTAAAGCCGTTGGTAAAAGCGTGCGGGGCTCTTTGTTTTGCTTTACGATGCCAGATTGGCTCTCACCCAAATCTACCACTATGTGCCCAACCCATGCCAACTTAGAATAGACGAATGGGTTTGCCCATCGTGGCCTTGATGTGCAACGACTGGACATTTTGCCAATTCTTCTTGAGAAGGGAAACCAGAAAGTTAATACCTACAGCAACGTGAGAGGCAGTTTGTGGTCGTGACAGTAAAATCCATACTCATCATAACGTTGGCAAGAACCTGGTCATCAGTCATTTGGACATGTCCAACGGCAACGCCCAAGCAAAGGACCTTCTTGAGCTGGAACTTGATCGTCGATCGGACTTCATTGAGCTTGTTCGCTAGATCCTCGGCGTGAGAGATGGGAGTAGGGAACTTCCCAGCTAGGTGATGAAGTTTAAGGCATGACATATCCCCGGATGAACACCAATTGATTTCACCTTTAGAGAGACCGGGCCCAAGCAAACGAGGGATCTGCTTAATCAAGGCTTCTGAGGCCAAGAAGGCATCGTACTTCTTGGCGAGTTTCTTGACAAGCTTCTTGTTCTTATTGAGTCTGGCGAAATTAAATCAGAAATGATATCAGAACAAAGTGGAGCATTGGCCTTGCTTACTTTTTTAAATCGTCGACCGACTTGTACTCAAGCTCGATTTGCTTGGCGCGATCAATGTCCGCTGCATCAGCTAGAATACAGATGGACATCCGCGGGCGAGGGACATTAGGCAGCCTGAGATATGATCAATCACGACCTGTCATGCTCGGGGGGCCATACGCACTTGACGGTACCAGAGAAACGCTTGTCCTTTTGAGTGTCGTAGTTCTTAAGACCAATCTGAAGTTCGATGGTCTCCACAAAGTTACGTCTTTTCTCGCCATTGGCTTCAGCAAGAAGGTCCTTGACGGAGCCCCGCACGGCTGCCACTGATAGCTTGCTATGTGATAGTTAGAGACGATGGAATCAATAATCAGCATGCTGAAAAACATACGAGCTCATGGTGGATAATGGGTTTTTGGGGCAGGTAGGATGTTTTGGGTCTTGAGGATGATTTGAACAAATAAGGTTCGAGTGGCGGAATACATATACAGTGTGACATGCATACGTAAGCAAGGATGGATGTGGCAAAATGTGACAGTCGGGTCCTGAGGCCTCTGAGGCCTGAGGTCCAGCTTCATCTGGCTCGAGAGTCGCTGGCACGATCCATTAGGTTGGGCTGGACCGAGCAGTTAGCTCGGGAAGGGACCCAAGCAGGTGGAGCCGCTCGAGAGGGCGGGATACCTGCTTACGAATTCGATCATGTCACATGACTCTTTGAGTAGATTTTTGGAACGGTAAATATAATTTGATGCAGCGAAATTATAAGGACGTTGAATAACAAAACATTAGGTGTTAACTACGGTGCGACGAAAATTAAAGGGAGTGGTGGGCAGGTATAAAGACTGATCGAGCGAGTGAGGAATGTGATGGACGACGAACTCAATGTCGTGGCAGAGAGAAAAACGAGCGCAGGAAACGAACAGCGCAACTGCTCAGCTGGACGCGGTGCCGGGATATCATATATCATTTCCGGCAGGCTGCATTACCCGGCATCTGGGCATGACATATCGAGCGCCTCGGTGTCGATCTGGCACGCCAGCAACTCAGGGCGCTCACAGGGAATATGCTCTCCGTTCTAACCACCAACGTTAAATATTCAATCAGTTATCTCTTTCGAATTCGTTTGCTCAATTGTTTATTTAGTTATAGTGGTATGATCTTTCCTTTCATGCTACGGCCTTAGTTATTAACATTTTCAAGGTCATGACAGAACCTTGGGCTTCCCAGGGTGGGACGCTGCCGTAGGTTGCTTTTCCGGTTGTAGTAAAACAAAGTACTGAGCATAGTAAAGCTCTGATACCCCTGAATCCGATCTAGCATCTCTTTCACCTCGAACCGCGCTGCAATCGCCTCCCTATGAGAATGCGGAGCCAAATAGGCCACGTCGTGTCAACGGCGCGCCCAACGTCAAATTCTGTCGCGAGCGGGAACGTATTCACGCAACTGCGAGTCGTCGTGACCTCTTACGACTTTTGATAAACGAGGAGTATGAGTCGAAGCAGACTCGCAGGGTGGTCTATACTGCATTTCACCAGTTAAATGCTACAAGTCGTCGTGCTGAAGAAATAGAAGTACAACTAGCAGAGAATTTGGAACGGACGAGGTCTATCAATGAGGCTCACGTTGTTGCCCAGCAGCAGGTTGCTCGGACACAGGAGAAACTGAGGTTCTCCGAGCTACAACTCGATAATGCGCGGGGAGAAATCATCAGAGCCCGAGATGTACTTGGAGTCATTGAGGCCCAGAGGGATGACGCAGAGTCCGCGGCTGCTGACGCGCGCTCAGAGGCTCGAAGATTGAAAGAAGAACGCTCGATTGAGCTTGCGAGAGAAGAGGGTCGCAGACTCGGGTATGAAGAAGGCATTCGCCGCTGTTATACTATGGGATACCGAGGAGGGCGCGTCGCTGGTATTGATGGCGGTCGGTCTCAAATGCGAGAAGCTACCCTCGACAGGTTGCTTGACACACGAGAAGAACACGTAGCTTCCGTAGGTTTGCCTCAGTCTGCACCAGTCGCACCCATCCCAGAGAGTCGAACCACACCAGAAGTCCTCCATATCGTCCCAACTTCACTCGGTGGTCGTCGTAGCTCTCGTTTCCATCATGATTCCGCCAATCGAATGAACATCCCGCGCGCTCCAGACCCCATAGTAATGCCTGTCATGGTTGAACACTCTGCCATGGTCGAACACTCTGCCATGGTCGAACACGCTTTCATGGCTGAACACGCTGCCATGGCTGAACACTCTTTCATGGTTGAACATTAACACCCTATCATGGTTGAACACCTGCAGCCCATGATAGACCTCTCCCTTACCAGTCGGAACGAGCGTCCCGTGCGCTCCAGACCCCATAGTAATACCTGTCATGGTTGAACACCTGCGGCTCATGATAGACGGTCTCCACAAAGTTACGTCTTTTCTCGTCATTGGCTTCAGCAAGAAGGTCCTTGACGGAGCCCCGCACGGCTGCCACCGATAGCTTGGTATGTGATAGTTAGAGACGATGGAATCAATAATCAGCGTGCTGGAAAACATACGAGCTCATGGTGGGTGATGGGTTTTTGGGGCGGGTGGGATTAGAACAAATAAGGTTCTGTGACATGCATACGTAAGCAGGGATGGATTTGGCAAAATGTGACAGTCGGGTCCTGGGAGGACATATCGAGCGCCTCGGTGTCGATCTGGCACACCAACAACTCACAGGACGCTCAAGGGAAAATGCTCTCCGTCCATTCCTTCTAACCACCAACGTTAAATATTCAATCAGTTATCTCTCTTTATTTCTTTCATTTGCTCAATTGTATACCTAGTTATAGTGGTATGATCTTTCCTTTCATGCTACGGCCTGAGTCACTTACATTTTGAAGGTCATGACAGAACCTTGGGCTTTCCAGGGCGGGACGCCGCTGTAGGTCCCTTTTCCGTTTGTAGTAAAGCAAAGTACTGAGCATAGTAAAGATCTGATACCCCTGAATCCGATCTAGCATCTCTTTCACCTCGAACCGCACTGCTATCGCCTCCCTATGAGAACGCGGAGCTAACCAGGCCACGCCGTGTCAACGGCGCGCCGAACGACAAATTCCGTCACGAGCGGGAACGTGTTCACGCAACTGCCAGTGCTCGTGACCTCTTACGACTTCTGGTAAACGAGGAGTACGAGGCGAAACAGACTCGCAAAGTGCTCTATACTGCATTAGACAGGCTGGATGCTGAAAGTCGTCGCGCTGAAGAAGCAGAAGTGCAACTAGCAGAGACTTTGGAACGGACGAGGTCTATCAATGAGGCTCGCGTTGCTGCCCAGCAGGAGGCTACTCGCGCACAAGAGGAACTGAGGCTTTACAAGCTGCAACTCGATAATGCGCAGAGAGAAATCCTCAGAGCCCAAGATGTACTTGGAGTCATTGAGGCTCAGAGGGATGACGCAGAGGCCGCGGCTGCTGACGCGCGCTCAAAGGCTCGAAGATTGAATGAAGAACGCTTGATTGAGCTCGCGAGGGAAGAGGGTCGCAGACTCGGGTATGAAGAAGGCATTCGTCGCGGTCGTAATATGGGATACCGAGAAGGGCGCGTCACTGGTATTGATGACGGTCGGTCTCAAATGCGAGAAGCTGCTGCCACTACTCTCGACAGGCTGCTCGACGCACGAGAAGAAGAAGACGTAGCTTCCGTAGTTTTGCCTCCTCAGCCTGCACCAGTCGCACCCATCCCAGAGAGTCGAAGCGCACCAGAAGTCCACCGTGTCTCATCACCTGTCTCAACTTCACTCGATGGTCGTCGTGGCTCTCGTTCCCGTCATGATTCCCAATCTGATTCCGCCAGTCGAATGAGCGTCCTGCGCGCTCCAGACCCCATAGTAATGCCTGTCATGGTTGAACACCCGCGGCCCATGACAGACCCCTCCGTTACCAGTCAATCTTCTCGTTCGCGTCCGCAGCCCCAACCTTGGCCAATGTCAGGTCGCTCTTCAGCTCGGTCACCCTCAACCAGACCGGTCTCAGTGCGAAATTCAGCACCGAGTGTTCAGCACTCAGAGTTCCAAGTCCCACCGGACGGTTACATTCCAACCCTGGGCAATGACCAGCGTATCCCTCTCCCTCCCCCGCATGAACTTAACCGCAATATCCCTTCACCGTCACCGTCACAACCTGTCGCTGGGCCGTCCTCAGATTCGGTCAGAACGTTCGACTATCCCCCTCGCCGTGCCTCTCCGGAGTCACAAGCGTCAACGAAGATGTCTATGTCTCAATCCTCCACCATATCGGCGCTCGAGATTATCGGCCTGCCCAACGTGACGAGCCGCGACAAACGTCGAGAGCGCAATGGTTTGAGTGTCATTCATGAAGATGCAAGCGTCACAGCCGACTACGAAACCGTGACTGGATCTGACGCGGGACGCCATCACTATCGCAACGAAAGACGCAGCGAAAGAGACACTGACAGTGAAGCTACCAGGCACTCACGGAGAGACCCATCAAAGCAGAGACTCGCTGACGAGCTAAGATGGTCTGACCCATCCGAGGCTGAGGAATGGCGTCGATATGGCGCAGACCAGGTTTGCTTTTATTCTACGTAGAGCGCACTTTGAGTTGACGAAGGCCACAGACTCGCATGCAAAGTTCTAATGGTCCCCCCCGTCCTCGCCCAACGAACGTGACAACGCCCAACCCGCTCTCTCCTCCAAATTGGGATGACGCTAATACACCTCTGCCTCGGCACCGACATTCAAGGACAGTATCCACTCCTAGCCAGCGAGAGTCGACCGGATATGAACACCGAAGAGTCGTGTCATCAGACAGCTCTGTCCCTGAAATAACCATCCAGCCCCCCGTAAGTGCCACTACCCTACCCGGGGCAAACGCTAAAGCTAAGCCGTAACAGTCCCGTCCTCCCTCTGACGCGCCATCAAGACGTGCCTCCGTATCTGGACTACTCAGTCCCGATCACGCCAACCACCCGCTCCCTGTGCCTGTGCCTGTTTCGCAACGTACCCCACTTGTTCCTACAGTCCCTAATACTCCCGTTTCAGCGCCTGTCTCGTTGGTAGGGTCTATGTATGACATAGGACAGCTGCCAGCCGGTTTCGCCGGCAACAGCGGCGCACCGCCTCCTGGGGGCCCTGTCATTCCGAATATGATTGGGAGAGAAGCGCCCTCACGACGTAGTTCGCCTTACGCGCCCGCCCAGCCTGAAGGCAGGCGATCAAAGACCCCCCAGTCTTATGTGGCTTCCCCAGTCCCTTCGGGTTTTTCCTACCCTGCACCACCTATTTCCAGGGAACCGACGCCAAACTGGCTCCGCACAGCGCGGAGACCGTTCTTCTACACATGAACGCCGGCAGAGTCTAAGCCAGATGGCGGGAATGACTCCTGGTGCCCACCCGCGGTCTCTGCAGCCAGCCGGCAGCGGTGGCGGCGAGTCTTCGCGTTCGTCCCACAAACAACGCTCAAATGCGTCGAGTGGCTCGCACCAGTCGTTTGCGCACTATGACCCAGGCGTGTACAACGACCCTGCGTATTTGCTGAGTAATGAGTCACTCTTGGATCCTCAGACGGATGCGAATACGGCTGTGAACGCGGGTGGGTCGAGAAGGACCTCATAGATGCCCATCACGTCTCCTTCGCTTTCGTATGGGAATTATTGGGACGATGATTTTGTGTCGCTCAGACTGTTTTTCTTGTTTATTCTCGTCGAGCAGTGATATTTATTGTAGCGCGCAATTCCTGACATTGAGTAATGACCAGTAGGTCTGCATATCCACTGCTATTGTTTCCACCGTTGCACCTTCAATATGAATCAATGATATCATTGTCAGGACGCCCGAGGATCATGCCCCTCCACCCGTCTTCTCTCCTTCGCCGCCTTCCCAAGAAAACATATTTTGAATAACCGGCGCGCCCCCGTAGTGACAGAGTCTACTACTTACTATCTACCATGATACTCTACACATAGTCTGCCATCACGAGTTGCTTTGCAGTGGTCCATGTATCAAGAATATCAAGAATATTAATAGAAGACGCCCATAAGTTAAAACGTCGTGTAGTCTTATGATCATCGTAGTCACATCGTTCAGTGTCTATGATTAAAGGATTATCACGGTGAATCACCCAAACGTGGGCGCTCAGCGCTCAATCTCGCCCCTCCAAGAACCAGTGCTTTCGATGCCGCCACCAATTATTTTAGGATTTCCAGCATTTGCCCGCGAGCGGCTCGAGACATGCATAATGCGACCCGGACACAAACCTGTCCAGTTCGCGCCAGCCACGACGTGAACGACGACAAAAGAATCATGTACAAACGTACCATCATACCACGTATACGACAGCCACCAGTCCAGTCTCCGAGTTCCAGCGGACAGAGAAGGTGCTCGCCCTTGTCGTCCATAAATTAATTAGGGGTACTAGTGTATGCTCAATTTATGTAATAATCAGGCCTAGGGGCGTGCGATTTCAACCTTCGCCACTCGTTGGTAGAAGCCTCTCTAACTCACATCATCCATCGATAAGCACATCAGCAAAAATGAACTCGGACTCCTCATCAATTACCTCGGACTCCTCATCAGTTAACTCGAACTCAGAGCCAGAGCACGAACTCTCCATATTCGAGCGCATCGGGGGTCATCTCGATTATTTTTCCAGTTCTACTAGAGCATATGATGTGCACAGGGAGACCAAGCTCACACGTGCACTCGACAACCTTGCCGGCAGTCCGTTCGTGTCCTTCAAGAGTCGGGTAGAGACAGCCACATTTAAGCTGCTCGTTAAAGGAGAGGATGCAGGGACATGGATGACACCTGTCGTTGAAGTACGGTATTGCAAAAGCATGCAACCCCTTCGCCATTCGGCAGGGGAGAGGAGACTGTCATGGATCCAACTTACAGGCAAGGAACAGAGCTCAAAGCGGATGAACTCGGCTTCATTTTGCAAGGGGACAAGCAATCACAGTATGGGCGGTTCGTGAGCAAAATCCAGGATGAACTCCGGACAAGCATGTTCGTAGGGAAAGGGTGTCGCTCTCAAGTTATACAAGCTCGCCATATATGGCGAAGGAGGTCACTTTGACTGGCATCGTGATTCGACACATAGCGATGCTCACCATGGAACGGTGCTCGTCGCACTTAACACGGAATGGGAGGGAGGAGAGCTTATGTTGAGGCACCAAGGTGTTGAGACAAGTGTCAACATCCATCCAACAAAGTACTCAACAAAGTCCGGCGACGAGCTCCGGCCAGTTGTGGTTGCATTCTACACAGACACAGAGCACAAAGTTATGCCCGTGACCAAGGGCTCACGACTAGTGCTCCAGTATGACGTCGAAGTCGTCGAGCAACCGTCTCGAGAATGGGTTTCCCCGCCTAGTTACACTCCCTTGAAAGAGGCTGTTCGCCGCCATCAGCACATTGCATCCCGCATCAACACTTATCCCAACTTAGACCAGAAGTTGATGCAGGCGGTTGTTGATGAAATTAGAGAATTGCACAAAGAAGGCACCACTGTCGTCGCTTTCCCGCTTACTCACCTTTACCGCAAGGCAAGCGTCAAGAAGGAATACCTCAAGGGAAGTGACTCGGCGCTTTTCGACGCTCTTGAGAATCATTTCGACGTTGTCCTCCATCCTGTTCTTATCCGCGCTATTGAAGATGGCAACGATTTTGACTGCCTGGAGAAGTTTTACGCACACAAGTATAAGTCGTCTGAGGAGGAGCCTTCTCAAGCTGAAAGGCAGGGACGCAGAGTTTTCAAGAACGCTTCATTTTATCTTCCTCGGGCCTCTGCGATTCTGCAGCTTTCGTTGCCAAACGGGGTGAACCTCGGTAATGAGGCACAGATCAGTGGCGAAGCAAGGTATTTTGGCGCTGGCATGTTTGTGGAACCAAAGAGCAAAGAGTAATGGTGTTCAGAAAGAGAAATTTGCGTTCAAATAAGGACCGTTTGAAATGGAGAAGCGTACTAGTTGTCTAGTTCTGGCAGTGGGAGAAATACACGCTAGATTATGACCCGATAATCTATATCAGTCGGAGGAACAGGGCAGCATCTTTCGGACCGTAGATCATTTACATGGTTTCACCCCTGGCCAGGTCAGGGCGCTGTCATTTTGCAAGCAGCTGTTCAAAGCAACATACATAAAGTACTCCGTGAGGCTATTTGTGTAAGTACGTCCTTCGCTAAAGCATTTCCAATTCCTGGGGGGTGATGCCTTATAATTTACAATTACATACATACATCACGATACATGTTCCTTTGTGTTATTCAATCACTACTATAGTAGTGACGACAGTTCTGCTTTGTGAGTACTTGCCCTTGAAGACTCTCGATTTCACTGACCTGTGGGATGCCTCATTAGCGGTCTTCTGCCAGAGGAAGCATTGATGGTGAATGGCGACTTGAAGCGAACGAGGGAGGACCAAGATCCTGATGGCGGTCAGCACGAAATTTTGACACACGCGCTGTCAACATTAACTCTCATTTCAATTATTTTTAGAGCAGATATCAACTCACCGGAAAAAAATTCCAAGGCAAAATGATAGACCTCCAGCCCCCGCTACAACCGGCAGCGCTATTGAAAAAGATTCCAAAAACGATGATGTTGAACTTGTAGATCCTCGTTCAAATGCTTTACGTCCAGCACCGCCAGACACCCGTGGAGATACCATCAACTCTTTGCTTGACCTAACTTCTTTATGCTCTCAGGATGACATATCCGCTCGTTTTGACTCGATATCAAGCGCTTTATTGTCCGAATATTATCTTTCAGTCATTCATGGCAGCTCTCAAACGGACTATGAAATCCTCGAACTAGAATTCTATCTCCAGAAGTCAGGCTGTCACGAGGACCCGTTCACCCATGGAAGTGTGGAGCAGGAGCGCAGCGGGCAGTGGTGAGAAATTATTCATGACTTATCGTATAAGAAATGGTGCAAATCGGCTCTCACAGGTATTTCCATCGTGCACCGAAACGCTCAAACGCACCGCAAGCCAACCTTGCTGCCACTGTAGCAGGAGGTTATCGGGGCGGCACACGTAAAGGTCTTGATTTGACATTTGGGGGCCCTGTGTGCACGCAAGCGTCTTCTAGCGCGGAGCCTCATGTCGCATCAGCAACATTGCGAGGTGGTGCTCTTCTGCGCACCATACGTCGCTTTCACGACCAAAAGGTCATCTCAGGGCCCTCACTCCTCGTCGATGAGATTTTGCGCGTATGCAATGCTTCGAATATCAACGAGCTTGTGTCTGTTAAATGGCAAGGGGACATCGCTGCCCTCTCAGCCCCGAACCAACCAAGGAGCATTTGTATGTACTTGCGCAAGCGACCTACATCGAGCCTCGGGATCTCACCCGTGTTCCGTTCTCCACGCATCGGACTCGACCTTTCTAACCCGGAAACCAAAGCCAACCCGACACATCCACGAGTTGTCTTTGTCGGCAAATTGTATCGGTACTTCACTTATCCAGAGCTCCTCGTTGCCAACGGACGCACCCAAACTTTCGTAGGACTATACTTGGCCCTTGTTGAAGGAAAAAAGTACGAGCCCGGCTCGCTCAAGTTCCGCAACGAACTGAACAAGCTGACGGGGATCAAAGACGCGACTCTTGTCAAGTATCTGTCGGATTACCAACTCGGATTCGAGAAAGAGAAGTTGGCGAACTTTGTCGGGGCTCATGGAAAAGGTGTCTCAGCGTCGGCGTCTGCATATCTTAGGAATGATGGGCACACTCGCGAATGGCGCTCCATGAGGCTCCATGTAATGATCTTATATATATTTAAGTATCTGTAAGTGCCGCGTTGAGTCCTGCTCTAGTGCTACAGCTCACAGTAGTTTTTGAGGTAGAATGAGTGACGAATACGTTAAATGAATATGGAACGGGCTTGGGTCACATGCTAAACAACATGCTCATCTGGGAGGAGAGATCAGCAACGATGGTAAGATTTGACGAAGATGACATCTACCCTCGGAAATAGCGTTCAAAACACTCCTGGACAAGGCTTATCATATGGCAGGATTTTTTGCACGGTCATGCTCGCACATGCTATTGCCGGTTCCTTGCCACGCCGCCCAGCAGCATACCAGTGCTCCCAAACTCGTTCTCCTTGTATCCTCGCCTCACATTTGTAGGTATGAGGTCTAACATGCCCAGCGTTGCGCTTGCACGGGCAAACATAGACCCATTGGACCTCTGTGATTTCGCACATGGCAAGGATAGTGGCGTGTTTGGGTGAGCACTGAGGGGCGAGTGCGTTTTTAAGTTATGTTTTGAGTGCGGTGGTGGTGTGTTGTACTTATATCTAGAGCGGGCGTGCGTGCCACAAGATCCACTGGCCTGCGCTGGCGGCAGGCGCAGTCGTAGTTATTGGACAAACAATGCGCATTGACCAATGGACCATCCACACTGGCACGGTGCATTGTGCTTACCCATCGGTGGCTCACTGCCGGATTGCACCATACACACTTCAATGTGGGCCATTCCCACGTCGACGAGACTGAAGCACAATGGCAATGGCCTACTTGGCTGAGCTGAGGCCAGCTCATGACTCGTTTATATTCCTGATCGAGTTTGTAATATATGAACATTCGTATTGTTTCGAGTATCAATTCTTCCACCGTCACCGCCGCCCACATACACCTGTCGCCTTCACCATGAATGCTGCGCTACGCTAGTATCTGTGAAGCAGTTATGAGTGCGAGGTCAAACAGTTAAACCGAGATATCCTTACTTCAACTACAGTAGCTACAGCCATACAAATTGATCAAAGGACCGCTTACTTCCATTCCATTTGCTTTGCACATAGCCTTCCACTCCTCAACATTCTCAACTGAGCCCTTGCGTTGAGCTTTCTCGACTCTCTTCTGCCACACGCATATGATGTCAACACATGTATCCCTTGAGACTATACTCTTGCACTTGGAACAAACAGTGAAGGATAGTGAGCTTTTGCACATTGAACCGGCGAAATTGGAATTGAACGATGGTGTAAAATGAGACGAGGAAATTGATTAGGAACGTTCGTCTCTTATACCAATGTTGTCTGTGGAAGCGTGGAAGCGGGGTGTGGACCATGCCAATGGTGGCACTTTCAGACCCCATCACCACACGTGGGAGATGTCGTCCACAGTGGATGTTGTGGCCACGGCCTGGACTGCCTGGGGCTGGCGTTTAGGCCAGACTCCAGCAGCCACAGCCTGGGAGATGTCTTCGATTTGTGAAGTGAAGCTTAAAATACTGAAGACAATCGATCGCACCAAGACTGACGTTCATAGGACGGAATAAGTAATGATGTTCGAGGGGAATAGCCTGAAAGCTAGCCTCCGTTGAGTGGTCAATAAACATGTTTAGCTGCATAAGATAGCCAAGTTCGCCACCCAGGGGTTACCGGGACAGCAGCGCCCTCCTCATGTTTGCCTTCGCGATCTCGGATCATTGCACCTTCTCCAGGTTTCCAAACAGCATCTGTTTCCAAGTCTACCTCGAGCAACGGCACGAAATGCTGTCGGATTCCAAGTCCAAATCGCTCGTAGATAGTGTAGCCGAGGTATAGGACAATGTAGAGGGCAACACCAATATATGTGGCGGCGACATTCTGATATGAATACGGTGAGATAGGACCTGTCATAGAAGGTTGGCGCATACCTTGGCTTCAAATGGCTGTTCTTTGACCGCCGAATACCCTTCCGCAATGAACATCAGTAAGGCAAGAACGACGACTCCAGCAGGTAACAAAGGGAAGAAAGGCTGAGTATACGGCAAATCCAACAACGAGCGCCCCTGAGCTTGATACGCCGCACGAAAACGCAGAGAGATGAGACCTATCGAGCCCCACACAAGTAAGGCTGATATTCCCGTGAGATTGAGCAGCCAAGTGAACACGATCCCCTCCCCCCAGATTGTTGTAAGGAACGTCACGGACGATACTGCAAGCGCCATGCTACATCAGAAATCGCATATTGTCAATATTGCATTCTACAAGCATACAGCAATAGCGCGGACTCACACGAGTGCAGGCACAGGAACACCTCGACTGGTTACCCAGCCAAAGACGCGAGGGGCCTGACCAGATCTGGCCAATGAGAGAAGCATGCGTGAACTTGCATAGAAACACGAATTTGTAGCGGATAAAACCGCGGTCAAGAGGACGGCATTGACGACATGGGCAGCGGCGCCGAACCCAGCACGCTGGAACACCACAGTCAGTGGAGACGCTGTCACATCCGAGTCTAGTGGAAATGAGCGGCGAATTCCGCACCAGATTCATCACTCACCATATGCTGCGCTGAGCAAGGTAGGGTCTTGCCAGTTGATGCAAAGTCCAATTGTTAGGATGGTCAAAATGTAGAAAAGGACTATCCGGAGGAAAGTGGCCTTGATAGCCCGAGGGACAGTTTTATGCGGTTGAACGGATTCTCCCGCGGCAACTGCCACCAATTCAACACCGCCGAAAGAGTAAAAGGCGTAGACGAAAGTTTGAGCGAAATTTTGAAAGCCACCGATGAAAGCTTGGCCGTTACGAAAATTCGATAAACCCTTCAAGTAAGGATGCGAATAGGAGATAAGCAGGCGTACTGCCGATGAACATTATGCTTACGGGTCCAGGATGACCTTTTACTCCGCCCCAGTCGTAGATGAGCCCGGCAAAGATGAACACTATAATCATAAGGACCTTGATGAGAGCAAACCAGTACTCAGACTCTCCTGTTGCAGACCAGCATCAGGATACCTAGCACGCATACTCGACGATTACACACCGTAAACTCGAACGTGAATCAGTTGAAGTAAGAAAACAGGGACGATGATGACGAGCGCCCATTCCCAGGCCTGGACTTGCGGCGCCCAATACTGATTAAAAGTCCTGTCAGCAATTTTCTCGGTGTATCGGGATACATTGCATGCATATACAATGGGATTAAAAAATAGAGTAACTTGCCTGTAAGATGATCGCAGCAGCAGTCAGCTCGCTGGCTAATCACCATGATAAACAAGTTGATCGCCTTTTCAAACGAAAGAGCGTGAACAGAAGTGATACTCACGTATTGAAAGACTCCTGAACAAAATGAATGGATAACGTCAGACTGGTCAATGAACCTGCAGTTCATATTGGAGGCAGAAGTACCATTGAAACCAGTAATTCCACCCTATTTTCAGAAATCCTCAAGTCAGCACGAGCAGACATCAAGGTTAAAGAACGGTACCTAACGTGAATCCTAGTGCAGGAGAAACGAATCTGCTACCAAAGGTGGAGAAAGCGCCAGACACGGGGAACATGGCAGACATTTCACCCCTCCAATGCGTTTCATTCAGTACGAACATAATCATATGACGTTAGAAACATACAAACTGATCACGACGCTGTATACAAACACCCCAACGACAAAATATGAGAGCAGAGCACTTCCTGGCCCGGCCAAAGCGATAGCCTTGGCGAAAGAATCAAACTGATTACAAAGGACGCGTTCATATGAGAACAAAGCGACACTTACAGATCCAGCGCTCAAGAAGATACCCGTCCCAATAGTTCCTCCGATTGCTGCGCAGATTCCAGAAAATGTTTTCAGTATATGTTATCATTAACCATCGATGCTAAGGGCATCTCAAAGCTTTAAATGAATACTCACCGATCATCATCAGGTGTCTGCTCTGCATTGCCCTCTTCGTTTCATTCTCGGCAGACGCGTCGCTGGACTTAACAATGAACCTCTTCCAGATACTAGTCGAGGTCTTAGATACAGCCTCATCGCCTACTGGAGCCTCATCCGGAAGTACTGCATCTTTTTCCATATCTTTCACCAAGAAAGATAAAGATTCCGAACTCGAGGCGTCTCAGAGCTGTTGGTTTGCTTCCCGTAAGTACTGGCTGACGAATTTCAGACCAACGTAGTGAGACTACACTACCTAGATCGATATTACGGTAAGGAGTCTCGAGCCACCTTGTCTGAATCTTGCGTGTCGAGTGGTTAAATTGAACGGGGGTTCCAGGATCTGAGGTAGCACTTCATTAGAGCGCTCAAGAAGAAAGGCATTTCAACTACCCGATTAACCGATTAGGCAAGCACAGTATGGGCCCCATTGGCTGGCAGAGATGACTCTGGTACTCCAGAGCACAGAAAGCACTACAAAAGCACGGTTCCCAGCCGAGACACATGAAAGAAAGGCATTCCAATGAGCAGTAAAATCCCTCAATCATCACAGTATTAATTCAAAAGTCTGCACGCGGGAAGTTGGCATTGGCGTTCTGAAAAACGGGCTTGGCACTTGGAACATAAGCCGTTTGCATGCCACCATGATGCAGCATAAGGGATTATCGATTAATTATGATGTTACTCGATGTTGGAACCGGGAGTGGAACAACTATTAACGTTCTCCTCTCCGGGTCGGTCGGTTCTAGCTAGACGATACAGTGACAGAATGCGCTAGAATGGTAGTAAAGAGACCACTTTCCCGACATTTGGGACGTCGGACATTAAACCGGGACAAGGAAATTATCTTTCAAGTCGCCAATGTATGTATATGATCTCTCATCACTTTATCTTGAAGGAGCAGAGTAAAACTATCACCTACTCTTGATGTAAAGCGGCGAGTCCACGAAGTTGGATGCATCCGAGTCTAGGGTAGTCCCGCCAAGTCTCGGCGTCGTCTTATATACCATACCACGAACGAAGTCGGATATGAAATCCGAACGTCACTCCATATCAGATGCCAAACTCGAGACACAAGTGGGTATTGACCTACATACATGGGGCCAGCCGAATAGAATACCGTAGTAATACGAATGCATAGCATCGCGAAAACCAAGAGTATCTCCACACTACTACAACGAAAGCAGGTTCGACGAGGGTTTCGCAGGGTAGCCAGCCCACGTTGAGGAATATTAGCCGATTATAAGAGCTCTAATCACTAAAGTAGGAATAGGAGATGAGAATGGGGAGAAATTATGAGGCGTGTACGCTCGTGGTGGGTCGTAGTGATGGTAGATGAATCGCCAGGGAGCTCACTAAGCTCGTGGGACGAATGTCAGTTTGCATTCCATCGAAGCAGGGAATATAACCTGCGAAAGAGGGCACATAAGTCAAATCCTCGGACAGTGGTCACAAAGAGAGTCAATTACAAAGGAGTCCTTGATTTCCATACTTCGCTCGTTGGTCTCAGGAGGAGCCACAACATCGAAGTTCCTCGCCACAGTGGCCACCGCGATCCTCAACATCATCTGTGCCAAATTTTGGCCTCCGCAGACACGCGAGCCTGTTCCGAATGGCATGAGGAATTGTGCCATCTTGAAAAGGTGTTCAGCATTCCCAGGTCTTTCGAGCCAGCGCTCAGGAAGGAAGGTCTTCGGAGAAGGGAATATGGATGCATCGCGGTGCATAGACCAGCCTTGGGTTGCAACGATGGTGCCAGGAGGAAGTGCGTAACCCATAAGATCAAAAGCTTCATTGATTGCGCCATTTTTGGAGGTGGAAGATGGAACGACGCGTTCGAGAGGACTTGGTGCGGCGCTGTACAGCCGAAGGCCTATGACATGTGTAATGAGGAATATGTAAGTTAAAGCGAAGCGCAGTCTGACCTTCTTTCACGAAAGCGTTCAGGTAAGGAAGCTTCTGCAAGAGAGCGATATCAGGAATGGCATGCGGATCAGGCATCGCTTGGTCCAGTTCGGCCTGAAGCTTCATCATGATATCTTGCCTGCGGCTAAGCTCCCAAAAGAAGTAGGACAACGAGTTTGATGTGGTATCAGACCCTGCGATCCTAGGGGTATCAATTTAGTTGGCGCTATAGGGAGTCGAACAAGAGATAAACGCCTACATATGTCCCATCATTTCCGAAATGATATCGTGGTCGGGCATGGCCTGTTCAGGAGAATACTTGTGCTGGAGAAGGCGTCGCAACATCGGAATCTTCTCAGATTCACCAAGTTTTCCTGCATTTAACTGCGCTCGCATCTCGTACACGCGTGCACCAACGAACTTGAGAAGAGACGAGAATCAGCTTCATTGTCAGCATTAAGGCGTAGAGAGGGAACAACCTCGCCCATAATCTTATCAGAATCGCACATCTGGCGCCACCGGTTATTGGGAATACGGCAGATCAAATCCCACACCCAAGGGGGTACCGCGCTTCTCTGCAACCCCTGTCAGTCTAATTTTGATGCAAGGTCGATCGTCTTACGATAATGCCTCGCTTTGGGAAATCCGCGATCGCAGTGGCCATGGAATCCTCCACACCGGCAAACCATTTACTGAGAGCACCCTGTCGGTAGCCATGAGAAGATGCAATAATAACGTCAACCATATAATGGCGGAACAATGCAAGACAATCCAAAGAATGTTTGCCCCCGATATGTTCTAGAACCTGGATTAAGCGCATTAAATGGGAAATGTCACGGTAATGTCCAGGGGCATACCGAAACAAGCTCGAGGGTATGATCATGCGCCTCGGGCTGAAAAAGAGCGAGGTTGACAGGGATATAGTGAGGAGCATAGCCCTTTCGTCGCGTGACATGTCCCGCATGGTCCAATGTTGTCATACTAGTCAGAGAATCAGCATATATGCGCGTCAAACGGATTGCACTGTGCACTAACGCATGATCATTCTCATTGCTAAATGGACTCATGAGCTAAAATCGGGTCGAAGTCAAAATAGACGCACGTTAAAAGACTCTTGTAGAAGGTACTCTTGTCAAATTTGTGGACTGAGTAGACGCTTCTCATGGACGTCAGATCTTTGAAGATGACCTTGTTTGGACCGATTCGAACGACAGGGCCATACTTCTCGAAAAGGCGGTGATTGGTCTTGCATTGTTGGAGGCGCAAGACGTGTGTTGTAATCCAAAAGTTAGAGACGGCGGCAAACCAAGGGCCGGGTATCGAGCTGAGGGGGGAAAGGAAGAGATTGTATATAGCGCGAGAGACAGTGTAGACCAAAGTAAGAGAAAGAGCGGCGAGAGCGATGTTGTGGGTTATCCAAGAAACGGAGATGGGGAACGCGGCGGTAGCGATGAAGTCCATGGTGGGTGTAGCAAATGGGAAATCCAACAAAGACAACAAAAAAGAGGCCTGCGTCGTCGGCGGGCACAAATGATAGAGAAGAGAGGATACCTATGAGGAATTCGGAACGTAGCTGGTATATATACCGTCCACAAAGCGTGACAAAAACATATCAAAATCGCGGTCACACTTGGTCGATAGAATGTCGCCGATGGCGGTTGGACGTCAATTCCTCCATCCTAAAATGGACTCGCAAGTAATCTACTTCCGGGATACCATATTCCTCTTCTGGCCCCCCCTCGCCTCCGTGACACTCGCTTTGCATATGAGACGGAATTTTCATTAGTAACAGTCGCGCTGGGAACAAATCGAAGATGATAATACGTGCCAATACATGCAGCCAAGACCAACGACTCGGTGGACCTCATAACTCGAGGACTCTGGAGGGACCTGACGATCACAGTAAATGGCAACTTTTCTAGCAAGTGATGGAATTGCCTTGGGGGTTGGGCGCCTCATGCTTCGGCCTGTCATAGCAGGCGCCACTACAGTGATGAACAGATCAAATGTTCAGGTTGGCAGAATAGAAAACATGCGTCATCAGTAGAATGACATCACGTATCAAATGGCAACAGTACATAGGATACACCGCATCGGGGCAGTAAACCAGACCGTTGAATGTAAGCCGTGAAACGTCAGCGCGTTGTTTGCCATGAGGACTGATTCCGAGGACAAGTTGTTAATTCTGGGATTCATCTAAGCCAATCTATCCATCCGGAGAAATCTGCATCGTCCTTAGTACAGGAAGCATCGCTTGAGCCATATAACGAGAGGTTTAAAGAGAAAACAGCACGAGGACGAGCGGGGTGAGGCCGATACGCAACGCTCAGTACTCAACTTTGCCATCTATCGACACGCATAGGTTCGCGGAGTTTCTAAACAACACGTGGTTGCCTTTTCCGTTGACAAAGCCGCAGCCCCGGATCATGTTCGCTCAAGAAGTGCAAGTTGTTCAAATTATGGATAGACTGAGGACAGGAGGGTGACTTGGAGGATCACGCATTCATCTGCATGGGTGTAAAGTTCTACCCATCCTTGGCCGACACTGACAGCTCGGCTTCGTGCTCCTGTCAGTATCAACACCGCAGGTCTACTTAGTAGCCGCACGTTTGAAATTCTTGCCAGTGGTCATTGTATCTGACGCTTGTGACGTGGATCCGCCATCGCTGAATCAGAACCGATTAGCAGCGCCCGACACCGCCGCATCCCGAAAACCAGCAAAAGAAAACGTCATGCCAGTAATCGCATCCAATTCGTAAACCGTCTTTAACATCCGACAGTAACCAAAAGCATTGATAATAAATCAGCTCCGACAACGAAAACTCAAACTGTGTCCGCCTGCACAAATTGACTTCACATCATCAACATGGTTACAATAGCCCACGCCACCCCAAAGGCGCCCAA
Source organism: Suillus lakei (assembly GCA_016628065.1). Lineage (NCBI taxonomy): Eukaryota > Fungi > Basidiomycota > Agaricomycetes > Boletales > Suillaceae > Suillus > Suillus lakei. Next base: position 285,913 of record JABBWA010000043.1, read on the forward strand.
CTGTCCGAATGCGTGGCCGATACGGCGAGCACCACTCTGGGATGCAGCAGTCGCGAGCGTGCTTCCATCCCAGCAGTACCTGTTCATGCAGGTAGAGCAAATACCACTTCTTGCCACTCCTGCTCGCTCCCTTGCACGGTCGACAACGGCACACGCCAGACACGACGGCCAATCCGGATCCTTGGTCGTTCCGGTTGTTGGATACCCCTGGGTCGTGATGACAAAGGTCTGGCTAAGCATCGCCTGGATCTCTGACGATGTATAGGTCATTTGTGTCGTGGAGGTGTTGGTAACGGGAGCTTCGCCATTGTGGGGCGAACCACCATTAGCAAGGTAAATGAGAAGCGGGGTGCTTGCGTTCGAACTGGTCGTGTTGCATCCAAAGAACGTCGGACGGGTAGTCAGGTTTTGTGCGGTGTATTCTCTCATAGAGGTGGGAACGAGAGGGAACGAGTAGGCAGAAGGATAAAGCGAAGTACGATTTTGCGAGGCCTAACAGGGGTTAAGATGCGAAAGTTATTCGATAGCTGTGTATGCTTACAATCAAAGAGCTGCCATCCGCGAAGCCGTTGACATCATTGGTCTGAGTTAAAGATCAACCAAAGATCGCGACGTTCTTAGGAGAACGGCTTACTGCATCAATGGCGAAAATGACATCGACACCACGTGCCTTCACGAGGAGAGGTTGCAGGGGGATAACTTCACCGTCCTCACCACCGTCCACCATATTCAGGTTCGTTTGAGCCGAATCAATAAAAGTGTCCGGCGCCACACCATAGAATGGGTTTGGCCAAGAAGCAACGTCATATTCAACCTCGGGTTCAGGCATGAGACTCTCCATAAGAGCTAAAATGGGCCCAGCACTCGAATTGAAGGTATTCTAACAGCTAGTTCAGATGTGTATAGACAATCAGAGAACGGAACGGAACCCACAGTGAAATTAGCCTCATTAAATAGTTCAGAAGATGACCCAGCGACAAAAGCAGATTGGTCATAGTTAGTGATACAGATACTGTTGTTTGTCGTTCCCAGATATTTGGTAGGCACGAATGCAGAAAGCTGCGGGTCAAAAGAACCCATTTCAACTGTTCGGATGCGTTCAGGGGCCCGGGAACAAAAGACCGTGACTCTTTACTCACAGACATTGAACTCAAATATGGGATTGGTTAAGGGGGTGAAGTCTCCCGCGATGATCTCCGATGAGTTCTGACCCGGAGCTTGAAGGTTTGTGACCACAATTGGGAATGGTATTGAATAGGACGTAAAAGAAGTCCTTTAACCAAAATCAACGAACAAACTCAACAGAATGAGAGCGAACCCACGTGTTTGCAACAGCAGACCATAGGATACCAGCTCCATGGGTATACGACTCGTCATAGAAATTAGACGAGAAAGTGCCATTGGCAAAATGTCTGGCTAGCGCACGTGACCAATAGTCCGCAAATGTCACTACATAACCAGCGTCGTATTTTCCACGCAGCTCATCCACAAGGTCTGTATAATATCCCGTATCCGTAACGGGGTTTATGCTTGGGGTTGCAATATCATAATCAGCGTTCCATCCTCCCCACGAATTGTTAGACACTGTGGGACTAGCGGGTCCAAATATGAGTTCTTGGATGGTGGGGAAATTGGCTTGAGTGAGGGACGTGATAAACCACGATCCGCCTGACAATCCCGACAGATAGGTTGCTGCCTGGAGCAACCCACCTGTTCCAGCGGCGTCGGAAGATGAATTTCGCGCATCCAGTGCGTTCAACACTCCTGCACCAAAGATTGAAGCCCTATACCCTCCTCCGCTCGTTGCAATGCCTAGAGTTGGAATCTCGGAGCTAGCACCCGAAAGAATGCTTGAGACGTAACCCGGGAGAGAAGGATTGGTGGATAAGACATTGGACAGGTATGTTTTCCAGGCTTGCGGAAGGACATCGGTCTTGCGATTTTGGACGTAGGAGGCCTCAGATGAGCTAAGGGCCTGGTTCCCGGGAGTACCAGCCATCCGCACCAGGTTGAAGCCTGCGGGACAACTCGCAGCAACAGGTGTGTACGCCTGAGATGCCACATTCTGAGCTATGGCGGATACGCTTAGCCATGACAAAAGGATAAGCAAGATAGCAAAGCGATTGTGCAGCATGCTCGGAAACACGACGAACGAAGGGCAGTTTTCGCTGTTTGAGCCAGATTCGATATGTCGCAGAAAAGTTGTATGCGACGTCCTTATGAACGCGCGATACACGTTTCGGTGAGCCTCCGGGCTGCAGCTACGCATTACGTGTGGGACTAGTAGTTCCAAATTAAAGAGCGTCTTGAGCTCGTGAGGCTTCCTGCTGTCCGGACCCGAACCAATGGCAAACCAGCACGTTCCTGCAGTTGTCCTGCAGTTCGCCTTCGCCTTTGCATCCGCCACACTGCTCGACGCCACCGATGTTTTGGAGAGTACTTGTGCGATGTTGAACATTTTGAACAACACGCTCCATTCCAAGGTGGTTTACGTCGATCTCCAAGACTTGCTGCGAACCTACTTAAAATGACAGCAACAAGGCCCCTCCTTGTGATAGGCGCACGCCGCCTCGATCAGCAGATCAGCGACCAGTGTGTAATCACGAGCTTTTAGACAAAAATATAACTTACCTGAGAAGCGGCGAGGCTGCTTGGCTGAACCTTGTTCACCAGACTCCGCCTAGTAATAGATGCGTGTTATAGCCGCTTCATCCAAAGTTCGTCCTATAAGTAAATATGTTGCCATCACGAGGGTACCGGTATGGCATCGAACACGTTCGTTTTACTTCGGGGCTCCAGCGCCTGTTTGCCATGCATCAAGCTTCAAGATGAATACCAAAGCGGAGAAGTTGGTCAAAGAAACGAAACAGTGGTGGGAAGAAAAGCGAGGGCTCCACATGAGTGCATGAGCGTTTATTTTCAACGGGTACAGCTTACAAGATGTACATATATAGGGTGTACCCGGGTACCACACTGGCGTGACCTCGCTATATGTAGAAGCAGAGGCGGTTGAGTAGACTTTATATAAGTGGAGCTCCAAATTCAAACCCGAACCCTCAGCTTTGTCAGAGTATCAAAAAGTCCTCCCTCTACCATGTGGCTAATTCTGAGGTTGAAGTTGTACAACTGGCGTTTACAGCGATTCTGTTGTCATGGTTTGGGGAAACGTCATTAATGTGAATCTCTTTGGACCACCAAGACCGTTCAGCGTCAGGCCACATCTGCAGTTGTTTGTTGGGAAATACAACTGTATGTACTAGTATGCGAGCTGGGTCATTTAGAAACCATCATGCATGAACTGAAGCACGACAGTACCCAGGGATATCTCGTATCTATTTGACATCTCCACAAATTGATTGATGGAATAATATCATCATTAACAAGGTCTACACATGTCGTGTTGATTAAATGCGAGTGATAGAGAAGGCTAGGAACTCACTGATCTCAGCAATTCCGCCAGTGTCGTCCATGTGCCATGCGGCTCAGACCAAGTTCAGTGCGTCACCTGCCAAGAGGAAGGGCTTATGCATCCTCGACCTTCACAATAACGGAGTCGAATACCCTGGGGGATTGAAGATACGTGCCCTAGAAATATATACAGCCTCGAGATTCTCTGGTGCATCTTGGGTTGTGGACGCGACAGATGTCACAGGTCCCAAAGGTGGATTCATGCGCTCTGCAGCTTCCCCGGCAGCCAAAAGTGCCGATCGAGGATCAGTACCTTCTTCCACGCCAGAAGGGGCATTCTGAACATGCATCACCAGAATTCAGACAAACGACAGAAACTGAAGAGCAAGTTTGAGGGCCTACCTGGTTATTCGGGGTCGATGAGGCACTTCGCAGCCGGCGTTCGGGAGAAGAGGGTCGCATCTGCGGGAATCCTTCGAGCACTTTTGGACGATCTCAGCCCTATTCAAAGATACTAAATACGCATCTTTGTCGACCCACAGAAGTATTCTCAACCACACCATTCTCAAACTTCCCCAGAAACCGACGGATCTTGCCACGGGGTCGTCACGTCAGAATCAGCGTTTCAAGTGATCCTCATGAGCAACGTACCGAGCTTCCACCAGCGCTCGCTTCGTCAGATCTACGGGCTTCTGGAAGAGGGACTGACCTCGAATCCCTCGATTGATTGTCTTCACTCATCGGAGATAGTTGACGTTATCACTCGTGGATAAGTCTGAGCGAAGCAGGGCCGGCTTCCAAGCAGACGTCTCGTCATCGTATGATGTTGCGGTACCCCGGAAGAGTAGTGAAACCCCAAGTGGGGTCACTGGGAATAGAGGGAGTTGGACGTCGGGTGTTTATTTTCGTCGATGAAGCAAGCCGACAGCGTGAAAGTACACGAGGAGAATGACAAACCCGACGCGATTAAGCAGAATAAGTTTTGCGTGACGACAGAAACAAAGGGCCAGGGTGCAGCTGGTCACCTCGTGTGCACTGTGCAGCCTTCATCATGGCGACCGAAACAACGAACTGAGTCAGAAACGAGTATGTCACTATCAACCCAGTGTTGTTGGACAGAGAAAATCAAACATTCAGGCCATTCACCACAGCGGCTAATGAAAAGAAAAGGCACGTCTGTCCGACGTGCGACCGTGGCTTCACTACCGGTGGCCACCTTGCTCGACACCTCAATCACAAGTGTCCTTTTCCTGGATGCGAAACATGTTGTTCTAGGCAAGACAATTTACAGCAACAGTGAGTACCCCTATCGCCCTCACAGGAGCAGTCTCAGCGGATGGTATCTAGATTAATTTGTCGGCAAGCCGCGTCGGACTTGTAAAATGTCTCGACCCAAACGTTGTAAGCTCATCATCCTCGACAACCACAACCTCCGTCAATAGAAACCATGCGCCAGTCTGTTGCACCGAGTCGCATTTCACATGCTGCATCTCTAGCATCGCAGGCCAATAATGCAGCAGCAACATCGCGTTTGCAGGAGAAAAAGAAAGAGTTCGAGGCCGTTGCTGCCCTTGAACGTGCTAGCGCTCTCTTCCTCAAACGCATCGAAGGTCTTGCAGACGATTGCGAAGTTATGGCTGATGCTGGCCAAGGTTTATTGCTCTCATCCCGATCCTTGTCTATCATTAATCTATTTGACTAGTACATGGTCAGGTGCTCGAACAGTGGCCTCTGATGTTCCAAAGTCTGAGTTTGTTCTGTAAGCGAAGTTCCTACTATAGCTTGTGGTCTTAAGCTGATCATTCTGTAGCTGAACAGCCGCAAACAGCACTTGGCAGACCCTAGTGACGACACCGTACCACTTACCGGAGAACGGCTTGTTCGCGTTCCGCTCGATGAGCTCCAAGCTGATGCGTTGAAGCAATCCTGACTGCCTATTATCACTACTTCGACATCCACGTCCTTGATTCCGCATCGTATCTCTACCCGCCCCTTTCCAGAGGCATCGGGCCTCGCTCATCTACATCTGCGACGACCCCGGTATAGTTGATAACAACCCTTCCGTTCTTACAGTGGACTCCGTACTTCACTTGCAGCCACGATGTCACTGCGTGTACGTGTTAGACGTGGTGTGCCTATAGTGGTTTTTGAGGTATGGATAGCCAACATGGCAGTTATAGTATCAGCATGCCGGACCTTCATGGGCATCTCGAACCTCCGAGGCGGATGTTACACAATCAGCTGTTATTGAACATGCATAATATACCTTGCATCCTGTACTAGTACTCATAGAAATCGGACATCACATCAATTCCAAGCACGCGGCGTTTGGTCTTGCACGAAGGAGTGATGCTGTATTATGATACGTGTCAAAATCAATGTTTGCGTCGGTAGCAGTACTTGCCGCAGCCTGCAACACTCGTTCTTTCCGCTACTTGCACTTGACTTTGTCTCGCACTTATAACTTGAGGGTTTCATGGACTACCTTCGCAGCTTCGGCTCTGCTGCGGTATCAACTCTAGTCCAGAAATCGGGGCTAAACCTACCGTTTTCGCTGGGTGCTAAGGTTTACTCCTGCGAGACATTCTGGACCTTGTACGACGCTACCAAACGGGTAGGTTTGCAACTCTTTCCACGGATCCAGGTCGTGTCCAGGCTAATCTACAAGGCAGGAGGATGGTAGTCTAGTCTCGGTCTTCGAGTATAATCTCACCCACCCGCTCAACAAGTCCACAATACCTCTCGCGCGCAACTCCCTCCGCAGGCTGCGCACCATACGACATCCTGATGTACTCAGATTCATCGATGTCGTAGAGACCGATTCAGCCATTTGCATCATGACCGAAAGGGTTCGCCCTCTACCACTCGCACTATCCCAATCAACCTCCAATGGACCACGCGAGCGGGAGGACTGGCTGATTTGGGGACTACACCGGATTTCAGTTAGAACTGCTCTTCCCATCTGCGTTAAACCTTACTTACATTCCGAGTCAGGTTGCTCTTGCGTTTCTGAATGATTCTGCTTCTTCCACCCATGGCAATGTTCGTCCAAATGCCATCTTTATCACTCCTTCAGGGGAGTGGAAGTTGGGAGGTTTTGAGGTGTTGAGTAGTCCGAAAGATGATCTTTCCGTTATATACGTGCGTTCTTCTTCAGTGTCTTGTGCGTCTCGCCACAATTATTCACTTACAGACCATGGGCGGTCTCATGCCAGACGCAATGGCTTGCGCGCCCCCAGAAGTCAAGAAAGAAGGTTGGTCTGCCCTCAAAGAGTGCGTCCTCGGTTTCCGACACCCACACATCATTCAACCGCCTTTCTAATGCATGAACAGCGTACCAATATCAGCCGCGGATGGTTACGCTCTCGGTCTACTTCTACACGCCGTCTTCAATCCCACCCACCCTCCACCACTGACTGCTCAGCCGCCTCATCCACCACCTCAAGTCTCTTCCAGAGGTGCCATACCCTCATCCGTCTTTCCCCCCTTCAAAAAGCTCCTCAACCCGAATCCCAAATCACGAATGTCACCCAAGAACCTACTAGACATCGGCATGGCAGAGTCGGGATGGAGAAGGCCATGGATTTTTCGTAAACAACCGGCTCGTCAAGGTCTGCGCTGGGCTGGACGGATTCACTCTGAGTAGTGAATCTGATAAGGCATCCTTACTACGGTACGTGCTAGCTTTCAAATTATCAATATTTTCTATTCAGTGACGTGGAAGTGTAGCACGCTGAAGGAATCTGGTTCCTCATTTCCCCCCGAATTTGTCTCTTACCGCGTTCTCCCATGCCTCGCCTCCGCGCTCGAGTTCGGCGGTGCCTCAGCGGCGACCATCGTCCCTCTCATCCTCCAATTCGGAAAGAACGTCGCACCCGACGACTACGGCTCGATTATTGTTGCACCCCTCGTCAAACTCTTTGCAAGTGCTGACCGCGGCACACGCATCGCGCTCCTCGACAGCCTTCCCGACTTCGCCGAGAAACTGGATAAGAAAACAGTGGTCGATAAGATTTGGCCAAACTTGGTATGTGTGTTTCACCCACCGTTGGAATGCAGTTCACTTCATCCTCATCTGGGCAGCAAACTGGCTTCACTGATACTGTCGCTGTCATTCGAGAAGCAACTGTCCGGGCTATTGTTTTACTCTCTCCCAAGGTATGTTGACTTTAAGCTGTTAACAATGTCCCTAATGATGACTTGTACAGCTATCAGACCGCATACTCAACAACGACCTCCTCCGACATCTCGCCCGCCTCCAATCAGACCCAGAAGCCTCCATCCGCACCAATACGTGCATTCTTATCGGCCGCCTGGGCCCTTCACTAGGGTACAATACCAAACGCAAAGTTCTCGTTCCCGCGTTTAGCATGGCACTCAGGGATTCATTTGTCCACGCTCGTGTGGCGGGCGTTATGGCGTTCATGGCAACCGCAGGAGTGCTTCGAGATGGAGGACGTGGCAGGTAAAGTTGTTTCAGCTGTTGTAGGGGCTACGCTGGATAAAGAAAAGTGAGTCTTCAGCTCTCGTATCACTACTTAGATATATGTTGATCGCTGAAAATGTACAGGCTGGTTCGTGATCAGGCCTTCAAAGCTGTCGAGCTTTTCGTCAAGCGTTTAGAAGCACACGCTTCGACTATGGTAGGTCTGCAGTCCACTAACCCAGTTTGCATTACTTACATACCCTTTTTTCACAGCCGGAGACAGTATCCACAGAAGAGGGAGGGGAAGATCTACCTGCGAGGCTTCCAGGTGCATTCACCCAAGCCGGCCTAGTGAACTCAGCGACGGGCGCAGCATCCGCTCTCACAGGGTGGGCTGTATCGTCCCTCGGTAAAAAGGTACGTCTGATTTACTTTTCCTGAAATTGATGGCTTACAAAGATGTACCGCACAGCTTGCCCCTGCTGACATGCAAACGACGATCTCAAGTGCTATCGACGGATCAACATTAGCACCAAATCTCAATGGGCGCGCCAGTCCTTTGCCTTTGTCATCTGCTTCTCCCTCCGTGAATCCATCAAGAAGCAAAGGTCTGCAACTGGGTGGAAATAAGGCCCCGACATCTACGCTCGCTGCACAGCTTGCTGAAGAAGTCGCTAACGAGGCAGAGCAGAGCAGTAGGTCGTTTGTGGAACGACGATTTAATTGATATTCATGCTGATCAGGGAGATTGGAGTACGTTGTTTCTCCTCTGAAGATCTCACCGGCGCCAAACTGACCTGTTTGTCTTTGCAGGTGCGTTTGAGAGCGCTCCACCCACAGTGGAATCAAAGTTCGCGAGTACAACGGATGGTCTAGGATTCGGCCTATCGCTGCGAGCCAGTTCTCCGAGTATGTACCATTTCCTTCTCTATGGTTTTCCCTGCTCATGAGTGATCTATCTGATCCAGCTCCTGACGAATGGGGTGCAATGGCATCATCATCTCGACCTGCAAGTCGTTCACCTGACCCATGGAGGACATCACATCCCTCCCAGATCTCACGCACGCTCTCCCCACAACCCCGCAGATCCATTGCACCTTCCACTCTCGCACCAGCATTTTCACCCGCTTCAAGCGCACGATCAACACCGGTATCATCCCCTCGACCTCTTCCAAATGCTGCTGACAATGCGCTATCGACTAGTATGGCTGGGATGTCTAAGGAGGAGAAGGCGGCTGAGATGGCGAGGAGGAAGGAGGAGAGGCGGTTGGTGAGTGTCTTTTGGTTTGTTTGGAATGGGGAGGGTGCTTATGCTCTTTACAGAGGATCGAGAAGCTGAAAGAACAGAAAAAGAACGCTGCTGCCGCTGGAAAGGTTTGAGTATGATGGCGTCGATGGACAATTGTGTTTATGCGATGGTGATGATATGATCATCAAACTATGGTGTGAGCTACACCTGGGATGCGGTATATGTGCGGCGAGCTCCTCTGCACCGTCGCCGAGCTAAGATCTACTATTTACCACTAAGCAAGATCTAAAGCGCGTGCGGTGCATCGCAATGTATCCATCAGAATGATCAATATATATATACTCCCCTTAGCTCTGGCGGGGGTCGCCAGCGAGGTCACCACGCCAGCGTAGTACCCGGGGGTATACCCTATATAAGACAATATGTATGTCCTCTGATCACATCGTGGCACCGGGCTGTTCGAGTTGCAGGTCCTTCGACGCTCGCGTTGATAGTTAAAGTACTTGCAGTAGATATGTGAATCGTAGTATGCACCAGTAGTTGCAACAATGTTAATCCTAAGTTAACAGAAGTACATTCGATGCCATCATGGTTGACTCGACGTTGAATGTTCTCCACCTCAAGCACTACTAGATTGTCCTTGACTTCCTTATATTATATATATAAGTTTTTGAAGCCTCGAATGGTAAACTTTCTTTCTACCCGCAAACATTTCTGACATGATTCATGATGTAGAATTGTTGACAGTAGGCGGCGAATGTTCGAAATTCGAACGTCAAATTGTGCTTGCAAGTCTTGCATGCATGCCAGCATCACTCACTAGCATGACCGCGATTAGCAGTGAGTACAATGATTTTCATGATATCCAGACAGAAGGAGTGGAAATAGTCGTTCCTTCGACTTCCCTGCATTTCCCGGAGTTCCGTGGCGCGCACCTGATGCTTAGCGCTTGAAGTCAATACAGCAGCAAATATTGCCTTGAGGCTTCTGGTCAAGGGCATGGCCTGTTGCCAGTTATTTGAACGAAGCGGGACCCACCCTTCCTCTAACTACTTATCGCACCCTACCTCGCTCAGACTGATTCTCAGCATCAACTCTTTACAATGAGTGAACACGATCAATCGAGGGCTTCGAGGCAAATTCCTCTCAGCGAAACCCGCACATCCAGTGAAGCGAACACTGGTGAAAACTTGGTATGTCGCTGATGAAGACCACATTTCATGTTACTCGAAACACTGACTCTGATGCATTCTTCATTCAGGGCAGACGCCGTGGTAGGATTCATCGATTTCTAGGGAAGGTTAAGAATGTGACTAAAAGGATTTCTGTGAGTCGACAAGGATTCTGAATTTCCTGGAACAAGGCTCATCATGATGTGATGGTACAAAAGCGCTCGAAGGATTCCCGCAGCCGCGACCCCGTTCTCCTGAACGTCGATCGTGAAGGTGCCTCATCGACTCCGAATATCGAGGTAGGTCACCTTTTAGTTCCTGCTCTCTTTCTCTCTCTAAATTCTGGTGGTCATACGAGGTTCATGATGGTCCCTCTGGTGCCGAACAAGGTATCGATCCCCAATCGGCACTTCAGGACGCCAAAGAGGCTGCGAAGCTCATGAAGCCGCTTTCGGGGCATGTGACATCTGGAGCATCTGCCGTCCAAAATGCGCCAGCTGATCTCGAGGCTGCATATAATTTCCAGGACACGTATCTTCAACCCCTCAGGATATTCGACAGTGTCATCGGGACGCTCGCAGATGTACATATGAGCCATTCCTCTCGGTCGGAACCGAACTAATCCCGCTTCGTAGGTGCATCCATATGCAAAGATTGCACTGGGGCTACTGTCCAACGCATCCAAAGTACGTATTTTTTTTTCACTCTGAGTCTTATTTCCTGCTCAGCCATCATCCATCCAGATACTCCTCGCTCAAACAGATCGTGACCAAGCGGTACTCCGACTTCTCGAGAAGTTAGGACAAGTTTACAACTTCATGATGCAAGGCGAGACTCTCCGCGAAATTCCATCGATGCAGAGTATCGTTGGACGAATAGTTCAGCAGACTCTCGAGTGCTCCCAGTTCATCAAAGATTACTCCGCGACCAAGAATTTCTGTGAGGAATCCACGAATATTTGTGTTTTTCCCGTTCGCTCATTCTCAATCCTTTACTGTTATCACAGGGAAGAGACTCGGAAAAAATGTTATCTCAGAAACAGATAATACGATTCAACAGTACATCAACGTGTTGGATGCGCTCATGCAAAGCTTCCGGGACCAAGTTACTCGCGATGTAGCTATATTCATCCACCGTACAGGTAAGGGTTGTACATGCTTCTGACACGACATCTATTCATACGTCTCCAGGCGAAACACTAGATCTCAGCGGTATGACGTATGCGGAGAACGCAGGGACTAGACACTGGGAAACAATGCCTACCAGGGACGCGGGCGGAAATCATCTCCGAGATCACAGACTGGGTCAACAGCACTGGAGACGATGTTCAGCGTGTGCTCTGGCTATCTGGACCTGCAGGCAAGGGCAAGTCGGCCATCGCCCACACGATTGCAAACTGGTTCAACGATGTGGGAGGGCTCGGTTCATGTTACTGCTTCGATCACCAGCAAGACGCCGACCGTCGTCATGAAAAGATTTTTTCTACCATCGCACGCGACCTGGCTGACCGTGATCCGGAGATGAGACGAGAATTAGCAGAGGCAGTTAAAGCTGCGAGTTCGCTCAAGACTACAACAGATATCGTGCAGCAGTGGGACAAGCTTCTCATGAAACCACTAGGGAAGCTCTCAGGGTCCATTGTAAGACCTGTGGTCATCGTGATAGATGCACTGGACGAGAGCGGCAAAGAAGAGACGCGGCTCCGCATTCTCCGCATTCTTGCAGGAAAACTAGGTGCTCAACCAATCACGAAACTCCCAGCCAACTTCCGGATTATCGTCACTTCTCGCCCGCTTCACGACATCGATGATGAACTTGGACATCATCAACATATTCGACGGATGTCCATGGACGACATTCCACTAGCCACCGCAGAGCGTGACATCCACGCTTACGTATCGAAGGAGCTGGAGGGACTCTCAGATTTTGGGAACAAAGTGTTTGCAGGCTCTCGCTAAGAAAGCCGATGGGCTTTTCGAATGGGCTCGTCTTGCCTGCGAATACATCAAGAAAACCCCTGTCGGCATACGCCCAATCTCCCGCTTCAATGCTGTCATGAACCGCGATCCTGGGAAGCGGAAAAACCTGCTGTATGATATATATCAGCTTATATTAACAGACGTCATGCGAAGGGACAAATTCGATGATGGGGAGTATGAAGAAGCGCTAGCGAAGTTTTGTCACGTGATGGGGCAAATACTTGGCACGGCTGAACCTCTGCCTATGGATTCCCTGAACGCCATGCGAAGCCGATTTCCAGACTGAAAGCGAGCGTTACAAAGTGGAGATCGTGGTGGGACATATGGGATCCCTCCTCAGCGGCACCACTGGCCCATCTACCCCCATCCGACCCCTTCACGCTTCCTTCCGCGATTTCCTGATGGACCAATCATACAGTGGGGAGTTTTTCGTTGACGTGTCGAAGGTACAACGCGACCTTGCTTTCGCATCACTTCGAGTGATGGAACATGATCTTTCCTTCAATATCTGCAAGTTAAAATCATCGTATCTCCCTAATTCCGAAGATCCCGAGCTACGAGAACGAGTTGAAAAATGCATCCCCCCACACCTATCCTATGCCTGCCGGTTTTGGCCTGCGCACGTACAAACCACAGTCTTCGAAATGGAGCTCGCGAACGAAATCAAATTATTCTTCGAAAATCAGCGACTTCTCTTCTGGATCGAAGTACTTGGCATCATCAAGGCACTCAGTGGTGCAGTCCCCGCCCTTCCGCTCGTTGCCCAGTGGCTGAAGGTGAGCACACGGTTACCGAATGTCAGATAAAGTGCTCACGCAATCGCAATTTCAGGGTCACACCAGATACAAAGATGCCTCGTCCACTGCAATGGACGTGCAGAGATTTATCCAAGTCTTCGGGGGCATCATCTTGCACAGCACACCGCATCTCTATGTATCAGCACTGCCATTCTCTCCCCTCAACTCTGCACTATCCAAAACATTTTCTGCACGGTTTCCAAACTCTCTTCGTCTGGCATCTGGACGTGATATGAACTGGACGGCTGTTCAGACTGTGATCAACGGGCACACTGATGACTGTTAACTCAGTCTCGTTCTCGCCGGATGGGACTCGCATTGCGACTGGATCGGCGGATTGCACTGTGCGGCTGTGGGATTCAGTGACGGGGCAGCCAGTGGGCGAGCCCTTCAAGGGGCACACCGATGAAGTCAACTCAGTCTCGTTCTCGCCGGATGGGACACACATCGTGTCTGGCTCGGACGATAAGACTGTCCGGCTGTGGGATGCGGCAACGGGGCAGCCCGTTGGTGAACCCTTATCGGGGCACACTGGTGCAGTTTACTCGGTCTCGTTCTCGCCGAATGGAACTCGCATCGTGTCTGGCTCGGCCGATAACACTATCCAGCAGTGGGATGCAGCAACGCGGCAGCCAGTTGGTGAACCCTTACGGGGGCACACTGGAATAGTTTACTCGGTCTCGTTCTCACCGAATGGAACTCGCATCGTGTCTGGCTCAGCGGATGACACTGTCCAGCAGTGGGATACAACAACGGGGCAACCAGTGGGCGAGCCCTTGCGGGGGCACACCAACGAAGTCAACTCGGTCTCGTTCTCGCCGGACGGAAGTCGCATCGTGTCTGGTTCGGACGATTGCACTGTCCGGCTGTGGGATTCAACGACAGGGCAGCCAGCCGGTGAGCCCTTGGAGGGGCACAGTGCTCGGGTCTGGTCAGTTTCATTCTCGCCGGACAGAAGTCGCATCATGTCTGGTTCGGACGATAACACTGTCCGGCTGTGGGATTCAACGACAGGGCAGCCGGTCGGTGAGCCCTTGCAGGGGCACACCAACAGTGTCCACTCAGTCTCGTTCTCTCCGGATGGGACTCGCATCGCAACTGGTTCTGCGGATCACACTGTCCGACTGTGGAATGCAGCTACAGGGCAGCCAGTTGGTGAGCCCTTGCGGGGGCACACTAATTCGATTATCTCAGCCTCGCTATCGCCGGATGGGACCCGCATCGCGACTGGTTCTGAGGATGGCACTGTCCGGCTGTTGGATGCAGTGACAGGCCAGCCAGTTGGTGAGCCCTTGCAGGGGCACACTAGTTCAGGTCTACTCAATCTCGTTCTCTCCGGATGGGACTCGCATCGCAACTGGTTCTGCGGATCAGACTGTCTGTCTGTGGGATGTAGGGATGGGGCAGTTAGTCGGTGAGCCTTTCCGCGGGCACACTGGATGAGGTTAGGTCGGTCTCGTTCTCTCCGGATGGGACTCGGATCGCTTCGGGTTCGTTCGACAAGACAGTCCGGCTGTGGGATGCAGGAACGGGGCGGCCAGTTGGTGAGCCCTTGCGGGGGCACACTGATCGGGTTTGGTCAGTCTTGTTCTCCCCGAACGGAACTCGCATCGCAACTGGTGGAAGTGATCAGACAGTCCGGCTGTGGGATGCAGCAACGGGGCAGCCAATTGGCGAGCCTTTCTGCGGGCACACTGGAGAAGTTTACTCGGTCTCATTTTCTCCGGATGGGACTCGGATCGCTTCGGGTTCGGCCGACAAGACAGTCCGGCTGTGGGATGTAGTGACGGGGCATCCAGTCGGTGAGCCCTTCCGCGGGCACACTGAGTTGGTTTTCTCTGTCTCGTTCTCGCCAAGCGGAACTCACATCGTTACTGGCTCATATGATAATACTGTCCGGCTGTGGGATGTGGCGACAGGGAAGCCAGTCGGTGAGCCCTTGCGGGGGCACACTCGGCCGGTCATGTCAGTCTCTTTCTCGCGAGATGAGACTCGCATCATTTCTTGTTCATTGGATGGGACTGTTCGGGTCTGGTATGCAGCGATTGGGAAGTCATTGCAGGACCACGCTGAAGACTATTCTGCATCCTCCCCGCACGGCAGTTGCATCCCACATCCAACAGTGACCGCCACCACACCCAATCCTGCAAACGATGACTTCATTTCCTTCTCATCAAACTCAACACATGCGCTGTGCAATGCTGCAGAGCTACTCGCGGCGCCCCCCATGACGACCGCAGTCGACGTTCGCTTTTCTGGGAGAAGATGGATGGATGATGGGACCCAATCGTCGGCTCTTATTCTGGGTACCCCCGCTTCACGCAACCCATTTTGTTATAATCCTTGGAGTGCATTTGTGATCCTAGCAGAGGTCCGGAGCTGGATTTGAGCCGCATGGCACACGGGACTTGCTGGCAGTGCTGCCGAGAGGAGTGAGTCTCTAGCATTTTCCGTCCCTCGCAGTTAATCAATCCGATACTTCTAGCTCGTGATCACGATGATCTTATTCTAGTAAATGAACTTGCGGAGACGACAGAGATCCCCAGATGAAGTACAGTCAAGTTAATTCAATGTACATTGTATACCGAGCATTAGGTTCGAGTTCGGGGTAGTAAGAAGTTCGAGTCAACGACGTGTTAGAAAGCTTACTGAGTAACAGGTTTTTGAGAGCATATAATGATCACAGGGCAACAAATAAAGTGAACAGAGATGCGGTTCAGCGAAAGGAGAGAGAGAAGAGAATCTTTGAGGTGTCCTCCCACAGCGGATTGAAGAGTGTAGCAGCGGGGGAAATACTTGAACATTGCAGATTCATTCTGCTTCCATTGTACGCAGCACACACGGGTTTAATTTCAAGGATGTTGAGAGAAATAGATTACTGGGAAAGAACGTGGTTCATTGTGTACAGTACGACACGTATATGATGACAAGGAGAGTACCAAGAGAATGATGTGTAAAAGGAAACGCTGAGACGTGAGGTATGTGCAAGAGTATGCGAGATTTAAAGGATAAATGGACATGAGGAAATGGACGAGTGCCTGGGACGAGCAAAGTAAAAGAAACAATAAGAGAGATGACTTTCATTAAGGAGCATATTAGCGCGGACATACCAATGGTCCTAGTACGACAATGAGCTCGACTTCCTTGGGGAACCTTTTGATGGTAGGATGACGGCTGGATGACAGGAAGATGACTGAGATGTAGTTGCAGGAAACTGCTCGGCTTCTGCATCTTGTCTGCATCCAACTCGAATTTCGGCCGGGCAACTGGGAGACTCCTTGGGATCGGTGAGTTCATTTGAGTGTTGACATGTTGGTCCAGGGCACAGGTCGATTCCTGCAAGACTGGAGGAAGAGTAAAGTCGTGGGTAAGTCGTGGGTATGAAATTTGTTTGGATGTCGAAGAAAGCTTCGAGCTTGAACAAACTGAGCTGACGCCGTGGGAAGCGCCAGTGATGAGAGTGCTTCCACCTCCGCCGATAGGCGCCAACCAAGCCCAAACTTCAGAGTACTGAGTCCAGTCACCCTGACTACTTGCACAGTGTTTTCTCGCGCCAACAAACATTATCTTGTGCGGACTTGTACCAAAATTTGTTCCCAATCGCTTGGAATAGAATTAATGCCAACCTCGACGTGCTGCTGTGCGCCGTTCCAGCAGGTGATGTCACAGACGAACGTGTCCCTTCTGTCCTCCTCCTCTTCCTGATCTCTCCCATTGTATCTTCTTCAGTTTTACACTTCGGTCTACCCCCCGTGATAACTCATTCTTATTTAATTTCGATTTTTCATTCACCGCTACCAATCTCCTTTGACTTCCCAACCTTCTGTATTACTACCGGCCCAGGTGACCTTCCAAATGTTCAAATGTTCACTCTCCTCCCACGTGCGTTAACTGTTGGCATCACGCTGATGAACACACAGCTCCATGACTTTTCTTCCATCACCTCCTCTGGCAGGACATAACGACAAGGCATGCGAACGCTGATGCTAATTATAAGTCTTATGAGCAGGTGCGTTTATTCATTTTACATTTTGTCCAGGCATGTTTAATCTGATCATGTTGTCGTGCATTTGATCATCTCACTCGCATCTAATCGACACTTGTACATCTACACTCGTACATGCAACGCTCACATCCAATCATGCTATCCGATACTACACCAATCATCTTATTCAACTCTTGCATATCAAACACACCGCCCACACAAAACGGCCAACCAAGCATTCACAATATGCCTCGTGAGCGTCCTCCAACCAGGTGACCTCATGCTTGTCTGGGTCATATCTTGTTGGTCCCTCGCATGCTCAGCAATGCGATGCATTCTGGTGCTGTGCTTTCTTTTTGGGATGTATGTGTTTTTGGGATGCGATGATGGCAAGAGCATTGATGTGTTACACGTAGGATCATCGGTCTTTTCGTCCACACGACTTGCCCAAGCTCAGAGGTGTTTAGATGTTTACCACGTACGTCCTTTATCCTCCCCTCTCCTCACCCTTTCCCCACCTTTCCTTCATCCTTTCCCTCCCCCTCCGTTCCCTTCAGCCTTCACCATCCTTCATCCTTCCCCCTTCGTCAAGCACAAAAACCGAAAACACTAACTCCCACCCACAGGCCACAAAGAAATCCTCGACGGAATGCTAGGCACCAACCTCATTTGCTCGAGTAGGGGAACTATGGCTGCGTCCCATCGATATTTGGTGGCCACCATTGCGCATTGTCTGGTTGGGGTGGATCCGGAGAGGATTGCGGGGGATATGTGAGTTTTTTATTGTGTTTTTCTGTCTGTTGGGGGGTGCTGATATGCATATATGCGCGCACACCATTCTAACGCACACAAATCCCGACAATCTCACGCATAAGCCGGCCTTTGCGCAGGCATCCAACCCAAACTCGAAGCCCTCTGTACGCTTTACAGACAAGAATATCAACATAGGAAGAGATACGTTGGATGTCGTCAAGGGGATTTTGCAAAAGGTGATTTTTCTTTTTTCCTGGCGGTTGTGTTAGTTAGTTTCTCGTCTTAGCCCGGTGTCCTTGGGCATTGCGTCCTGGCGCCCTAACTTATAGTGCGGCAAGGCCCAGTTCTATAATAGTGAGAATCTGTGATTTTACCTCTTGATCTTCCATGAGTTTCCGACATTCTGGGTGTATACCTGACTGTAGGAACAGGTACGAGTCTTAGCATCTGCCGGTTTAGTCACCAACCTGTATGCACCTAGGGGCTTTCTGCGTCCTTTGATCATCCTTTACATCGCAGACGTCCGATTTATGATGGTGGACAAGATGCTTTCGGGTGATCGTGGCGCACCTCTCAAAGTTCAAACAACGTATCTGCTATTCGGTTCAGGATCCCATAAAAGAACGAAACAATTAAAAAACTTTCGTTAGTTCGTTTCACCGTTGTCAATGCCATCTTCATCACATTAATATCGTTAATTCAACTCAGGTCAAATATCTACAAAGTCGTGCGGTGATAAAAACAAGTGGCTTGAGACCCAAGAGTCGATAGCAACCTCTACCCAGGCTTCCTCACTTTGTACCCTGGTGAAAATCTAATGTTGTCTCGATTTCTGATCGCTTCCGCTGTTTTTCTGCAAGTTGTTGCTGCCACAAAATATTACTGTGACTCGGGGGAAGCCATGTGTTGCACCGACACCACAACGGTGTGTACCATATAAAATCACTGACTCAGAGGAGGCTCACAAAAATACCAAATTTCAACAGACCTCCGTAAAAGCCAGTCGAGACATCCTGACCGCATATTCTATCAGCAGCTCTGGGCTGAGTGATCTTATCGGCTACGGCTGCAGCGCCATTGTAGCTGCGAGTGATGGGAGTGTCTCAGGTTGCATTACGGAGACTGTCTGCTGTACTGGCCCGCAATATTATGTGAGATATCGACATCGATTTCAGGAATTCGCGCTAATATTCGTTCATAGGACGGTCAAATCACTGTAAATTGTACTGTTGCTGTGAGCGTTTGAAGACGGTTCCCAGAGATTTGGTACTTGATATGCACAAGAAGTATCATTTACGTACCCTTCTGTTCGCACTCCAGGATCTTGTTCTTGTTGCATTTTAACCTTAACGGATCTGGCTATCCTTTTTGTCGTCTGTCTTTTTATTGTTAAAATATCAGCCAATTGCAATGTTGACAACGAACGAAATCAAACTTCGTTTATATCCAAGGGGAACCGAATTCTAATGGTTGTAAAACACGTAAGTTCGACCAATGGTCTCGTCAACATGGTCTGCAGACGCTTCAACAGTATGAGTGGTAATAGATAGATCTAGGGGAGCACGCCCGAAATTAACTAGGTGTTTCTCAAACGACCATTCCAGAAATATTCAACAACTTGCATGAATGAAAGGTGCCCTCACGTAAGGATGTTTCCCGGTTGACGAATTGTTTCTCAAGTTCTTTGGGGTCGAAGATCCGACCAGAGCGTTCCAGATGGACTTGTCGTACTATGTATTAGTGTTATATAACAAATTAGTTATCCAAGGCCAGCAAACGATGACCTTCCTCTCCTTGTAGCCCTGAGTTCCAGTTCACGAGTCATGACACATCAATGGGACATGACAGTCATTGGGGGAGAACGTATAGGTTTATATTCCAGAATGCTTATTGCTTGCTGCCGTGCCATTGCGGCTGTGAAAATAGTTACGCCCGGGCCAGGTTGATCGCTCTGCTATCATTAGCAGCTGGGTGTGATTTGGGGCCTTTTTCAAGCATGAACCTACCTGCTAAAAGGAAAGCCTGAGACAGTTTCTGGCGCTCAGTCACCCACAAGAACTTGAGGTCCCACTCGAAGACCTGGACAAAATATATGATTAAGAATGAAAACACGCTTGGTTACATGATCTCAATGTACCCATACCAAGTCATTGTACATAGAACGAATGACCGATTGAGATGACAAAACGGGGGAGTTGATAGGGCATTGCTTGAATCGCTAGCTCGGTACTAGACCGATTGCGGATGTTGCTGGAGAACTATATACATTAGCTTTATAGAATATCGGGGACTATGCTCATACAGACCTTCATCGAAATCGAGCACTTGAGTCTAGGGAGTGTCGTCACGTTAACCTTACAATTAAACGATACGAAGCGCGTACCTGACGCAAAAACGCCCTTGCGAAACACAAGAGCTGCCTCAGACCTGCTGGAACCACGAACTTAAGTGTCAAGTCCCCAGGGTCCAGGGAGAAACTCGACCTATGCCTTCAGATGGGAGTGGTGTGAGCCAGCGTGAAAAGAGAGGTTATTTCGCACACATTCGAGCCTTCTTGAAATTTTTGTGAGATCGCGTGTGCAAGCTGGAAAAGAAAATCACGACTTTGAAAGTCGTAGGATGGAGTGGGACTCACATCCACATTTTCTGTGGGAATGTATCCGACGTCCTGTGTCTTAGGAACACGCAGAGCGGAATGATCCTAGTCAGAGGTACATGTATATGGGAGGACGCTGTGTGATCTTCGCAGTGTCAGTTCAAACCTGAACTCTTATAAACTGGACCGTAGGGTTTGGTACAGGTTCGACATACCTATATGGTACTGAGTCTGGACGATCGCGGACTCGTTCGAACACGTCCGAAATAATCGTCGATCATGACAATCGTCACGGAGGTCGGAAGTATCCTGGCAGCGAAGTTTGCTCAGGCTGTAGAGCGCAAATGTGTCATTGGGGGCTTGGCTGTAGCTGCAGTGCTCAAAGCAGGTGAAGCACCCTGCTTTTCAAGACCATCGGTATCTGTGGTGCATAAGAGGCAAATTCAAGGGGCAGGAAGCAATTGGAATTAGAGACCTTCGGTGTACGGGTCATTTCATAGTCAAGAGGATGAAAAACAACACGTACCGTAGGAATCTTGCCTTATCGTACTCACTACTCGGATGGAAACCATCCAAACCGTCGCAGACTTTGATGAGGCGATAGGTTCACATGTTTCTCCATCAACTAGACCATACTGAAGACTAGTAGCTTAAGGTTCTCAGGAGACTCATCTGTGATGCGGGATTTGGGTTGAGGAGAAGAGAAAGATAGACAAGGCCTGGAAGAACGAAGATCATACAAGTGGTTAGTCGTCCCTTCGATGTCCTTATTACGTTTACCGGAGTTGCGCGGGCCGCGGCCCAATGCTTAGCGCTTAGCGCCAACACTGCAAACAAATATGGCTGGGTATGACCTTTCTCACTTCGCTCAGACGGGTCTTTAACCTCAACTACTCACCATGAGCAACGACAATCAATTGAGGGACTCGAGCCCAATTCCTCCAGACATCCTCACATCTAGTGCAGCAGTCGCCGGTGGAAGCTCGGTACGTCGCTCATGAAGATCACTTATCCATCGCACTTCAAACACTGACTCCGATGCTCACCATTTGTCTAGGTCCGACGCCCAAACAAAGTTTGTCGGTTTCTGAGGAAGGTTAAGGATGGTGTAACGAAGAAGGTCTCTGTAAGTCGAGAAACCGAGTTGTATTGGGATCAGGCTGAGATCGTACACAAGCGCTCGAACTTGAAGAATTCACGTCAGCCTGTTCTCCCGAATGTTGACCATGAAGGTGCTGCTTCATCCATTCCGAATATCGAGGTAGGTCATCTTCCGGTTTCTGCGTTATCACTTGACTTCTGATCGTCGTGCAGGTTCAGGCCCCTTCTGCCGGTGGTGTGGAGAAAGGCGCTGATCCCCAATCGGCGGGCACGGCGATTCAGGATGCCCGCGATGCTGCAGATCGGATGAATATGCTTTTGGGACCTGCGAGAACTGTGGTGTCCGCCGGCCAAAATGCACCAGCGGCTCTCGATACTGTGGACAATATCGAGGCCACATATCTTCAACCTCTCAGAATATTTGACACTGTGATAGGGAAGGTCGCAGAGGTAGGGCCTCTCTTCGGCATCAGAATCGAACTAACACTGTTCCGCAGGTACATCCGTATGCAAAGATGGCGTTGGGCGTGTTATCTTGTGCATCTCAAGTACGTTTGATCTCGTTCTTATTCATATTTTTTAGCTCAGTCGTTTTGCGTGTAGATAGTTCTCGCTCAAGCGGATCGCGACCAAGCGGTACTCAGCCTTCTCAAGAAGTTGGGTCAAGTGTATGGTTTCATGACGCAAGACGACACGCTTCACCGGATTTCGTCGATGAGCACTATCCTTGGACAAATCTCTCAGCAAACCCTTGAATGTGCCCATTTCATCAGGGATTATTCGGAGAAGAAGAACTTCTGTGAGTGTCTGATATGTCATCGCACTTTGCACCTTCTCAATCTTCCGCTATTATCATAGGGAAGAGATTAGGAAAGAACATCATCTCAGAAACAGATGATGCGATCCGACGGTACAGCGAAGTGTTGGATGCGTTTATGCAGAGCTTCCGGGACCAAGTTGCTTGCAACGTAGCCATATACATCCACCGTACAGGTAAGAGTCGTGCTTCTCGCTCGAAGTATGTATATTCACACCTCTCCAGACGCACTACTGGAACTCAGTGGTATGAGTTATGCGAGTGGCGCTGGACTAGATACCAGGAAGCGATGCTTACCAGGGACCCGTGTGGACATTCTCTCCAAGATCATGCGATGGATCAACGACAGTGGAGATGATGTTTCACGCGTTTTGTGGCTATCTGGTCCGGCAGGGACGGGTAAATCATCTATTGCCCACACGATCGCTAGCTCGTTCATCGGAGTGGGGGGGCTTGGTTCCTGTTACTGCTTCGACCGAAACACGGACCATCGGCATGAAATGATTTTCTCCACCATCGCGCGCGACCTGGCTGACCGTCATCCGGAGATGAGACGAGCGTTGGCGGATGCAGTCCAGAATGCACATGCGCTCAAGACTACCGTAGATGTCGTCCAACAGTGGCAGAAGCTTCTTATGGAACCGCTAGGGAAGCTCTCTGAGTCACCCGTGGGCCCTGTCGTGATCGTTATTGATGCACTGGATGAAAGCGGCAAAGAAGTGGAGACACGCAGCGACCTTCTGCGCATTCTTGCTGGTAAACTGCGAGACCCAGCTATCACCCAAATCACGAGACTCCCGAAAAATTTCCGGATCATTGTTACTTCTCGCCCGCTCCGCGATATAGAAGCTGAGCTTGCAGGTGCTCAGCATATCAAACGGATATCCATGGACGACATTCCACCAACCACCGTAGAGGGCGACATCCGCGCTTACATATCGAACGAGCTGGAAGGGCTTTCGGATTTTGGGGATGGAGAGTTTGCAGCGCTAGCTAAGAAAGCCGATGGCCTTTTCGAGTGGGCACGTCTTGCTTGTAAATCCATCAGAGCACCCCCTCCTGGCCTATCTTCCAACCAGTCCTTCAATGTCATGGTGTCCCGTGATCCTGTCAGACGGGAGCACCTGTTGTACGATATGTATGACTTCATTCTGACGGGGATCATGCAAAAGGATAGATATACAAACACCGAGTTTCAGCAAACGCTAGCGGCGTTTCGTTCCGTGATGGGACAAATACTTGGCATAGCTGAACCCCTCCCTTTAAATTCCCTGAATGCCATGCGGAGCCATTTTCCAGATGAAACCGAGCGTTACAAAGTGGGGGTCATAGTAGAACATATGGGATCCCTCCTCAGCGGCACCACCAACTCATCTACCCCCATCCGACCCCTTCACGCATCCTTTCGTGATTTCCTGACGGACCAATCATACAGCGGGGAGTTTTTCGTCGATGTGTCGAAAGTTCAACGAGACCTTGCTTTCGCATCACTTCGAGTGATGAAACATGATCTTTCCTTCAATATCTGCAAGTTAAAATCATCGTATCTCCCTAATTCCGAAGATCCCGAGCTACGAGAACGAGTTGAAAAATGCATCCCCCCACACCTATCCTATGCCTGCCGGTTTTGGCCTGCGCACGTACAAACCACAGTCTTCGATATGAAGCTCGCGGACTGAAATCAAATTGTTCTTCGAACATCAGCGACTACTCTTCTGGATCGAAGTACTTGGCATTATCAAGGCACTCAGCGGTGCAGTCCCCGCCCTTCCGCTCGTTGCCCAGTGGCTGAAGGTGAGCACACGGTTACCGAATGTCAGATCAAGTGCTCACGCAATCGCAATTTCAGGGTCACACCATATACAAAGATGCCTCGTCCACTGCAATGGACGTGCAGAGATTTATTCAAGTCTTCGGCGGCATCATCTTGCACAGCACACCGCATCTCTATGTATCAGCACTACCATTCTCTCCCCTCAACTCTGCACTATCCAAAACATTTTCTGCACGGTTTCCAAACTCTCTTCGTCTGGCATCTGGACGTGATATCAACTGGACGGCTGTTCAGACTGTGATCAACGGGCACACTGCTACTGTTAGATCAGTCTCGTTCTCGCCGGATGGGACTCGCATTGCGACCGGATCGGCGGATTGCACTGTGCGGTTGTGGGATTCAGCGACGGGGCAGCCAGTGGGCGAGCCCTTCAAGGGGCACACCGATGAAGTCAACTCAGTCTCGTTCTCGCCGGATGGGACACACATCGTGTCTGGCTCGAGCGATAAGACCGTCCGGCTGTGGGATGTGGCAACGGGGCAGCCCGTTGGTGAACCCTTATCGGGGCACACTCGTGCAGTTTACTCGGTCTCGTTCTCGCCGAATGGAACTCACATCGCGTCTGGCTCGGGCGATAAGACTGTCCAGCAGTGGGATGCAGCAACGCGGCAGCCAGTTGGTGAACCCTTACGGGGGCACACTCGAACAGTTTACTCGGTCTCGTTCTCTCCGGATGCGACTCACATTGCGACTGGTTCTGCGGACAAAACTGTTCGGTTGTGGAATGCAGCAACGGGACAGTCAGTCGGTGAGCCCTTGCTGGGGCACACTGATTATGTCAGGTCAGCCTTGTTCTCTCCGGATGGAACTCGGATCGCTTCGGGTTCGGACGACAACACAGTCCGGCTGTGGGATGCTGGAACGGGGCGGCCAGTTGGTGAGCCCTTGCGGGGGCACACTTATTGGGTTATGTCAGTCTTGTTCTCGCCGAACGGAACTCGTATAGTGTCTGGTTCGAACGATAACACTGTCCGGCTGTGGGATGTAGCGACAGGGCAGCCAGTCGGTGAGCCCTTGGTGGGGCACACTGACAATATCTACTCGGTCTCGTTCTCTCCGGATAGGACTCGCATCGCGACTGGTTCTGCGGATCACACTGTCCGACTGTGGAATGCAGCTACAGGGCAGCCAGTTGGTGAGCCCTTGCGAGGGCACACTAATTCGATTATCTCAGCCTCGCTATCGCCGGATGGGACCCGCATCGCAACTGGTTCTGAGGATGGCACTGTCCGGCTGTTGGATGCAGTGACAGGCCAGCCAGTTGGTGAGCCCTTGCAGGGGCACACTAGTTCAGTCAACTCAATCTCGTTCTCTCCGGATGGGACTCGCATCGCAACTGGTTCTGCGGATCAGACTGTCTGTCTGTGGGATGTAGGGATGGGGCAGTTAGTCGGTGAGCCTTTCCGCGGGCACACTGGAGTGGTTAACTCGGTCTCGTTCTCTCCGGATGGGACTCGGATCGCTTCGGGTTCGGACGACAACACAGTCCGGCTGTGGGATGCAGGAACGGGGCGGCCAGTTGGTGAGCCCTTGCGGGGGCACACTGATTGGGTTTTGTCAGTCTTGTTCTCCCCGAACGGAACTCGCATCGCAACTGGTGGAAGGGATCAGACAGTCCGGCTGTGGGATGCAGCAACGGGGCAGCCAATTGGCGAGCCTTTCCGTGGGCACACTGGAGAAGTTTACTCGGTCTCGTTTTCTCCGGATGGGACTCGGATCGCTTCGGGTTCGGACGACAAGACAGTCCGGCTGTGGGATGTAGTGACGGGGCATCCAGTCGGTGAGCCCTTCCGTGGGCACACTGATTTTGTTCCCTCTGCCTCGTTCTCGCCAAGCGGAACTCACATCGTTACTGGCTCATATGATAATACTGTCCAGCTGTGGGATGTGGCGATGGGGCAGTCAGTTGGTGAGCCCTTGCGAGGGCACACTGATGGAGTTCACTCAGTTTCATTCTCGCGAAATGGAACTCGCATCATTTCTTGTTCATGGGATGGGACTGTCCGGGTCTGGTTTGCAGCAATTGGGAAGTCATTGCAAGACCACGCCGAAGAAGATAATTCTGCATCCTCCCCGCACGGCAGTTGCATCCCACATCCAACAGTGACCGTCCCCACACCCAGTCCTGCAAACGATGACTTCATTTCCTTCTCATCAAACTCAACACATGCGCTGTGCAACGCTGCAGAGCTACTCGCGGGCACCCCCCTTGATGACCGCAGGTCGACGTTCGCTTTTCTGCGAGAAGATGGATGGATGATGGGACCCAACCAGCGGCTATTATTCTGGGTACCCCCCGCTTCACGCAAGACATTTTGTTATAATCCTTGGATTACATTTGTGATTCCTAGGGGAGGTCCGGAGCTGGATTTGAGCCGCATGGCACACGGGACTTGCTGGCAGCGCTGCCGAGAGGAGTGAGTCTCTAGCGTTTTCCGTCCCTCACAGTTAATCAATCCGATACTTCTAGCTCGTGATCATGATGATCTTATTCCAGTAAATGAACTTGCGGAGATGACTGAGAACCCTAAATGAAGTACGATTAAGTTAATTCAATGTGCATTGTATACCTAGCATTAGGTTCGAGTTTGATTTAGAGTAATTGAAGTTCGAGTGAATGACGTGTTAGGAAGCTTACTGGGCAACAGCCTTTCGAGAGCATATAATGATCATCAGGCAATGAATAAAGTGAACAGAGATGTGATTCAGCGAAAGGAATGGAGAGAAGAGTATCTTTGAGGTGTCTCCCACAGCGGATTGAAGAGTGTAGCAGCGGGGGAAATACTTGAACATTGCGGATTCATTGTGCTTCCATTGTACGCAGCACACACGGGTTTATTTTTAAGGATGTTGAGAGAAGTAGGTTACTGGGAAAGAACGTGGTTCATTGTGTACAGTACGACACGTATATGATAACGAGGAGATTACCAAGACAATGATGTGTAAAAGGAAATGTGAGACGTGAGGTATGTGCAAGAGTATGCGAGATTTAAAGGATAAATGGACATGAGGAAATGAACGAGTGCCTGGGACGAGCAAAGCAAAAGAAACAATAAGAGAGATGACGTTTCATTAAGGAGCATATTGAGCGCGGACATACCAATGATCCTAGTACGACAATGAGCTCGACTTCCTTGGGGAATCTTTTGATGGTAGGATGACGGCTGGATGACAGGAAGATGACTGAGATGTAGTTGTAGGAAACTGCTCGGCCTCTGCATCTTGTCTGCATCCAACTCGATTTTCCGCCGGGTAACTGGGAGACTCGGGGTCGGTGGGTTCATTTGAGTGTTGACATGTTTGGTCCAGGTCGATTTTCGCAAGACTGGAAGAAGCGCTACGAAGACAAATATTATCTGAACTGCAAGCCTTAACCGTACAAAATTGAGCTGACGCACCTCCGTTGTACTCTGTCCGTGGGAAGCTTCATGACGCGCCTACTAGGCACACGGCCTATCATATTCGTATCTCACCTGCGCTAAGACCTTTCCCCTGCAATACCGTACCCACAGCCAAGACGCAGCCGACTCGACGCCTCCAAGCTACCTTCCGCCTACTTTCCTTCCTTGCAAACCAAGACTCAGTATACTCAGGCCTCATTCTCACTCACATATCTTTTGTCTCGACGCACACCAGCACCATCCATCACCTCATTCTCTGCCACCGTTCCCACAACTTTCAAAGCCATTATACCCTACCCATCATCCTCGTGGTCCGTACGTGCACCTCAAGCACCGAAGCATGTTGTCGATCTTTTTCTGGTACAGGATCGGTTGGTTCATCTGTTGAACGTTAGGTTCTGGGACTCCTGTAAGTTAATGGCCATCAGATCAAGTCACTTTGCACCGGTCAAAATTCTCTGTCTTCTTGCTCACCACCTCTTCTCATAGATCCTTCATTGCCACTGCCTCTTGTGACAACAGTGCTCATAGTGGAGCAGAGATATTCATGTCGGGCACTCGAACGCACCGACAGGGTTTACTGTATCGTAATCTCTCCCAACGGAGAACTGCTTGTCACGTAGACTGGGACGACAAAGTACCCGAGCAACGCGAGGCAGAGGAAAGGGTGAAGGAGGATCAAGAGACAGAGCTGCAGCCCTCATTACTGATGCTTTTGTAGGCATCTATTTATTTCCTCTCTTCCGGCGGTGCGTCTCTACCATCTAGTTCTAGAATCTTCTGTTGACACTTCATATGCCGGTAAGCTGTCTTATCTTGTCGATGTCATTCACTGCTGATGACAATATGTACATCAGGGACCTTGCTCGCAGTGATGCGCAGGCAAACTCTTCTATCTTTTCCTCTCTGTTCGTCCAGATTGCTAGCGTAATCTACAGCTGCACTAGCAAGGCAACTAGCACTCTTGCGATCACGACACTCCCGCAATCATTTCTCGACAACTTGACGTGAGCTGTTTTCATTTGATGCGCTAATAATATACTCACATCCTACAAAGTGCTTGCAACCATGATACCTATCCAGCCAAAGCCTGAGGGTAATGGGATGATCCACCGGGAGACGATGATGAGGTACTAATATTTAGACGTGAGTCATTTTTCAGCACTCGAGCGCTATCACCTGAGAATGTAAATTTCATGTTAGCCCCCTTCACTCTGCTCCATACCCACAAACGGCGAGATGTAAAGGAATACAACTACAAGAAGAACTCCCTCCTCCAGATCGAACCCCTCAACCTGCCGATGATACGTCCGAGCTAAAGCTCGACAATGACTAACGTGCAAACGATATACGCGAGACCATATACTTCCTGTCGTAGAAGTTGCGCCATGCCGTCGTGTAGTCAGTTTTCCTTTGCTCTTGCATTCTTCTCATACTTACACATTATTTCAAGAACTACATGAGTGCATCTCCATCGTCGAAGCCTTCCATCACGCTATCATTTTCCCGATGCAGACACCCAGAACGATCAAGAGATTGGACTTCAACAAATGGGTCTTCTCAAGTCGGCTCCTCTTATGTTCGCACATGAATTCCTTGCAACGTCACACAAGCTAGCCTGTGACGAAGTGATCCCTCGCAAGCTAGCCCATCGCAAACCCAGATGCATCAACGTTTGTCTTCCTTCAAACTCTTGCTACGACACTCGGCAGAGTTCGCAGCGTACCGTTGCTTTGTTTGCTGCGTTAGACTCCCGAGTTTGGGATACTTTGGAGGATGGAGAGTGGGAAGCCCCTGCAAGGATCGTGAAGACATTTTTTCACGATTTTACGCTCCACCAATCATACCAGAGGACAAGTTCTCTTACATCTTAGAACATTTCTTCTTTCGCGACGAACAAATTGATGTTTTGCACTGCTACGGTTCACGGGCGAAAATTCGAGCCCATCTATACCTGAGTCACCAACAACCGAGTGGTTGCATCGGCGCCTTAGGACTATCAGCAAGAAAATACAGACCACCTCAAAGTCGAGTGCTTACCTGACCGCAGGCACTGAACCTCCGCGACGCCTAGCTGATACTCTGCCAGTGCAGCATCTGGTGTAACGGGGTCGTACAGAAGGCCCTTTCTATCCTTCCAACACCGGACAACGGGAGAAGGCATGTGAATAATGACAGCGACCTTCGCGGTTTTTGGGGAATTCTGAATCGACGGCAAAGACTCAGAATCATCTGGAGGGGGCAATGTAGAGGGACCAACAGGTACTACAGATCCGGACACGCCAACTCCAAGAGCATGTCGAACGCAACTTGAGAACCGAGAGACACAGATACAGGCTATGAAAGACTATCAGACGTTGCAAGTGGTAGAACCTTGGTTGTAAACACACCTGAGCACTTGACCTTTCCGACTGGCTCATGCTCGCGGCTTCCTCGATAGGTGAAGGAGGTCTCAGCCAAGTCCCGCAAAGCACTAGAGGGAGCAAATTTCTACCTCCTTCATGCACCCTGTCATCCTCTATCAAATCTAGCTGCGGATTCAAGGCTCTACCGAAGAGGGCAGAGCCTACAGCACGGAGCACGGAACATACAGCGCGGAACATACTGTAGAGTGCAATCCACAGAATAATAATGTAACACGGGGAGAATAAGATCAAAAAAATGATCGTAAGTGTCATACCGCATTCATAAAACTGGCACCTGTCGTCTGTGGGTATGGGTATGGGGGTGGAGGCAGGACCGCAGATGTTGAAGTAGGCGCAGTCTGCGGGTGTGAAGTCGGAGGAGTACGTCGAGGAAGACATTGAGATAACGACTCATGCCCCTGAGAGTGCTGTCTGAAGAAATAAATTCAGTTTGTCCGTGCAGTGGTCGCATTAGGCAAAGAGGGGCTTCAGACTCACCAGCTGCAGGTTAACATGAGGTCTTCCAAGTCTCGAAACTTCCAGAGCCTCATCGTCGTCCGAATCATACCATCTAGACAGACATCTACTGCGGCCATGAGCATACCTATATACCTAGTCAAGCGAATGTTAATGAGCATGCTCGCCAGCATGCAAGTAACTTAGATATTGATTATTTTCTTTGCTAATTGAATAAAATCCAAATTTACGTGTACCGCTAAGTCTCCTCGCGCAAAGGTCTTCAAATCTTCATAGTTCAAATCACACTAAGCTTGCAGTCGTTGTGGTAAGCGTCGAACTCAGTCGTCACACTGCCGAATAGTACAGTGTCTGGTAAGTACATTTGACTTGTTAACTCCCGGTTACTTGTTTCAGGCAGTTATAATTGCCTCGTGTATCCCAAACTTATTGCTTCCACTCCACGCACCGGAACGTTTGTCAGAAAGCCATAAGATTCCCAGTCCCAAGTCCAACCCATCATCCCAGACCTTCAATTAATCATGTCTTCTAATAAAGGCGGCCCAAATCCCTACAACAATGGCGCTCCTCCCAAGTGAGATCACTATCGTTTTTGCGCAGGAAGGACGCTAGAGGACTCACGGATGGGCCACACACCAGATACCTCAACGATTTTAGCAAAGCCCTTGCGAGCGAGGTTCGCATCTTGCTGGCAGAGGTAGGAAAGCTTAGGGATGAGCGCAGGCAGCTTCAATTGTACGCATCTACCCTTTATCTGCCCAATGTGCGCAGCTGACTGCCAACGCGAACAGCGAAATTGCCGAGCTTATGGCCGTTAAATCCAAACATGGCGCAGGAGGTGAATATTCTCCTGATTGGAGGCCACCGGTGAGTGCTATGGGATCTTGAATCACCAAACTCTGATGTGTTTGTAGCCCCAGGACCCGCCTCCACCACCACCTCCTGCAGCTTCCCCTCCTCCAGAAGAAGGCTTAACCGGCCCAGCCCGTCCAGCCTGGAGGGTCGTCCACAAACCACAAAGACGAGAGAAGCCAGCTCCCAAGAGTCTTCCAGCTCCAGCTCCCGTTCCTGCGATCGAACCTCCAAAGCCAAATCTGCCCGCCTGGGCACAATGGAGGCGTATGTGTTATGTCGCTTCTGATTAACACCTCATGATTGAAACGATTTCCGTGTTTTAGCAAATCCTGCGCATGTACCAGCACCGATGCCTGCGCCTATTTCGCCCAGGCCTGTGACGCCTGCTGCACGTCCCGGTCTTTTCGGTACGTCAACGTGTCCCGCCTGGATATGCAATTAGGCCATATTAATTTTTCGTTGTCCTCATTTCCAGGTCCACCGACTCCCCCGCCGAAGTAGAAGAAATCGAACAATTATAGAGCCCATCCATCTATATCAACCGATGTTTATATCCCTCATCTACCGTCATGTTTTTTCATCATCTTGCATGCTTTTGGAAGTCAAATTGTCATCGTTATCCCTGAATTGTATGATGTCCACTCGAGTGTACACACAATTTGTTTATATATCTTGGCTACTATACAATTAATGATCTGGGGTATCTATTTCTGCTGCGTGATATATTCCACTTGTAACATGGGGCATCGGGGTACAATGAAGTTAGAGCAAATTTTAGTTGATAGCACACTTTACAAAAAGAGTAGAGAAGAGATACTGGGAGAGTTGTGTGTCGTGCAGGGGGAGATGCCGGTAGCCTGCAGATGACGTCAGTACAGAGTAACATCAGTCCTGAAAATACTGACCCATTGCCAAACTTCCAAGGCTGACGCAATACACGGCAATCGGCTCTTCATCATTGTCGCCATCCCTGCGCACCGCGAAGCGCACAAAGATCAAATCAAACATGTCACCAACACAGTCGAATGGAAGGCTCAGTGCTTCCTGCCAAACAGGGTTGAAGCCATTGTTCTTGACCGAATTGGTGCGTCGGGACAGCAGTCGACCAGTAGAACCAGATGAAGAGGGTGAAGGGGTTGCAGGAGAAGAGGATGATTGGTAATATGAGGCATGAGCCCAGTCGGGAACATGAATGGAGACTTCGACGTATGGATCCACCATGGACTTGTCCATGATCTCATGCCCGAGGGAGTCTTTCGGGCGAGGGAGCTGTTGAGCGGAGATGACCTATGGAAGCATAAGCGTTGCTCGCATATACAACAAAAAATACACGCCATAATGTCAAGCGAATGTTGAGTATGACGAGATAACAATTCCTTGTCATGTGTACGGAGGGCCAGGGGCTTTAAGACGTAGCCCGCTCGCCCGTTGCGCTGGAACATAGCACGGTTTATCATGTAACCTAGATCTAGACGCCGATCAGCACCAACTGACAATAGCCAATCTTAAGAATGTACCGAACGTCTGCCAGTTGATAGCCACGAGCTGCGCACCAGCAGCCCAATAGCGATAAGGCAAGTAGTTAGATGAGTTCACCCTCAAGCCCTTCGGGTATATTCGAACCAGATGTGTCCGATTGTGTTTGATAAGGTCCACTATCCCTTGCTTGATCACCTTGTTAGCTGTCTTCTCTGAGAGAGAGAACATGTGTTCCGGTGCGTAGTGCTCCTTCTTGTTGATACCTCGGCACTTCACACCAACCGTGTATACAAGGAGGCTCGCAACAGCGATCGACATATTGACTTTGCTGACGTCACGAGATTCCGGTCGAGCAGGGGGCTCAGACATCACTAAAGAGGTCGCAGTCGGCACAGCAAGAGCAGCTACGCCAGACAAATTGCGGGAATGTCCGCCGCGGACACGATCAAATAGACTGCGGGCCTTCTTCAATTCCTCCTTGACCTCTATCACGTCTATGAGCCCCGAAAAAACGAGACTTATTGCGCGTATCTCACCAATGATAGCGTCCATTTCAAAGACCCTTAGCTTGGTCCGTTCGTCCCTGATGTCTTGAATAACGTCTGAGTCTGTGGATGTTTCTGTAGAAGAGGACTCTGCGTCGATGCTGACTTCTTTCGTACGAATGGGTTCGTTCTCTGAGACATAGAGGTTCTTTGCCTAGAGGTGGCAAGGTTATAGACACGAGACTCCACCCATATAAAAAACAAAATCCACCTTCAACAGCACCTTCCCTTTCAAGTGCTCCGGACTTGGGAGAACATCTAATGTTGGGCGTCCTTCCACAGGTGCACTGACAAGGGCATCTTGGAATACATCGCGCATGACCTCTACCATCATCTCCTGTTGCGGCACCGAACAATGGATTTCGGCAGATATGATGACGGGGTATGGAGATGTAACGAAAGCATACTTTGCGATGGCTTCGCATACTTCTCTCACTGGAACTTTAGAAGTGAATGTCTTTCCATGAAATATCATCGGCTCATTGTCGCCATCGTAAACGTCGACTGTAAGAGAAGTAGAATGAGTCAAAGAAACTCCAACAAGGATTGCACTTACTCTCGACGCTACGGCAACTGTGCAGAAGAGCCCGGATGTAGCCCTCGATTGTACTAGAACCAACGAGTTGGTGGCCGATAAGATATGTATTGTGCGAGGAAGAGACAAGATACTCCGAAAGTGGACGCGTCATATCATGCCATACTTTGCCTTGCTGCTCTATGCAGGCTGAATTGTCGGAAGACAAAAGAAATGAGGTAAATCCATCAAGCGACATGACCAGTCTAGGGGGCTGAGAAAACACAGAAAGTTTGTGAGATATATATGCCACTGATGCGTCGATTGGAGGTGGTGAGGCTATGAGGGGCCGGGAGAATACAGTATCGGACGGAGGAGAAGTAGACAGTGGAGGAGAAAGTAATATTGTGGGCGGAGATGCGGGTCCATTGGACGAGGGTGGAGAGTGCGGTGGGCTGACGTCCGATAAATCATCCGGTTTCTTAGCGTATTGTGTGAACAGTTCCAAGAGTTCAGGGCGAGACAGTGTAGACTGAATGATAATGAGATTTCGCAAAGTTGCATGAAAACGAAGAACACGCCTTTTGAGTATCACGCATGAAATCCTCAAAGATGCTAAAATCAAATCGCCCATCGTTCTTGGAGCATAGTTTCTTGTACAAAAGGGTGATATCTGGGCGCGCCTTGAGCAGTTTGACGAAGCGCTGGAAGTCAGAGAAGTTAAGAAAACTCTGGCACTTCGTGTCTGCTTGCTGCGCAGTTGTGAGCTTTTTGTGCGAGGGGAAATGATTGTTCCCCACCTTGAACAGTCGCTTTAACTCCTCTGTTGAAGTGTTGACATTTAGGCGTCTGCAGAGCTTCTCCACTTCATCAAAGTGCAACTTCTGGTCGCTCGACTCATCCGATGCAGTCCAGTACTGCTTCTCCCAAATCGCATGTCTGATCTCTTCATTCCCAAGACCCGTCATAAGTTCTTGGCGTATTGCATGAAGCTTCCTCAGTGTGATGTCCCACATACGGAATATATCCTTAGTTGAAGAGATCAAATGCAGGGTTTTGTAGGCGCCATTGAGAACGTAGATGATGGTAATCCATCTGTCTTCATAATCCTGCGCAAGTTGGAATTGTTGGCGATAATAGCGGGCGTCAGACGAGAACCGAAGCTCCTTAATATTCTCGATAGGGACTACAATGGTTCAGAATGTTAACAGCCCAGAGGAGAGTCGCAGGTCAAAGTACGCACTAATCCGCAGTTTCTTGGATTGCCATATGATCTGACCTTGATCAGGATCGAGTTTAAATATGTAACTTTTCTGCTTTCCAGGAGAGACTTTGGTCATCTTTACTCCTTCTCTTAGCAGTAGAGGAACAGTTCCGTCGGCCATGGATGATTTTTCAGCGATGCGTTGCGCGGATGGGGCGACAGTAGAGCTCGTTGTACCTGGTAATTTGGGCACGACAAGCGTCGTCGTCCGTTGCTCTTCTGATGAAGAGACTGTGCTAGGTGTGCTCTTCATGCTCATTGTGTGAGAAAGAGGAGGACATGAATCAGAATGATCATCCTTCCTATTACGGCGAGAATCTCGACTCCTCGATCGAAGGGATATAGATTTGACAATTGGAGCTGTTTTCGCCTTGAGAAAACCTCTCATGGAATTTCCTAGCGTCCCGTTCCCATCACCCAAGTTCTTCGTGCGTAAGGCCGTTCCCCTGTCGGGAGACGTGTCCGGTGCAACAACTTGCAGTGCTTCCTGCGCAGCCAGCGTGGGTATGCCAGTACTTGTCAACAAGACTTTGGCACGTTGTAGAATGTGTCTCGGAGTTGTTGTCTGCCTCTCTATAGTAGGTCTGGGTCTATCATGGTCACCCATGGTTGTCTAAGATCAGAGGGGGGCGCTTTGGCGAGAATGTGGCAGCCGCAGTTGTGCATGTGTGATATTTCTAGCAGAGTTGTAATGGAAGTTACAAGCCTTGGCGCTCGGATACGGCGTACTGCGTACTGCCGCCTATTGGTTATATGGGTTTAGCGCACTGCAAAGGAATGGAAGCGCCCAGCGCCCAGCCCCGGATAAAATTTCATGGGTGCCCGTGTGGCACGTTTGCAACGCTGGCAACACGAGGAAGGGTACAAAAGTAGTATACAAGTCTAT
Organism: Suillus lakei; assembly: GCA_016628065.1. Classification (NCBI taxonomy): domain Eukaryota; kingdom Fungi; phylum Basidiomycota; class Agaricomycetes; order Boletales; family Suillaceae; genus Suillus; species Suillus lakei. The sequence goes on from JABBWA010000043.1 coordinate 321,856, forward strand.
GTCTATACAAGTTATAATTATGGTTAATTCAGGTCCCTGTCGTTGAATTATGTACGTCTATAGTCAGTTGCGAGGAGTGCGGGGTATTGTGAGGAGACGATCCATGAAAAGTAAAAGTTACAGTAAGAGACGAAATATCTAGGGCTACATGTGCATAATTATGCTGTGTTAGGTGTGAATTGCGAAACAGACAAATGCGGCGGCGACCAATGAGTCAAGTCCACGACTTCGCTTAACGAAAGTCGACAACGACCTCAGCCAACCATATGTCATCAAAAACGTTCCAAAGCGCTGAAAGCATGAGGCGATTAAAACCAATCCCGCCATTTCCGAAGCGCCAACTGGCGCCATGCTGTGCAGGGGGGTAACCTTGCAGCTCCTGTGAAAATATTGTGAGTGGGGCACGACCGGAACTGGAGAAGGGCCAAACCTCAATGAAGCGCGCGTATGCATGTGCAACGTGGACGGCGAGTTGCCCGCGGGTGAGAGGACCAGCCGGAGTATAAATATCAAGGGGGTGACTGCGATCAAGATGCTCATATCCCGGCCACTAAAGTGAGGTTGGAGATCAGACAACAGGAAATCATCCATGACGTGAGTTAATGTACCAAGATCTTGAGATTGACTCTGCGAAAGCCAAGAGATCCGCTCATTTGGGCACCAACGCCATCATTAGCACCAACGAGTATACAGTCCAGTGCACCTCCTGAACGAGTCAGCAGCTCACACATGAGAACGCCAAGACCACGTGAGGGAGCCCCATGAAGGTCAAACGTGACGGCAGGACAAGGGGGGGAACGACGAGATGCCGGCGCCTTTGGTAATGACCCTCTGAGGCAGGCGTTGGTGGGTGGGCGGCATAGCCTGAGCGAAGGGAGGTTGATATACGGAATAGGCACCAGCAAGGGCAGTGTATGATGAGTGGATGTTGCTGGGAACGGGGGGATGAAGAGGGTTCATGTAAGACATCGTAGAAAGTTATGCGTGTGCAGGTAAAGAGAGGTTATCGAGAATGAGTACTTGGTGGCGAAAGGACATGCAAAACTAACCTTCAATTTATACCAACGTATCTCAAGGAGCGAAACAAAAACATATGGGTGGCTCGAGCTAAAACCATCAAAGGTACGTAGTCAAAGCGATTACTAGAGGCCAAAGAGAAGTGGAAGGTGCCTTATACGAATGGTCTTTTGTGCGTCATTTTTTCCGTGGACTCTTTGACTCACGCTTTGATGCGAGTTCTTTCATAAATGTCTGCTTTGAAGATAGCGCCTTCTATTACTTTTTAGCATAGTATGGGACGTGAGAAGGATAAGATTGACACGAGGTGTCGGAAGACAAAGTCGGAGGCAAGTCGGAGGTCGATCATGTTGATATGAAAGACAACTTCTGTGAATTCCCACAGTAGTTACTATGATACTTACACCCTCGATAAGATCACAGCAACTCTGGATCGTTCGTTTGATCACAATCGCAAGTGTAAAAATGACGGGCGACTAAGTATGCGATCTAGAAGAGTTGGAATGGATACATCAATCACTACGAAAATTCAAGTCGTACAACCACATCATAAACTTCAACTGATACAATCATTCTGCAGCTTTCTTCTTCTTCTCTTCAATGATCACAACATTGTCCACAGGCACACCCTTCAATGGACCAGCTCCCCCTTCAATAAGCTCCAAAACGTCGTCTGATACATCTCCTTGCACTACGATCTCATCCTGTCCCTGGGCGTTCTTGGTGACGGATGCCCCAGTAGCGAACTTCTGGGCAAGGAATTTAGCAGCTTTCTTCAGGTCAATGTCTACATGTAATTTATTTCATTGAGTGCGTTACCCACAAAGTGGTGAACATACCAAATGCCTCAAGGCCGTGGATAGCTGTAACGTGTTTCCGCTTGTTACGCTCAATGCGTTTAATTGACACTTGCTGACGCCTAGATGAATTTGAGTGATGAATGTGCGATCCAGGTAGCTCGAGAACGTACCATCTTTTTCTTAAGCGCAGCATCCGCCTTTGCCTCAGCCTTTGCCTCCTTTTTTGCAGTGTCCTTCTCGAGTTTTGCTTGCGCCTCCAAGCTGAGGGTACCGATCTTTGACTGGAGAGCCTCTTGAAGATAATCACGATCAGCAGAATACTAGTACTGAGATGTAATGCTTACCATCTGAGTAGTACTTATCAAAAAGCTGAGGGTGTGCTCCCTGGAGCCATTCCTTGCATCTCGTCAAGCTGGAGCCAAATTCACAGTACTCGGGAGGAAATGTGCAAACTAAAGAAATCGACGTACATCAGCAATGTGAGTCAAATAATGAAAATCGTGTTTACTCTGGCAGTACAGGACCTCTAACGGACGAACAGCCTGGGGCTCTTGTTGGTCTGAGGAAGACATGATATCGGTAGACACGTGACTTATAGCCCCGTTCACAATTTTGATCTAGTCTTGCCTTTAGCTAGGCTGCTAGACAGACCATCGCTGGACATCAAGAGCAGTCGTTCCTTCCGCATATACTATCAGCTGCGCCATGTAAATTGTGGCATTTCTGGTACATAGCTCTTTCAGCCTTCAAAAGAGTATCTTAGGATACTTACGTGAAAGATTTGTCTCAAAATCTTTTAAACATTTGTTTATATAAAATTCATTTGCTGGGCGCTCAAAATGAGTGATACGGCGCTTGGCAATGAACAATAGTGTCCCTAGGAATGGACAGGTCTAGCAGTAATAAGACACAAAGCTCATCTCTCCAGACACGCGTCATCGGATGGAGTCTAGCTACAGGTAACTTATGCAGCGGTGCTATTGGAATCGGGACCTGCTGGTGACTTGGGGGCGAATAATGGGGACGCACTCATATGCAACCTAGACGCATCTAAGCACTGTCGTCCTATGAGGGGCTTCAGGGTAGACGAGAGAAGCCATCTCCGGAACCTCCAGTCCTTTCAATTTGATTTCACTGACAGGGACAAGGTCCGTCTGCAGTTGCCGGATCGCCTTGATAACCTGGGTTGGCTGATGCCTCAAGTGTGGACCAAGAAATCTCGAACAGCCCCGCATAAAGTTCGCAAATGACGTCGGAGCCGCACATGATTTGTCCACCCAACGCACTCGCACAGATACGGGCACTTCGGTTAAGCATAGACCCGGGATAATCCATGCGACGAGTGATAGGATCCAGTTCGCACGCTGAGGTTCCAGAGTGGATGCCCATACGGACGGAAAGGCCGCGTGCAAGATGGTTTCCGTATTCATCATACACCTCTTTGGAGGCCAAGGTGCGTGAAGAAGTTGAAGTTGGGCAGAATGCACTACCATAACGCGGCAAAGGTAGTTGGAAAGGAGCACATAATGCGTCACCTTCCGTTTTTGACAACACAGCCACCGAAATATAGAAGGTGTCGTGATAACAGGCTATTGCGTAGATGTATTGCTGTGGACATTCCGGGATTTTTTGGGCTGGATTTCGGACGTCGGTAAACACCAAACAGACATGCCCTACAGGCGGTGGCACCTCCCTTTCCAAGCGAGCAATAGTCTTGGCCAGACAAACTTTAGCTTACCCAGATACTGCAGACATCGCTTTGTCCTTTTGCCGAGCTCTGAAATCGGGCGTGAGCATAGCCAGTGGGGTCAGCGATGCCGTATGTCATTCTACTCTCACCTGTCCGAGAAGTATGAACACGCTGTTGGCCAGTCTGTTCGGGAACATCGTGGGTAGAAGCGGCCACGGGATCTAACCAAAGAACAGGAAGATGAGACAGCCGAGAAAGGTTGGAGTGCATCCTGCCGTCTTCATTCCCTTCACGTTTATCCATGGTTGTTCTGCTTGAAATCCAATTTTTTTTGTTTACGAGGAGGGGGCCTCAAGTTAAAATTGAAATTTCTGCAAGAGCCATGAAAAATCATTCGTACGTGTTCTATATGCTGAAACATACCAATTTGCACTATCGACTCCCCAAATATTGCTGTACCTCGACGAGCAGACACTTGCAGTGGAATACATGGTAGTCTGGATGGTGATGTGTTAAAACGGCGGAAGTAGAGGAATTCGCCACTGTGTAGGCGTGGCGGCATTCCTAGATCATCATGTGGATGTGATGTACTCCGAGGGTTGTCTGGGGTTGTTTGCCTCTATTGAATTGTGAAGCTGCTGACTAAGCATATGCACGGACCTTTAGACATCCATTATGAACTTGCTGACGGCCATGGCCATCGGGCCAGTGTCCACTCGAGATGACCTAAAAGATGTCAAACCCTCGTTTTATAATGGCCATCCATAAAACATGAAGGAACTTCATTCCATTTTCGAGTTCTTGGATGGTTTAGCGGGAGGCTGTCTATTACTGTTTGACTTGGGATGCCAAGGTTCTTATTGACAATGATACATCGTAAATATGACAGTGCAACGTATTGTCTGAAAGTTCCGGACCTACAGCCGTCCTTCAGGCGACCAAGGAGGGTTGTTAGTCTCAATACCGCCGACACCACCTTCGTAAATGCCTTCAATGGTGAGCTGCAAAGTTGGAGTGACAGCCTTCGGTTCCATAGCCCACAGTGACACAGCAACAGTACTATACAGAAGTCAGCAATTATCTTACGGGTCACAACAAGGGTCGTACTTAGTGCCATTGTAGTCCAGAATACCTTGCTGGACAGGGAACTGATACTGGGGCCTGTACCTCGCTATCAGCTCGTTTCATATGACAAATTGAACCAGGCGTACCCGAGATTGGACACCCTCTTACCCATCATCCATCCATTGACGTATAACTGAGCTCGGTACGGCTGGGAGGTGTCATCAAACACAAAGGACATTGGGACATCAAATCCTTCTGGGATGCTTAAGTTAAACGTCGTAACGAAGAACCCAACACCGGCGGTAGCATTGGGTAGACCCTCAGAGAGGTCTCTCAGTGCCCAAGAGGAGGTTTCAAATCCAGGTAAGTGCCAACCCATGCGTTCCGCATAGAGACCTCCTTCGTTCAGTACCCCGCGCACTCTGTCGAGATAGCTGTGTCGTCATGAGTCGACGAGGTGGTCATACCGGAGAAGGGAAACGCACCTGGTGTATCCGCCAACTTTACCCTGAACCTTCCATTCACCGAAGTCTCCGGTATTGAGCATGAAGCCACGGACACCACGAGGGGATTTCTCTTCATCAATAACAGCTGGAATCGTTTCAATGTCAGAATCGCTTCGGTCCGAGTTCAACTTGTGGCTTACAGCCTGACTCGTTGAGGCCCATATTATCCTAGATCTCTCATGGGTGGTAATGACGGCATAGAACATGAGAACCCACCTGAAGGATAGTAATGACATTCTCTTGCCCGTAAAACAAGGATCCCGGAGGGAAGTGGAACTTATCATCTGTTTCTTCCAGAATATTTTGGTTGTTTGTTGAGCTATGTAGCTGGCGTCAGTAACGCCCTCAAATCGTCTCCATGATGATGATTTACTTTCCGTAGGACGTGTTTAGGAACACGTCGTTCACCCAAACAGTGGCAGCGAAAGCTAATTAACGTAATCAGCATTCAGATGTCTTTTACTTCTTTAGACCCACCTTCGCCGCCATTGATGGAGAGGTTAACAGATTGTGTCTTTTCCGTGGCACTAAAGTGCCCACGCCAAAGTACGAGGTTCTCGCAGCTGTTAGTCAATGAGCTATGATAAGGGACACAGATCGGCCGATGACTGACTATTCATAGTCACAGCCATAGAGAACCCTCCCGTCGCCGTAGTAAGGCTTGAAGGGTATGTTCGTGGTGGTGTGGTTAGCAAGAGTCCAGTTGGCATCAGAGAATCCACTGTGGATTTCTGGCAAACTGTCTGCATATCTCCAGTTTGTAAGCGCGGGTGGAGCAAAGTCAAACACCGCAGATGAGGGCTGTAGTTGTGCAATAAAGCCTCCTTGGGTGGTCAAATTTGAGACCGCAGCAACATCAGCAGAGATAGGAATTCCGTTCCATGTAACTGTCTTCACATCATCAGGCGCGATGACTGTAAGTTGAACACTGTCGTTCAAGTCGCCACGAAGGGCGAGTGTCGATCCAGTGATTGTAGCGTTGCGAACTAGATAAGGACCTCCAACTAGGATGGAGGAATTCGTGCCAAACTGCCAATAGTTGGCAAACTCAACGGAATCACTGGCAGGGATTTCGGGCGACCAAAAGGTTCCAGCGGTGTCGGTGTCACTATAGAGGACAAGCTGCTCACTGGAATCCCAAATCGTAATGAGTCCTTGAATGCCCGGAAGGAAAGTGACGGTAGTGATGCCATTAGAGGATACCGAGGAGACTCCTGCCCCCTGTATACGAGGTGTACCACTCAATGTCAAAGCAGCCTCTGACTCAGATGTAGGGTCGCCGTAGAGGAACAGTACATCTCTCCCACCAATCTGGCCTGCATAAAGAACCTGCGCTGTAGAATAGAGAACCTTCGATGACAAGCCAAATGAGTAATTGGTGACGATAATTTTTGACTGTCTGCCCCCGAGCGTGATCCCGGATGTCAAACGGGGGACCTCAAAGTTACCAGAAGAAGTAGTGACATTCAGCTTGAAAGTGGTTATATCCCTAACGGAATTGTAAACACCCGGGTCAGCGTGACGACATGATATGAGCTCACGTTGTCGTGGGATTCCCTTGTCTGGCAATGTAGAACGACGCCGTTGAGTCGGGGTTCCTTAACAGAGTTACAAAGGCGGCCGGATCGGAGACGGAAACGATGCCGCCAGTACTGTTTCCAACCCAGTCCGTCTTATAGAAATCTGGGGAGCTTCGCAAGAAGAGACCCTGACGCTTAAGTTCAGGATATTTGGCGGTCAGCTCTCTGTTCTCTGCAATTGCACTCCCATAATCGTACGAAGCTGTAAGTCAATGAGCTAGCAAGTTCACTGTTATATGGATAATCTCACTGTAAACTCCGGGGAAAGGGAGGGCGCCCCATGAAGTTCCTCTGTAAGCATGTTGAGCTTCCCATCAAGCACAAGAATGAAAGGCTTGCCCGTATAGCATGTAGTAGTTGATTAGTTTTGCATTAGATGCCCAAAGATTAAGGTTGAAGACATTCTCGAAATTGGCTCCTGTGAGTATGCGGCATTGATCGTAACCTGCCAGGAAGGTCATGTGAAGGCGTAACCAAGGCGGCGTAGACTGATGATTTACCTGGTGCCGTTGGACCCCAAGCATCGAAAGAACCACCCTGGAACTCTGGAAAATACCACGGTTGGCCAGGGTCAACAGCTGAATGTTGACTTAGTATCAGAAGTAAGAGGTAGCAGTATAAATCACACACACGCATGGTAGCTCTGGTAATTCGTTACGACCGGTTTCCAGACATCTGGGTTGGAACAGTCAAACCCTTGTGGGTAGGAATCCATACTTAAGGACAATAATCGTGTCAACACGAGCCCGAGTGTCTCATGGATGGACTTGCCCATAGATATTCACAGCACCCTAGATCGGGAACTCAATATAGCGGTCATCTGGAAATTATTCAGCTTACCGTTCCATTGATCCACGCCCGCTCTTCTCCCGGGTCGTTAGCGGTCAACGGGACAACAATACTGGAGTTCAAATAAACAGTTTCCAGCTCGCGAAAGTATTCTGCATGTGTGGCCGGTTCCTGGGAGTATTCGTTGTCTTTACGTCGCAATTAAGCTCAATTCAATCCTATGGGCACCCCAAATTTGAGAACCACTGACCAATTTGGATTGCTAAGAATAAAGTGACTATCAGACAAGTTAATGCAAAACATTATCAAGGCTGACTTGCCTATTACCGGCCCGCCTTGGGTCACTTGGTAAGGAACAGTTTCGGTAATGACACCTTGCACGTAGTCCTGCCAAGCTGCGTGCCAGTCCGTCGCGTTTGTCCGCAATTCACCTGCAACTTCTGATGTTATCCAGTGTGCAATACCTCCTGCAGTCGTCTCAGCGTTGATATATGGCCCTGATCCTCATTAGCATGAACCCCTTCAAAATCCAAAGGATCATACCCGGACGGAGAACAATCCATATGCCAGTCTGTTTCGCAGCCTCGTAAATGGGCTTCAAAGAGCGGTAATCGTTGAAGTCGATAACGCCAGGAGAGGGATTGATCAGAACCATGTGTGTATAAAGACTAATTGCGTTAAATCCAGCGGCCTTCACTTTCTGCAGGATGTCAAGCCATAGTCCAGGCACAGGCAATCGAAATGTATGAAACTCTCCTGAACTAAGTGCACAACATAAATGTATCAAATGTGATTTGAGTGTTCATCGAGTACTCACTGGATGAAAACGCGCTGCCCTTTGATAATTAAACTATACTCATCCCATAGAACATCATTCGTACGTCCGTTTCCAGTGAAGCCTGCCAACATATCCACCGGTTCTGCCCTCGAGAAATCAAGATGAGCCGGTGGGGACAAGATGTTCGAGCGCCTAACTGGTGACACCAGAACGCATAGAACCGAGATAATTACAAAAAGGACCCATGACGGTCCACGACGTTTTGGGAACCTAGATGATGCAGGACCACTGAGGGGTAGCATGTCTGACTGCAGCAACTTGGGGTCCACTGCCTCAAGTGTTGCTTTCTCCTTCTTAGCGTTCCCAAGTGCATTTATACCGCGCTCCGAATCTTGAAGTAGGGTCGTGTTGCTGGTATCCCCGGATCTCTTGAGTCGCATGATTGCGACCTCTCACACGCGAAGCTGCTATGATACAAAGTCGCGGTCCGCTGTGCTATGCGTTACGGGAAAATGTTACAGCCCGGATGAACTGAATTCCGAGGCGCAGGAAGTTTGTCAGTTCATATGACATGGACTCAAACCATGCATACCTCGAGTGACAGCCGCACTGGTGGGCCAAAACGTAGCGGTGAATCGGATGATGACGGCCGTCCTTGTGTCCCACAACGAGTCGAAGTAAGTCGAAGGAAGGGTGTACGTCATCAGCCAATTTCCACATGGTCGTTCTCACCAAAGGGAGATCTGTCACTGATGACACTTTGAGGTCTCACCGTACTTATATCGGCGAAATACAGTAACAGGTGTTCTCGGAGGTGTTCAAGGGCCGCCTCAATTCTCCCTTATGCATGCCGGAACATCGGACGCTGTGCTCAGTCTGATATAGGTCTACCGCCATCTAACATATTGGAATTATACTTTTATGGCCATGGCCAGGAGGTCATTTTTCTGATCATGCATGATCGTGACACTAATCATATTCAAGATTTCCCAGTCAAATTATCGAATATTGATGTTGTCTGGCTGGAGCAGAAGTTCTCCGATTTGATGGGATCAGGGTAAAATCCTCTAGATATCGAAAATGTGCAAATGAACCTCAAGGTAAGATGAAGGACTGGTCAGCTTCGTTTACTACACCTAGTTCAGGTCGTGTAGATGAAATATACGCATGTCTTGTGTACAGCGGTCATGATCGTACAAATCATATCTCGAGGTATGATGATTCAACCTGGATGAATGAGCACATTCCACAGTTGACGACATCCTGCAAGATGGACCAGCCCTCGAGGGTCCACTGTTCGAACCTCAGAGTTCTCGACGATGATGGCCGCCGATGTATTCTGCGTCGCTTCGCAGGACTGGGAATAATAGGCCTTGCGCTTTGAAATGAAGGATGTTTGGCATCCACATCGATAGGCAGCATAAATGTCCAGCGCCGATCCGCGAGCGCCGACAGAAGTTAGAAGTGTCCTCGAGTCCTAGGTACTTCAGAAGCCAATCTTGACTGCGCACGCTTGAATGACACATTTACCTGCACGCCAGTCCGTGGGTCTTCGATCTGGAGGAAAAGTTCACGATGGCATTGTGTAGCTGCAACCTGTAGCACATATACACCTACCCTTGGTCATTGGATCTGATCATGGAAACGTCCTCGACTTATGTTAGCTAGGATCACTGTCCTTCGGATGAGGCTCGAATAAGGCATGATGACGATAAAGACGCTAAGAATGTTTCAGTCTACGAATTGAACTTTCCAGTCAGAAATACTGCAACCAGCAAAGTACCTCGCACACCAGAGTACACCTGACCACTTCCTCTGATTTATATTGGAGACGATTGACTTGTTGTACGACTGCGTGATGACTTCGCTCGTGCGATACTTGAACGAGAGATCGACTACTGCGTTTGAACGCGCTCCAGAGAGACACCAGAATAGAGACGTTTCCAAGTGGACTATCCACACAGCAGACTGGATGTGCGTTAAGGGGAGGTGACGAAATGCGAGAGGGCCACTCATCATGGGGAAGCCAGAAATCACCTCCAACCGATGGGGACGCCATAGCGTCGTGGTTTAGCGAGTAAATGGTCTGACTCCGGGAGACTAGGTTAACGTTGTGCCACTAGTACTGACTCGGAGGGAGAGAGAGCGGCGAATTTCTGTATTTGTATACCGCAACAAACAACGGAAACTGTTAAGACGTGGTGCCTTATGTGGGCTGTGTTAAGGATATCGTAACGAGTATAGCCTGAGGGTGCAGGTATCGTACGTACGAATAGCTGAGGGTAACGCGTTCGAGATGACTCTGTTGTTGGTGCGCGAATGAGTTCGTTTGGCGTCCGAGCCGCTGGCTGATCCGCGCTTCGCGTTTTATTATGTAATTATTCAAACAATCGTTTATCAAATCTTAGATCATAAATCTTTGAACTCCGAACATAATCTTTGCGAGAAATTGATTTTGCATCGTGCATATCATTCACGATGCCTCCCTCAGCGTCAAAGCAGAAAAGGCTCGCAGAAAAGGCCGCAAAGCAATCCGCAAGGCACAATGGCACAACTTCAACGTCCACACCCAACGATTCTGCACCAGGTAGTATGTCCCATACCCCACTCACCAGCATTTCTGCCGCCAACAGTACGGATGACCTGACATCCATGGCCAAACTCCAGATCGCCACCGATAGGTGTGTATCATGTCTTGTTGTGATGGAGGATACTGATCCGGCTGTAGGAGTGCAGCGGGAGTGCTTGTATCAGACGTGAAAGGCAGAGATATCAAAATCGATTCCTATACGTTATCATTCCATGGTCGTCTGCTCATCGAGGGTGCGGAGATTTCCCTCAACTATGGACAGCGCTATGGTCTATTGGGTGAGAATGGGTCTGGGAAGGTATAGCTTCATTTCTATTCCCTCTGCATCTCACCATCTTACACATCCTCCCAGTCTACTTTCCTCCAATCCATCGCAGAGCGCGACATTGAAATTCCACCACACATTGACATCTACCTCGTCAGTGGTGAGGCAGAACCATCCGATGTCAATGCCGTTGACTTCATCGTGGCCTCCGCTCGCGAAAAGGTCACTAAACTCGAAAAGCGCATCGAAGATCTCAGCATCGCAGATGATGTTGATGACGCTGCCCTGGAGGCCGCATACGAGGAACTCGAGGAGATGGATCCAAATACATTTGAGACAAAGGCTGGTAGTATCCTTCATGGTCTTGGCTTCAGCCAGGCTATGATGGCCCGTCCTACAAAAGACATGAGTGGTGGTTGGCGTATGCGCGTTGCCCTTGCGCGTGCACTCTTTGTTAAGCCACATCTGCTTCTCCTCGATGAGCCGACGAACCATTTGGATCTCGGCGCCGTCGTTTGGCTTGAAGCATATTTATCAACATACAACCACATTCTCGTTATCACCTCGCATTCGCAAGATTTCATGGACTCAGTCTGTACTAATGTCATGGATTTGACGATGAAGAAGAAGCTAGTCTACTACACCGGTAACTACACCACCTACGTACGCACTAAGCAGGAGAACGAGGTGAATCAAATGAAGGCATACCACAAACAGCAAGAAGAAATAGCCCACATCAAAAAGTACGTCTATATCTTCCTTGCAGTTCACCGTTGACTGAACACTGTCAGATTCATCGCTTCCGCTGGTACATATGCCAACCTCGTCAAGCAGGCCAAGTCGAAACAAAAAATTATCGACAAAATGGAGGCGGCGGGACTCGTCGAAAAAATCGAGACGCCTCGGCCGCTACGCTTCCACTTCGAGGATATTCGCAAACTCCCTCCTCCCATCATTGCATTCGACGAAGTCGCCTTCTCATACTCAGGCAAGCCTGAAGATTACTTGTACAAAAAATTGTCATTCGGTATAGAGTGCGTCTTTTCTTCCTATTTTAAGTCTTGTTCAGCTCACTCGTATGTAGTATGGACTCTCGTGTAGCTATCCTCGGTGCAAACGGTGCCGGAAAGTCGACACTCCTCAACCTCGTCACTGGCGTCCTACAACCCTCTCAAGGCACTGTTTCCAAGCATGCTGCGCTCAAACTCGCCAAGTACAGTCAACACAGCGCGGACCAACTACCATATGACAAAAGTCCGATTGAGTATTTCCAATCGCTCTTCTACGAGAAGTACCCCGAGAAAGACGCCATGGCGTGGAGGCAGCAGCTCGGCCGTTTTGGCTTAAGCGGTGCGCATCAAACGAGCGTCATCAGCAATTTGTCAGACGGGTTGAGAAACCGGTAAGCGGTCTAACATAAATGGTGATGTCAGACTCACAGTCGTTCAGTGTGGTATTCGCACAGCTCGCGATGGAACATCCTCATATCCTGCTTCTCGGTTTGTTATTTTTTCACTCATTTGACAATTCGCTGACCAGCGGCGAGACAGATGAACCGACGAACCATCTGGATATGGCTTCCATCGATGCACTCGCGCTTGCAATCAAGGATTTTGAAGGTGGCGTGGTGATCGTGTCACACGACTTCCGTTTGATCAGTCAAGTTGCTGAGGAGCTTTGGGAAGTCGCTGATAAGACGATCCGCAATCTAACGAAGGAGGATATCAGCATTGTCGACTACAAGAGGAACCTTGTGAAGCACAGTACGGTTTTACTTCATTTTCACCTGATCGCATACTGATCGTCCTGCAGGTGAGGCCCAATTGGAAAAGGCCAAGCTTATCAGTAAGACTGCCACTAAAGGTAAGACGTAAGCGAGTGCCTTGTATACATATCGTACACCGCGCCCCTTACATGGGCCACACATATGTCTTGCCATTGTAGCCGCACCTTTTTTCATTCGATTGTTGCACAACTAGCTGGATCTTGTACCTGTATGTTTGTCACGTCCAAGGCCACGTTTTCGCTTTTAGATGTTTTATTGACGATCTTCCCTACTTACTGAGATTGGGTCCTTAGGCCTACGGGAGCTCACGTTTAATGTAGTCAGTGTTTGGCAAAGATTAGATTGTTTGATGTCTGCAGTTGAATCATATGGAGACCCGTACCAATAAATATGGGATATATTATGGCCCTAGCACTGCAAAGGCCACCGCACGGACAGCCACCGCGAGTAAGGGGGAGTGGATGCTCCTTATGTAGCCTAGTTACTGTCTCAAGAGGGCCTTTCCAGACCGACACACTTCAAGGTGGTTAGCATGACACTATACGATCAAGAGCAGTTAGACAACTAATTAAACGTAACTCGCACAGCAGAGAACTGCATTCTTCGTGGTGCATGACAACTAGCCGACGGGTGCTGAATGGATCTTAAATAATGCGAGCTCGAAGAAGCTTGTTTGGACACTCACGGGGCCCCAATTATGATATGCAGCGACTGTCGTTTACGGTTGTTAGAGGGGCCAAGGGAGAAGATGGCGATAATGGCGCCAGCCTGAGAGAGGCCGACCCCTCCGGGATAGTCGAGAAGGATAGGAAGCAGGCCGAAATTCCAAAACAAGTGCCACTGGCCTAGAAATATGTTCACGTTAACTGTGTGGATGAGAGAGGGGTTTAGAGCACCCATTTTTCTCTCATCACTACGTAGCCGGTGCATAGATGACTTTGTCGATCAGGCTGCTGCGTATCTCTAAATCTTACCGCACGTATACTCTTAATAATTTCCACGTCGTCGAGTTTAGGTAGATCGGAGTTCGAAAGTGAACTTGAAGAGTTGCAATCACCGCTAGTCACCGACCCCAAGGAATATGAATCATTCATCATTCTCAGTCAAAGTCAAATGTCATGACTTTTGGTATTCTCGACCAGGATCGCAGTGCAATTTAATAGCCTGGGTGGAATCAGGTCACAGCTCCTCATGTTTCAATGTTTCACTCAACTTGTTAAATCCCGCCGAGAAATAGGTTTCTTCGTCATTCGCCTCCAAGTCTGTAGATGTGAAAGCGGAAAAAAAGTGCAACAAGAGTACTTTAGTTTTGTCGCGGTATGTCTTTTATCCAGATCTTCGTTGTGACATGTTACTCCAATGAACGTTGATCTCAATCTGACATTTTAATCACGTAGGATAGTGTTGGAACCTCTGGTCAATTCGGTCTAGTTGGCTTTGGCTGTAGTGTTAGAGATTAACCTTGCTTCGAGTCAACCGAAGCAGGGTGCTGCACTTGCGACGGAGCTTTACGTATGTTGCTGGTTCACATAATATCTCGATCTTTCGTCGTTCCCTGAGCATCTGGCAGGATATAGTCTCAGCACTGGTGCTCTGCGGCCAGCTCTTTAGTCGGTGACTAGTCACTTAAATCGAGAAGCGCAAGTTTCTTCCGTCGTCGATCAAATAGGCCACAATTTGCACGTTGATGAAATTCGCTCGAACCTCTCATGGATGATAAAGACCCGCTCTTTCAATCGCAAAGAATACCTTGTGTCAACAACAGTGGGTGGCAATTGTAGTAACATGGTTTGATGTTTAAATATTTTGCAAGGCCCTCAAGCATTTTGGGTGGATAGACGATATAGTGGATCTGCTGATCTGAAGGTCTAAATTAAAATGTCGACTATGGTGCGCTGGTGCCGGCGAGCGCTGAAAATGCGCGCCGTACATTCTATTGCATAATGTCACGCGAGGGCATCGGGTGCGCAACTTCGGATATTTGTAGGGTGCACCAACGTCTAATAATATCGACACCCAGCACCTCCCGGCACCTACTAGCCAGCACAGGTCGGCACTAAGTCAACACCGCCTTAAAAATGTCCGTTGCACGCCACTCACCCTTACTCCCACCATTGTCAAAAACCCGACATTGCTCGTTCTCGTTTCGTCTCCGGACCTGAATGCATCCCCCTAGTTTCTATCAGCCCGTGGAAAATTCTGTCATGCACCATTGACTTGGCATCTTATTTTCCGAAAGTTGTCGGACGTATGGGCGCATCACGTCACGTTCATCAAAGTCTCCCCTGTTGATGCGCTGTCATTTGATTTAAAGATGCGCTGCGCAAGCCAGGATCCGCCCCCCCTACGCGAAACCTGCCAAACGACTGTATCTCCCACACTATGAAGCCAGCAGTCTGTCTATTCTGGTTGCCGTTGCTGTTTTCCGCAGGTGGAATAACTGCTCTGCAGGCCCCGTACGACACTCCAGAATTCGTCTCGTTGGCGAGTAAAAAGTGGCCCTCTGCCTCACAATGGGCTTCGTTGAACGCATCCTTGGGGGGACGACTCAAAAACCTACGACCCTGGGCTGTTGTATGCTATTCCTCCGATGCTCTGTTCGACTACGAGGAGTGCCAGACGGTGCTTACGGGGTACGACAACGACACAATGGCAAGTCGAGCTTTCTTCCTAAACACCAGAATCTTGCCGATCCCTCCCAAAACTAGCGGGAAAGTATCTCGGCTGCTCTGCTGTGGACAAATTGGGAGGCGTGCGGCTACGGCAATGGGTGTCCTCTGAATTATAGCAACCCCCAGATCATTCACGATCAGGTGTGTCGCCAGGGTACTACGCCTCCTTATAGCGTCGCAATCAGCAATGCAAGCGACGCGAGTATTGTTGTGAAATGGGCTGCGAAAAACAAAGTGAAATTGACCGTCAAGAACACGGGTGAGGCATTCTCGCTGTCTGTCTAGAGAGCAATATTGACTACTTGATAGGGCATGATTACCTTGGGAGATCGGCAGCTCCATCAACACTTCAGGTAAATACACACACCATGAACGACATATCATACATTCCCGAGTTTGTACCACGAGGATCCGCTGCAGCGCCCGTCCCAGCGTTGACTCTTGGTGCGGGCGCGCAGCTGTACAACAGTATGCATCTATCAGCTCGCAGGTAACATCGTGCAGGAGTTAACGCGTTTGAACAGTATACGCTTATGCAGGGGCAATGAATTTCTCTGCTGTTTTAGGAGCATGTACTACGGTTGGAGCTGGTAACATGGTCTTCCCTTTTATTGGTGAACTGTCTGATCTAAGAACCGTTTACCAGCTGGTGGCTATTTACAGGGTGGTGGACATGGAGTGTAAGTAGCTCAGCTTTGATCCCGGTTCGCGTGATAACATCATCCCAAGGTTGACACCCGCATATGGGCTCGGCGTATGTATTTTTTCTTCATATAAGAACCTGAATCACTCAAATGACCTTGGCACAGGCTGACCACGTTCTTGAAGTTGAGGTGACGGATACGCTTTCTAATCTTAATGTGGTCCTCTCATAATGCCCTTAATAGATTGTGACTGCTGATGGAAGTATAAAAATTATCAATGCTATCCAGGACCCTGAGCTCTTTTGGGCTGTGAGAGGCGGAGGCGCTGGAAGCTGGGGAATCATCAGTGGGTGGCCTGTAACGCTGACCATAGATACAAACTGATATGTTTTACGCAGCGTCCATGACAATTCAAACATATCCCGTCATTGGCATCGGGGCGTCTCTCCTTGTTATTGAGCCAAACCCTTCCCAAAACTTGACTGCGCTTGCCATCGATTTTATTGCGCTCCTGGGCAAGTACCAAACTGAATTCGTTAACTCTGGTATCGTTTCAGTTCTGGTTCCGTTTGAGGCACAGTACATTCTCGTAAGCCAGGAAATCTAATTCGTCATCTTCTGCCCTCATATCTTTTACAGAACTTTTACTTGCCTACCACGACATCACACATCTCGACCCTTAACCCATTTTTCTCAGAACTTCTCGCACTTTCGTCCAATTACAGCGTAGCATCAAACACAACGTCGGCAACGATGTTTGCCTCCGTCACAGCTGCTGAAACGGAGAACATCGGGCCTTTCTTCGACAGCGTAAACCTCTATGGTGCATCGAACCAACTCTCATCCCGCCTCATTCCACAGGCGAGCCTATCAACGTCGACGTCAATCCAAGAAGTAGCCGAAGCGATCTGGGCAGGAAGTCAAATTCTGAATGAACCTCTCCAGTCCGGACCGCCGGGTACCTTTGGTGCGGTCCCGCCGTTCTTATTGGGGAATATGCCAGCTGCCACGCGTCAGAAGGCCAACGAGACGGGTGCAAACCCTGGGTTGTATGAAGCCGCATGGCATGTGGTCTTTGCGGTGTGCGTTGTGAACATGTTGCGTAGACAAGACTGGATTGATGGATCCTACAGGCCATGGACAATTGATGCCAATGAGACGACCAGCAATGCGATTGCGGAAGCAGTCCATAGTGCGACTAATCCCCTTACCGCGCTCGGCATTACGAGCAGTTATCAGAATGAAGGTGATGTTTTCGAGATGAACTGGCAGCAAGGTCAGTTATTCTCGTTGGTTCCTATCTTCCTTTTCTGAAAACAAACATGCATGTACAGCGTTCTTTGGGTACAAATATGCAAACTTATCTTCCATAAAGCAAAAGTACGATCCTGGAAACTGTGAGTCCGCTACTTGTAAGACTAGATAACTCACTAACCGACACTCTTAGTCTTCACTACTTATAAGGTGGGTATCTTTTTTTTCAACGTCTCTTCTCGGTGGTGACAAACAGTGACTTAATAGGGTGTGGCCTCGGTAACCAATCTTAATGCATATCAATGTTACGCTGAAGACTTGCGCGCCGATCCATAAGTCGCAAGGACTGTTAGGTGGAGGAAGCGGCTACCTCGGTACAACAGTAGCACAACATATTTGAATCCATTTCTCGTTGCAAGTCAAACTATTACTTACTGACCGATGCTACATTATATGGATTCGAAAGGGGTGTGATGGACCAAAGCGAGGTCAACTGTAACTACCTACTGGTGATAATGGTGATAATGCTATAGCTAAAAAAACCAAGCGAAACGTCCTCGGAGGTTGTTATATCCTCAAAATGAAAAGGACAGGGCAAGTTACGATGCGGAGTGCTCTGCCTGCATTGCCTCACCTCGTGTACGGTCAGCCATCTCTCGCGACCGGACCCGCTCTTTCTTCCCGCGCGCCATGTCGACGGACGGCGCGGTTGATTCCACGCCCTCCATAGAGGCTGGTTGCGGAGATGCGATTGGGTCCGTATCCATATTGACGGGTGGCGATGGCGAGCGCTGAAGTCCCAATCTCTTTGACCGAGCAGAAGGATTAAGGAAGCCACACTTCGGACATACGTACTCTGGCAGATGCATCAGTATGTCGAGGTGAAGAGGTTTTGAGCGATCTCACGGGTGTCCTCCCAGACGCTCTCCTTGACCAGCCCGTTGTGTGAGAAGCACTTCTGGCAAATCAGTGCGTAACGTGAGGCAGCCACGCTCGCTGAGGATTCCTCGTCGCCCAAAATGGCATCGGCGAGTTTGTCATACCATTGCTTACGGGTCGGCTGAATTGGCTGTGGTGTTGCTGCAAGATGTGTCAAGTGTCAAACTACCCATAGACACGTAATACGTACGCGAAAGCTGGAGAGGCAGATTCCTTTGCTGGACGACAGGTGTTTGCAGGTATGCCTGTGGGGTTGTGGGCAGTGGTGTACGGGACTGTGAAAGAGCCTGCAGACGGCGCATCGGGGTGCCAGGATCGGCGTATTTCTCAAGCAAGCTACGTGTCGAGTCATAATTGGTCTTTTTCTTAATTTCTTCAACCTTGGCGCGTTGCTTTTGAGTGACGACTCTGAGGGTTTTCTCTACCGCACTCTCATTGAGCGGTGAAAGACTTTGTTTCTGAGCAACTCACCTTCACGTCCGCCTTTCCACGAATACCATATCTGCATCATTCTCCGTGTAAACAATATTCTAGGGCGATATATGAATGTGATGAGAATGACTTCAAATGTATGGTGGCACGTACATTACAGGTCCCGCTAGAACTGCTACTTTCGCTAGCAGCGAGTCATGCCACGTCGCAGGAAGCATACGCGCATACCACAAGTATACAAATGAAATCCATAGAGATAGCGTTCCAAGCGTGAATTGAAGCGTTGTCCGCCGCTCACGGAGTCGGATCTCTGCTAGACGTGTCTGCCGTCGTGCAACGTCTGCTGCAAGTGCAGAGAGAACTTCCTCATAGTTCTCTGACCCACTCTAGTGGAGAACATTTAGCGCAAAACCAAAGAAAATGGCCGATACCTTACCTTCGAGAACCAGCGAGTTACGAGGGACATGACGGGTTGGAAGAATCAGAAGTCAGTGCACAACACGTCAGTTGAACAAATCGGGCTCATTATGAAACACGCGCTCTGCACAGCCACATCATTCACCGTTTGTGACATACTACTACAAGCGTACACCGTCAATACACCGTTGGTGTAGATTCAGAAGTAAAATGTAGGTAAAGTCCGACATGCTGGTCTCATGGGTATGGCTTGTTTGATGTGCGTGCCGAGATTTGATTGAACTCACATTCGACAATTTCTTTGACAATCCGAAATAATATGTGACAGAGTGATCAGCCTGACCCGGACGTAACTGTTTTCACAGCCGGAATGGCATGGTAGCAAGCAATAAGCATTCTGGAATATAAACCTATACGTTCTCCCTCAACGACTGCCATGTCCCATTGATGTGCCATGACTCGTGAACTGGAACTCAGGGCTACAAGGAGTGGTAGGTCATCGTTTGCTGGCCTTGAATGGCTAATTTTGTTATACAGTATGGAATCCTAAGTCAACCGTTCCATCGGTGTGTATTTTCTCAAACGCTCTATGTGTTTCTGAGAACATTGTAACTTTGGAAATCCCTCTCAGCTCCCGTCACCGATGCAGAACGAGTACGGCGGATTTGCAGAGTACTTCGTGACTACCTTCGCTCCCAACCACCCAATAAACGCCTACCTCATAACTTTTACACCCATACCCCCGCAGATCCCTATTTGTATAGCGTCCGTGCCACCCCTTCGACTCACGAATTAGTAGATCAATGAAACGATGAAGCTGTAGAGCGATGGTGATAGGGGCCATCAGGAAAACACAATACTCCGATTGACGCGAGGCTCGTACGAAGGAGAGGCTATTACTAATCGAGCTCTGGGGAACTCCATCAAATCTTCATCCTCCGCATAATTCTCCACCATGGCTACTTTTGACGAATCCAAGTTCCAAGCATTGAAAAATGCCATTTCGGACACTCAACCGTATGATATACGATTCTTGTAAATAGGTTCGGTTAAAGAAGTGGTTATGTTGAGGATTTTATTTTGTGAGATAAATACAATCAAGTGCCAGTGCGGGACAATCAGTCTAAAATTCTAAAGATCAACAGAATAAGGCTATGATAAATAAAAACATGTCATAAACACACATTGAATAACTATCAGCTAAGATAATACATAATGGTATTCAAAAAACAAGTGCAATCAAGCAACATGGTAGACAGATCCGCCATCGCCACTGTAGCGACGGCGGAGTAATATTCAAGTGTAAGTCAACAAAATATATTATAATGTACAGTGTATATAATGTACAGTGTATATCAATTATTCCGCCGTCGCAACTGTAGCGACGGCGGAGGGTTAATCATGTGTAAGTATATATATATATATATTATTCCGCGGTCGCCACTGTAGCGACCGCGGAGAATAACTAACCAACTCTTTACATGCAATAGACGCAAACACAGTCACGTGCTAAATCACGTGATGCTCGCGGACCTAAACTTAGAAACATGAGGCAAAGTAATGAAGAAACCAGGATCGATGAAAGATCATCGATAGAACGAACCACCATCATCCAGCGATCTGCAATCGGATTACACAGTCCGCTACCGATGGCTGGGAAGAAGAAAACCGGAGGAAGAAATGCTGATAATGCAGGAGTAAGTGATCAATTGAGATGAAAATAGAAAAGAAGACTAACATACTGATTCCCTGTACCTAATGGCACACAGGAGTCTAGTGCCTCACCGCTACACTTGGATACGAGGCCGATCCAAGCGGTAAAGGCAGAGAACGATGTTGGGCAGGAGACGCAGAAACTGGACACGCAGTTAGCGAAATGCAGAGCAGGCGTAGCGTGGATCGACCTACTTAAGATGGCGAAGCGACTCAAATTCGGCGTGTACAACGATCGCGCGGAGAACGAGACGGAGAGGAACAAGCTAATTGCGTCGTTCCAGAAGGCCGGAATTGTATCGATGAGAGAAACATCTGCGATTCCGATCATCGTCGACATGAAACGTTTGAGGAGCGGACTAACCTTGTCGTCAGATTTCACCGAACCCGAGAAAATACGAGAGCTTGATCTCGTTGATCGCGACGAAATCGTAGTCGCATCTGGGCAGCACAGACTGTCCGCGTTACAAAAATACAATCAAAGTCTTGAGGATGAGTACGCCGCGCTCGAGAAGAAACGGGAGAAGATCGCCTCGTTGAAAAACGTGACGACAGAGCACGTTACGCAGTGGAACGAGATACGCGAGGAGATGGGTGTCATCCTCGGGAAGCTCGACAATATAGGGAAGTGGGGCGTCATCGTCTATAATAAAAGTAAGTCTTCGTTGTATCAAACGTACCGTAAAGTTCCGCGGTGTCGACGGTGGCGAACGCGGATACCAGCGTAGAACGTGACGTTCCGCGGTGTCGACGGTAGCGACCGCGGAATTCTTGAAGTTAAGTCTACAAGCTGATTAGTATTTGCAGCGCTCCTGTTGGCAAAAGGGGATGTGTTAGCGTCGCACCTCAGTCGCAATAGTACCTTGCATGAGTACAAGGAGACAGAGGAGGAAGTACTTATCACGATTTTCAGACAAATGCTTGCCAAATTCAAGGACCCGGAAGAAGAGGGCGATCCCGATGAACAGGCGACGCTGTGCCTGCACGAGTTGAAGCGCACGCAGGAGAAGAACGCGCGTCTGCAAAAGGTGCTGGCGAACGACTCATTGTGCGTGCTGCTTGCGACGCAGCTTCTACGGATGGGCCTCCACTTCCGACACCGGCGGGAATTCTCGGTGACTTGGCTAGCTAAGTCGATGGATGTGTGCATGGGGGTGAGTGTCTGTGCATTGTCAGTGGCAAGCAGTAGACACTGACCGGAGTAAACTGACAGGTGTTTGTCGCGTGGATCAACACGCGATGCACGACATTGAAACGATTGGCGTCGGATGAGCCGTTCCCGGATTTCAAAACCGTCGAGAAGCTACTCGACGATGTCGAACAAGGCGACGAGGAAGCCCAGAAGCAGGTGAAGAAGCTGCGCGAGACGATCGAGGGATATGCCGAAGAGGAGGAAGGAGACATTTCGATCTGGGGTGAAGTCCTGGAGAAAGTCGATTCTCAGGCGAGGGAGACTTTCCGCGACTCACAGAAAAGCCTTGGGCGTATGATGCCGGAGTATGTCATGCAGTTGAGCACTTACAGGGAGGGAGTCTTAGCGGTCCTGCGAAAAACATGGCTGGGGGGGAACGCAGGTCGAGGGAAAGACAACGTGATCATCAGGTGTCTGGATTCTGTCATGGCGCGCGTGCTGCTGGTGTTGACGCCAGACGTGAATGCCAATACCGCGCCCGAACCGCTGCTAGGAGGGATGATGTTAGATTATGCATGGGATTATTTTCAGACGGTGAAGATCGGTATAGCGGAGGTGAGATGAACTTACACAAGATGGGACAAGGAGTAGACTGACTTACTGCATATAGATTTGTCGTTGGTTCGAGGCGTTGCTGGATTCGTGGAAGTTGTTGCATCCGAAGGTCCACACGATGGACGACTGGTCCACGGTGATGTTGAACAACATCAAGAACGACCCACGCTTCAGGGATGTCGACGTGAGACCTGAGGTAAGTACCATCCGACACGAACTGCTCAAACGGTAACACTCACTGATGAACATGCGCAGATCACGAACATTATCTGGCAGTACCGAGATTCGTTAGTAATGCGTCTGAACAATCAGATGACGAAAGTCAACCGGAGGCTTCCTGCTCGGCCCAAGGATAGGAAGGCGTTCGATATCATGGCCGCAGCGTTGCCAGACAGCCAGAAAATCTCCAGCAATGCTCTGGAGCAGTTGGTGGGCTCGAGGCGACGAGCAACGACCCCTCACGCTAAAACGAGAAGTATGATGGGAGAGACGCTAAAGGTCACCGGTATGATGGCCCTGCATGTGACTTCGTGGGATTGGCTCCACTCCTCCCTGAAGAACGGAAACAGGGACATCTTACCGTGCATCAACGCTATCATGATGGAGAACATGTACATGCAGAAATACCGCCCGGAGTTGTTAAGAGATGGGCCTATCGGAGCGCTGCGGAGGCTCTTGGAGGTGTGTCTCGCTTCGCGTGCGACGAAACAGCAGGTCTATGTGAATGGCAAGCTGGTGACTGGGAAGGTGTGGAAATGGTGGGATGATATCCTACTGGACGCCAGCCAACACGACACGACGAAGGTCACGCAAAGCATCAAGAACAAATTTACGGTCAATCAGCACCAAACACAGGAGAAGCTTGCCCTCGAGACGGTGGATAGGGACATCATCACCAAGACCGTCAACTCCATCACCAACTTGGCGTTATCGAAGGTAACAGGAAGCTCGCACAGCGACTTGTCTACTGACATCACGAGGCCGTTGGCATTACTGGTGGCGGTGAGTTTACATGTAGTACATGTTCCGCGGTCGCTACAGTAGCGACCAGCGGAACATGTACATTTTGATTATGTGTGACACTCACTATGCACGTATGTCATCGCAGGGCATGCAGTTGAATAGCTCAAGACTTCGCCTCCGTCATTTATGCAAGGACAATGAAGCGATGTTCGATGTCGAAACACAAGTCGAAGATCTTCAAATCCAACTCATCGAAGGAGTCGAAGATGAGTACACCACGGTAAGTTCCCCGATTTCCCACGTTGCACTCATGTATTTACGCTCACCTGACTGAATACTTTATTCTCTCCAGGGCTACCCTGACGACTCGCTTGCCTTAGAGAAGCTCTCAGAGCCTGCCACTGTGCCTCAAGAAAAGTCGAAAGGCAAAGGTAAAGCCAAGGCAAAGGCAAAGGGCAAGGGCAAACAAAAGGCTGCCTCCATTCCGTCCGACGACGAGGCCAGTAGTCCCTCCCCTGAGCTCTCTATTCCGGCGTCAGACAACACCATTACTTTGCCCAACACTACTCCTACTCCTGTGCTCAAATCAGGCGTTGTACCGAAGCCGCGTCCCGTTCCACGCAAACCACGCCAGCCTTCCCCAACTCTTGTGCCCGACTCGTCTGACAACGACGAGGACACCGCAGGCCCGAGTGCTAACCCTCCTCAAGGCAAGACTAACGCTGACAATAGCACCAAGGAATCTGCTGGAGATCTCGGTGCTTCACAACCACCGGTTGTCGTTTCTGACAAAGGTATATAATCCTTCCCGTGATAACTGCATTTAACTTCACTAACGTTATCGACTTTGTAAAATGTTCGCCAGATGTCGATCATACGCCGTCAGAAGCTGTCGCCTCGCCTACCATCCCGACGTCTAGTGACGGCCTCACCCAAGCAATCGATGACAACTCAACGGCCCCCAACGCTGACCCTACTCCCCGGTCTACACCGTATACTGGTGGAGTGGATATGATCGATAATTCCGCAGATGCTACCGTTGCGACCGCGGACTCAAGGGATAGCATTCGTGCGTTTTAACCATTGTATATATGTTCAAATTGACTCTTTTACAGCTCGTGTCTCTGCTCCTGTTGCCGCGGTGGCTACAGTTGCCACCGCGTCTCCTATCGGCACTCAAGGTGTGTTGTTTACATTTATTCTACATTTGGTCACATACAACGTGCTGTTAGACTTTTCCTCCGACACTTTGCCTCCTCTCACTCCCTCGCCGTCTGATGCGGGTGGTCCAGGTTGGGGCACTGGAGATACACAGTGGTTCGAAGACGAAGCTCGTGGGGTGGATGCTGACACTGATCCCCGGGAGATGGATGATGACGATGATCCCCGTGATGCTAGTACGCCGTCGCTACTGTTGCCACCGCGGAATTTTACGCTTCTTTCTGACATCTTTTTAGCGTATGTTCCTACACAGGAGTCCGCGCAGAATTCCTCGCCGCCACAGATGATGCACACCCTTAGAAGCGGTACATCTTTTATTTTGTTTGATTGTTTCTCACTCATAACCTAACCCTTTCAGAACGCCCTGTTGACGTGCTCCCTCCTCCTGCTGCCCAAGCATCACTATCACAGGCTCAGACTGATACCTCCTCGCAGGCAGGTCCGTCTACTGCGTACAAACGTTCTCGCGCTGCCACCGGTACGCAATACCTTCCCTCTTTTCATTCATTCTCGTATTAATCCCTCCTCTTCATTTCATCTGTGTTCCCATTTTGCTACGCCTGCAGGTGCATCATCCGCTTCCTCGACATCTGGCCGTGGCAAGAAACAGAAGAAGAAGGCCAAGACTGCCAGTTCATACCGCCCCGGTGTAGACCCCGATGATGAGCTTACCATCATTCCCACCGTCTAGGTGTCGCCCTTTGCAGTTGTTTTGTTTCAATCGTTTACGCATGCTTTCCGTTGGTTCGCCTATGTACAATGTACCGTGTCCTCATGTAGTGTGTTTCAATCAAGTTGAGAATGTCGTTGTGTCCTCCGCTTCCGCGTCTGACTGCGAATTCATTCGGTCTGCTGTTTCACTGTCAGTGTGTGCCTGCTGCTGTGATCTTAGCTCTATATAATTTCCTCTATGCTACTTCCTCCGTCTAGCAATGTATACGTGCCGCTACAATACTAATGTGAATCACATTCCATCAATGTCCTTGCATGACCGTTCAATGATTTCGCACCATGTGCACCTCTCATTAAGTCTATAATATAACAGCCGTTCCACCGTGCTTTCGGTCTATATCTCAAATTCAACCCTTTATCCATCTGAGTCTCATTGGTTAGTGATCGCTGCGTCCGTTCAGACACATATGAACCGTAACATCGGTCTTTCTCCTTCTATCAGTGGGATTTAGCATTTCTGAGCACACTATCATAAACATGCTATCACTAACTTGCTGTGTGTTTCACCCCTCATCACCGATCGTGTGTCTTTCGCTCCAAGTCAGACTAACTTTGCACCCATCATCATTAGTTCAGCCCATGGACATCGAGTCTCCTTTGCCTCACAGTCTTGACGCGGTTCGATTCTTGCAGCTGCCTTCATGTAAGCTAACATCTCCGAATCGGCCTCTCTGTTCATTTCAACATTCATATCAGTGACATGCTGAGTCGTCCTGTTCTTTTCATTGCCATTATCTTTCCTAACCCTCTGTCTCATCATACTCATGCCTTATATTTAGGTCTCGACCGTTCTTATGTCGACTGTTAGTTTATCTCATTCCCTCCGTCCACATCTTATGAAATGCTGACTATTCCCGCTACCCCATTTAATTCTGCTAACTTAAAATGATCGTAGCTAATGCCAATTGCCCGATCGACTTCAACCCTGGACACTCGATTCAGAACCTCGTGTTTGGCTTTGCCAGAATTTCGATGGTCCGTTCATATCGCAACCCTGAACCAACCAACAAACTCAACTCCTTCATTCATTGTTTCAACAAAAAGCCACTTGCTTTGCCCATGCGCCCGCACATACACATACACATCCCTATATCAGGTGCTATGACCGATAGACTGCTCTCGCGCCAAAACCATCCTTCAACATGCTTTTCACCTTGTGAGTGCTCGCTTCCTCATCTTCTGTGTCATCATTATTATTTTTTACATTATTTTACGGTTTATTTTTCTTCTGATCCATTCCACTAATCAATTCACTAACTAACGTCCACCCTGATCGCCGATCAACAGTGCTATAACCTAACCAGATCCCGGCTCTCATGAACGGCGAGGTTTAAAATCCCTGGGGGGCCTCGACCTTAGGGTCAGGTCTGTGCATTCTGTTATTTTTCTCTCTCCTCGCTTACACTGCACCATCTAGCATCCATCCCACCCTTTCCGCGTTCTCCAAACAGCTCGAAATTTCAGTATGTCAGACTCCGAAGACAATGAGTGAGTGCAAATACACTCCATCCTTGATTAAGGTGTCAGCATGTCAGAATTCACTGCTGACCCGTCCCTCAAGTTTCGACCTCGTCGACAACGCTCTTGATACCATCACCTTTGCTGCAACGCGCCACGGCGATCAGGATGAGCCTCTACCATTCGATCTCGCTGATGTCCCATCGTCTGTCGAGGCTGACGATGCATTGCCTCAAAGCCAGGTCTTTGAGAGCATCTTCGTGCACCAAGAGGGTCCCCAACCCTCTGGTCGCACCTGGGAACAGACCAAAGTGCAGTCGGTCAAGTTGTCCTCCCTTGCTCGTACCTTCGAGATGGGTGACAAGGCCACTGCAATAAATTTATTGCACCGCAGAACTAACCTTCGCATCGACAGCGACTTAGCCTATCGCCCTGACGACGATATGTTGGCTTGGGACGGGTCCAAGCATTTTCTCGACTTCTTACTCGTCGTCGGAGGTTCCATAGGTTTGGACGTGTTCCTCCCGAATAAGGTCGTTGACCACACATTTTCCATCTCTCTTAACCTGTGTCTTCAACGCCGTGAGTTCCGACCTAAATTCGGCAAGCTTGGTTTCGATCCCACTGGCTGCATGATGGCCCTTGGGACTGGCCCATCATCCGAATTATGGCTGGGTTTTTGTCCTCGGGAAAATATTATAGAGCATTTTTCTATATGGGTTGGGGTTATGAGGGGGTTATTTTATGGTATTTGAAACTTGTTAGTTGGTTAGGATCATTTAATGCCTCCAATGGAAACAGTTCCATTGGAGGCATGTTAGTTGGTTAGGATCATTTAATGCCTCCAATGGAAACAGTTCCATTGGAGGCATGTTTGGTTGGTTAGGATCATGTAATGCCTCCAATGGAAACAGTTCCATTGGAGGCATGTTGGTTGGTTAGGATCATTTAATGCCTCCAATGGAAACAGTTCCATTGGAGGCATGTTGGTTGGTTAGGATCATTTAATGCCTCCAATGGAAACAGTTCCATTGGAGGCATGTTTAGTTGGTTAGGATCATTTAATGCCTCCAATGGAAACAGTTCCATTGGAGGCATGTTTAGTTGGTTAGGATCATGTAATGCCTCCAATGGAAACAGTTCCATTGGAGGCATGTTGGTTGGTTAGGATCATTTAATGCCTCCAATGGAAACAGTTCCATTGGAGGCATGTTTAGTTGGTTAGGATCATTTAATGCCTCCAATGGAAACAGTTCCATTGGAGGCATGTTTGGTTGGTTAGGATCATGTAATGCCTCCAATGGAAACAGTTCCATTGGAGGCATGTTAGTTGGTTAGGATCATTTAAGAGGCATGTTTAGTTGGTTAGGATCATTTAATGCCTCCAATGGAAACAGTTCCATTGGAGG
This sequence comes from Suillus lakei, assembly GCA_016628065.1. NCBI lineage: Eukaryota > Fungi > Basidiomycota > Agaricomycetes > Boletales > Suillaceae > Suillus > Suillus lakei. The sequence continues at coordinate 350,323 of JABBWA010000043.1, forward strand.
CATGTTTGGTTGGTTAGGATCATTTAATGCCTCCAATGGAAACAGTTCCATTGGAGGCATGTTTGGTTGGTTAGGATCATTTAATGCCTCCAATGGAAACAGTTCCATTGGAGGCATGTTTGGTTGGTTAGGATCATTTAATGCCTCCAATGGAAACAGTTCCATTGGAGGCATGTTGGTTGGTTAGGATCATTTAATGCCTCCAATGGAAACAGTTCCATTGGAGGCATGTTTGGTTGGTTAGCATCACCTAAGGCCTCCAATGGAAACAGTTCCATTGGAGGCATGTTTGGTTGGTTAGGATCATTTAATGCCTCCAATGGAAACAGTTCCATTGGAGGCATGTTTAGTTGGTTAGGATCATTTAATGCCTCCAATGGAAACAGTTCCATTGGAGGTGTGTTAGTTAGTATACCTCCAATGGAACTGATTCCATTGGAGGCATGTTTAGTTGGGTTAGGATCATCAAATGCCTCCAATAGAATTGGATTAGTTAGTTATCTAGATAGTTAGATGAGTCAGGATTATCAAATGCCTCCAATGGAATTAGTTTCATTGGAGGCATGTTAGCTAGTTAGTTAGATGAGTCAGGATCATAAAATGCCTCCAATGGAATCAGTTTCATTGGAGGCATGTTAGCTAGTTAGTTAGACGAGTCAGGATCATCAAATGCCTCCAATGGAATTAGTTCCATTGGAGGCATGTTAGCTAGTTAGTGAGGTTAGTTAGGATCATCAAATGCCTCCAATGGAATCAGTTAGATTAGAGGTTAGTTAGGTTGGCTAGTTACACATTGGGGATTCCAATATTGAAGATTGGTTTGAATGTCGTGCGAAGTGTTAAGATAATACCTGATATTTATGTTGTTGTCTAAGCAGATGTAAAATTTCAAATGTTAAAGAGATCTTGCACAACAAGTGAAATATAAAGTATCAGCGAACATTTTGTTACTGTCTGAATGTCAATGATAGTAAGAAATATAAATATATCTTCAATGCTGGCATAAGCTTTGAAATGAAACTTCACATTTAAGACTTGAAAAAACTTCAACTATCACACATGACTGAACACCTGCTGGTGCATGAAGTTAGGACCATCACTTAGACAGACGTTAAAATTCAAAATACCCCTTGACAGTAAAATGTGAAAATAAATCATCAAGTTTTATTTCCAGCTAAAACTAATCACCCGACAATCGCCCACTCATGGGTAAATCATTGCCCACTTAAGTTTGGGATGCAAAATATTAGGGGACTGGATGGTATGATGTGAGATGCGGAATATTGTACACAAATCTACTGTACACAAACAGAGTAGAGTGAAACTAAAGCCTGTTTGACAGTAGTCAGACACTGGTGATTTCTTGATGTGAATGAATGTACTTACAAAATCATTTCTAGTGCTAATTCTCTGTAAAAGCTGAGCAGGAGATTAGAGATGCACAAAGTAACGACCAATTTATTCTTACCACTTGCTTTAGTGGCAAGAAAACTGCAAGATGCCCCATTGACATTTGCAAAAACAGGCCTCAAACAGGCAAGCCTGCGATCCTTGGGGGGAGAAGATGTGTCTGAGTGAGTATGTACGGAGTTCCATAAGTGGGCGTTGAGCGTTAGGTGGAACTGAGATTGGCTGCAACGTCTTTACAGCAATTCCTTTTTCAAGGAGGTTATATGCAATCTTGGTGATATCCGAACCCCAGTCATGCCGGAGGCACATAACAGCTGTAATAGCATTGGGAACTGCCAGTTTCCAGGGCACCAGATTTGACAACTGTGACTCGATGATGTAGAGCCGCTGCTTGGGTTGTTGTACATATGAAACTCAAATGTGTGCGTTTGAGACTGACAGGGACGAGGCAGTCCTGAATCCCAGAGATCAGGTGGGATGTCTGCCAACTGAGATTGAGGGACGGTGATGAGGTAACCTATCAAACATGTGATAACATGGTTCTGTGCGTGTGGAATTGATGTGATGTTCGTGGGGTTGTCACCAATGAGTTTGCATTAGTGGGTCCACTGTATCTTGTGAGTCCAATCATTGAATGTAGTCAATCTGCCTTGGGGTGTAGTGGTGGATGCTGCAAGGTGATAACCGAGATGAAAATGCAAAATCGAGACAAATCGCTCAACACTACGAGTGTATTGCATTGAGGGTGCAACCTCATAATGACCAAAGTAGACTTTGATGTCTTTCAAGAAACTGGACAGGGGTGGTGGAGAGGGAGGGGGAACAGGGTTAGGTTCAGGAGCAGGCGGGAAATTATCCTCCTCCCAATTGCCATCAGGAACACTGGTAGGATCCAACACATCACACAAGTCCCACTCGTTATGCAACAGATCATATACCCTGGTGGATTTGCTATATGACATCCAAGTCATCGGTGTCTCAGCCTTTGTGAGATGGATGTGTTGACAAAGCTGCCAAACTCATTATCAGGTTGCCATTCAAACACCACAGCTGTGCTGGATTTGCCAGGGATGCTGTGGTTCATGGCTGCCTGCTCATGGCTCTGATGTGACTGTCATTGAACTGGCATCTCCACCTCCTCTTTCCTCTTGTTCTCCTGACTGCGCCATGCAAAGAATGCCTTCCAGTCTTCTCCTCGCTTCTGTCTAGAGTGGGGTTGGGGGATTGGGAACAGAGAGTCCGCATGTGCTTCAGGAACATCAGACACGGGCTGTGCCCCACTATTCTGACCCCATCCAAGGATGCTATTGTCCCATTTGAGGATGCTCTGAGGCTTGTCCTCTGGTCAACCCCATGGCCTGTCATCTGCCTGACCCCAAGTGTCAGGTGTCTGCTCCCATTGGACTGCCTCAGTTGCCCAGGTGATAGCTGCCGAAGATGGAACATAATGATGCAAACTAAAATCAATGGTGGCAGAAGTATTCTGAGGAAAGCGGACCCAAATTGGAAGTGAGAATTTCTCAAAGATGGGCAATCGAGCTTGCCAAGGACAGTGAATGGAAGAGATCAAGGCTCCCATATGTGGCACATTTGTCATCAGATCTCCAATGAATGAGCACAACAACTCAAGAACCCATTCAGCAGGTATGGGATATTTGGAGTCACTCGTTAAGATAGCCATCCATGCACTGATTGGAACCTTGGTATCGACGAGTCATGATGTGCCATGAGCAGGTGGCAGCAATTACTGGAAATCTGTCAGGCAATCATGAACAATGAATAAACTGGTTGACTTATGTAGGAATGCATTGCTCGACCTTATTGCAACCTTTTTAGCAAGGTTAGCATCTATATGTGACCGTTGGTACCCATAGGTAGTTGGAGCGCATGGAAGTTTAGTCCCCCCATGGAATCAATAACCCAGCACCCAAATGTTCCTGGCACCAGAGCAATTTCTGCTCTAAGTCAATCCATTTCTCCCGAATATTGCAGTGGAGAATGTGCTTTCCCTGCGGATCTACTTCTGTAAGGAGGGAAAACCTGGAGTGGTTGAGGCATCCGAAGATCAGCCAATTGAAGTGAGGATTCAAAGGTACAAGGGGGAACCATGGATGAGTTCCGTATGCCCAGCAAGTAGTGAGTGGCGTATTACTATCATCGGGAGAATAATCATAGTCTTCATAAGGATCCCAAGGAGGCTCACGAGGCATGACGTTGGGAAGGGAGTGTGCGGTGAGAGAGGAATAGACCTGCCCATCATGCACGAGGACATGGAAATTGTTACTCATGAAAGCGAGGAGATGTGAAGAATACCACAGTCAAGACTGCAACAGTGCAAACTGTTACATTAGAAAAGGAAGAAGGTAATGAAATGAGAGAGCATCTAATATAGACGTAGCGGAGTTTCAAAAAACAATTACCATATCAGTGGCAGTAATAGGGGGTGTGGTCTGTGTGGATGTCATCTGTGGATTGAGACAAGCAGAACAAAAAAACAGAATTTCAATGAGTGATTACCATATCAGTGACAACAAAGGGCTGTGGCTTGAGATGTGGAGTAAAGAACTACCAAACAAGGATGACATTATGAATTTTGACACAGGCATGTATTGGAATCTTATGTGTATGGCTGTGGGTTGTCAATGCTTAATGGAGAGGGAACAAGGTATATGTAGGTAGTTTTGAAGGACATTGGCAATGAAAGCAGAGAATGCTGGGCATGACCATACACATAGTCATGCCCTGAAGAAGGTCATTGTTGATAAGCCCAGTGGTGATGAAAGAAGAGAACTCCAGGCACGATCGTACATACAGTCATGCCCTGGAAAAGGTCGTTGTTGATGAGTTTCCACCCAAGTTATTTCTGCGATAGGCGGTCCCATGAAAGACCAGTAAGGATGTCAACCCCATGATCAATATGAGATGAAGGGTCCTATGGAAGACCAGGAAAGGATGTTAAACCCATGATCAATAAGAAGAAAATAGTGTCGTGACGGCTCACTTCACAGATCTGCAGTTTCTGCCCAGGTTATTTCTGCGATAGGCGGTCCAACGAAAAAGCAGGGTAAGGATGTTAAACCCATGATCAATATCGTGAAAGGCTGCCACGGACATCAAACTAGGAAGCAACAGATGTTGACTTGGAGTTGGGATGTTGGCAGCAGTGATGAAAGCAGAGAATGCCGGGCATGACTGTACATACAGTCATGCCCTGGAGAAGGTTGCAGAAGGTCGTTGTCGATGAGAAGCCTGATGATGATAAAAGAAGCAAACACAGGCGACCATACATACAGTCATGCCCTGGAGAAGGTCCGAGAGATCTGGTGATGATGAAAGAGGAGAATGTAGGGCATGACTGTACATACAGTCATGCCCTGGAAGAAGGTGAGGAAGGCCATTGTCGACAAGGAGAATGGTAGGCTCGACAGTACAAACCATCAAACCTCGCATTCCTATCTTCGGAGCAAGATGGTGTGTGCTGTAACTGTTAACAAATGTTAACAAATCCAACCGTCAACACCTGTCATCCCCTCTACTGTACATACAGTAGAGTGGGCAATGGCTAATCTACCTTCACTGACTGCAATCCTTTAGATCATGCTGGCCCGTTCCTCCATAAATCCCCTGAGTCAGGTAAGCTTCAATTGTTGACAGATCCAACCATTAATCAACCAACAAGTCCAGCCATCAACACCCCTCATCCCCTCCACTGTACATACAGTGGAGTGGGCAATGGCTAATTCACTTTCACTTATTGTGACACCTTGGATCATGTTGGCCTGTCCCATCTGTCTTCTACATCAGGTAAGCAAGTTGTTTGTTAAAAATCCAACCCCATTGACCAACTGTTAATCAATCCAGCTGTTAACATCCTTCATCCCCTCCACCATACATACAGTGGAGGGGGAATTGACTTATCTTCCATTCCTGTGGTTCGCTTACACCATCTATTCAACACACTACTATGCTACCCCAACTTTCATCCATCGGAATGTATCATCTGGTCCATCTACCCAATCCGGTGGAGGGCATAATGCAAGACCTATGTCTATGTTTGACTAGCGTGCTACTGGATGAGAGATAGGTCCTTTGTCTCTTGACTTCCTTTTGATGCTCACGGGTAATCAGTATTGTGCTTGCCCTCATGTTCATCTTTGTTGATATCTCTGCCCACTTCTTGAGCTATCTCCATGAGCTTTGCCGCTAATTCCTGAAGCATCATAATGTCATTTTTGATGTATCCTTCAGTCGGCCCTTCCTTATCGCCCTTGATATCTACATATTCATCAAATATCATGGCAGCTTTGACATGCTGTGAAAAGTCATCAGCCACATTGATCATTGTTGCCGAAGTCATGTACCCATGTACATGGTTCAGTGCACTATCCTGAAGGTGCATTAGTTAGATTCTTGCTGACCAACTGGCCCATCTACCAAAAAGCTGTCTCTATAATTTATCAGCAGGAAGATGCTCATAGATAGCAGTGCCAGTAGTTGTATCAACATCACCAGTATGTGTGATGGGGACCAGTAATTCCCTGAGGGCACCTTGGATCCCTTCGGCACTGCATAGTCTTACGCCCATAACTTAATTGTAGTTTTTCCCATGCCCTGGCACAGGTAAAGTGCTGGCAATTGTGCAGCAGCAATTGAGATTGCATGCCTAAACCAGTTCAGTGAGATTCTTTCCAACCAGTCTTAATACTTATGGATATTGTTTGCACAAGGCCAGTGTCCATGTGGTGGAGGGTCTCAAGTATCTGCCCTGTCTTCCAATCAAATATATATACTAGCCCATGGTCACTTCCTCCCACAACTACCTTGCCTTCTTCCCCGAATGCCACTTGCTTCAGGACCGACATGCTTGGCACACCAGTTGCAAACATTTGAATAGGCTCACCATCACCTTCAAGGTGATATAATGTAAAGCTGTCTGTTGCATTGTCTACAATGAAAATGCCCCACTTTGAGTACACCACAGCATGACCACTAGATAATGTCAGTCTCACGCCCAGGTTGAGAGCGTTAGTTCCTCACATCACTGATTTGCAGTTAATTTCTTGCACTATGTCACCATCCTCATCCTTCAGTTTCATGCTGTTCGACTCTCAGCATCAGGCAATGAAAGTATGCAGTGGAAGGACTGACAAGTTGCCATCATAGAGCCTGAATACATAGATGCTCCAGTTATCTGCGAATACTACTGGCTTGGGCACCATATTTTCAAGTCACACTGTGAAGATGGACTGGAGCTGTGAGCTTGTGTTGAGCATCAGAACCCAAACCATTTTGTCTCTAGTTCCAACCACCATTTGCAGGTTGCCTTCAGAGGAAGTTGAACGCCATGACAAGCATGTGATCTCAAAACCTGATCCCAGTCTCCTGGCGCATATTTCCTGGAATTTTTCCTGCTGGTGTCAATGGACAATTGAACAGCAAACCTAGGTCCTTACATCTGTGAGACTGCATCACAAACATATGATATAACTGAGGCCTGTTCCATAACAGAGGGTTTCTGCCATGGTTTTCATAGTCGTGGCCCAGATTGCGCAACTGACTGTTCCCCTTGATTCATGATGATTAGATGAATATGTGAGTTCTTTCCAAGATTTGATATCCCAGAGTTTGATGCCCTTGGTACCTATTTGTTAGCCCTGTCTATGACTGAGTTTCTGCTTTCTTACCACCGCATGCAAGCAGGTGTCTGTCATTAGAAATTGCAAGTGGATGGATAGAACCATTATAGGCAGTTAAACAAGCAAACAGCTTGTAATGCAGTGGCTGTGCTGACTTGTTGAACAATGCAAGGAAAGACATTATGATATGATCTGCTGTAGTCGCCCGCTCACAACGTATTTATCTCTACTTCTCATTTGTTTTCAAATACCGTTTGCCTGGTATAGATTGCTGGGTTCTGCGATGATGGCACTGGTTCAGGGAGCTCGCCTAGTAGGTCGTTGTCCTCGTCTGTGGTGATGACACCTATGACTGGTATCTGGGCTGTGGGCTCGTTCTGGTCAATTGCAGTTTTCAGGTAAGTTGATTGAGCCGGTGTCACGCACCAAATGTGTTTGGTAGCGAGAACATGGTTTTTTATTTATATCTTCATTTCCCATATCATTCCTTACTCACCTTTTCATTTGTTTCCCTTCCTTTCCTTTAATTTTTCGATTTTTCAGCAATTTTCAACAGTATTACGGCATCCCGCATTTTTACGGCATTTTGCATTCAACGAGGTTTATTCACCTTTCCCCCATTCACACGCTTCCAACGCTCTCCCATCTTCACCCACTACACTCTCAGACAACCTCAGCATCAGCCAGACCATGCCAAATTGCACCAATACATCGAAAACCGCGTCTTTATTCATCCTGTCCTCATCACCCTACCATTTCCAATCCTCTTCAGCGGCTTGTATTCGTCAAACCATTCAAACCATTATCCACTCGCGCCTCACCTTCATGATCACTGTGGACACCATGCCATTCCATCCTAACGCTCACCAGAGATTGCAAACAACCAAGTCCCTATGCAGATGACCAATCCCTTTATCATGCTGGGGAAGCGTCTTACAGACTGTGTATATCCCATGATCCCTGCATGTCGACATTCTGCACCAACAACCACATGACATCTCTGCAGCAGAGCATTCGGATCATCACACCATCATGGCATCATAGCATCATCACTCCATTCCATTCTCCACTGCCCATATGCTGCGTCATTGCTGCGTCACAGCTCTTGCATCATCACCGCACAGCACTTTGTCATGCTTGCATAGCAATTGGTCATGATGACTCAGGTCATGAGTCATGGTTTGTAATGGTCACAGCCCTGCTTTATCATCGCTTTTTCATTCTCTGACTCATTCTTTGTCTTTATGACTCATTCTTTGTCTTTATGACTCATTCTTTATCCCTATGACTCATTCTCCATTTTATGACTCATTCTGCATAGGATTTGTTCTATTTTTCGAAATTGCTCAGTCATTACCCCTGAAGCGCAGCACATTCATTCCATTCCCCCCTTTCATTGCCCTCTTCATTGCCCTACTCATTGCCTGGAGCGTTGCTTTGCATACACAGACGTACGCAGGTACTCTACTCTTTATAAACCCCTGTACTTTAGCTACAGAGCAATCAACTCATCCAGTTCACCATTCCATGTCCATTCCCCTCTGAAGCCTCAGATAGGCTTCGCATTTTTTAGTCCTCATTCATCATCATCATCTTCCTTGACATTGTTCACCTGGAACCTTGTCACTCTGCTCTATCTCTATTCCAGTCCAGTATTCATTCCAGTTAGCTGCCCCGTGTGCAGCTTCGTCTTTTCACACCTCCATCTAAACCTTCAACCACTCGAAGTGTTTGGAGTACTACAAGGGTCAGACCACTCCTTTGAACAACTACTGAACCAGCCTTCTGAGCACAGGAACCCCTGACCAGTAGCGTTGTTTGGTTTGTTATTTTTGTTGAAGGTTTTAACAGACCGGCAACGAAGATCGACACCGCTTCACACCCAAAACCCTTGTCACTCGTTTCCCTTAACTTTCCCTTGTTTCTGGACATAGTCCGATGCTTTCCGCACCTGTTCCCTTGCTATTAACCATAACCCGACGACCCGAAGCTCCAGACCCACTTTCCCGCGCATCGGACTTGGTAGTATACCTTCCGACCCGACATTTTGACCTCCTGGACTTGGTCCACATACCTTCGGACTTGTTTCCTTACCCTTCCGTGACCTCAGACACTAACTATCAGACTTATATCAGTAGCAGACCCCTTTATGGTCGAACATTCTTGTCTTGCAAGTGAAGCAGCAGGCATAGCATTCACCCAACACTATATCCGCCTACTGTGGAGTTGTTTCCCACAGCGGGATCATATTACTAAGACTGTCATATGAGAGTGTCGAGGCTGTATGTGTGGCGTATCAGCACAAGTGGCAGAAGATGTTGGAGACACTTGAGCAGACAAAGCACCATCACAAAGCTGAAGTAGCACAGGTTGGTTATTCTCAGAAAACATGGTCTTCATCAGCTGATGGTCTTTGCAGATTTGACATGAAGCACTTGTGGAGCAACAGCCTGAAATTGATTAACTTCGCCAAGAAATTAACCAACTTTGTGCAAGGCTTGCAGCCCACAATCTCTGACCTCACACCTTTACCACCGCCGCATGTTATTCTAGTATAGATTCGTTTCATTATCGCATCTCAACAGTCACTGCTCTAGTTTGTTGCAAGCATTGCTTGGGTCCATTTGCATTAGTACAGTATATACATGAATTAGAACAGCATAACAGAATGTACGTCCTTGAGGCAGGTGTCTGAACAATGAAAACTTTGATATTTGCACGAGTCCATGGACTTTGGCAATAAGACACTCGCTCGACACTTGGGAACTAAGCTGACCTCTGGCATTATTTTAACGGATGTGGCCTATGTTACCGTTACAGTATGTAGTACTTTGCTGATATGATGGCAGTGTAAGCTTTATGCAATCAGGCGTTGAATGTTGAGTGTGTATGGTATGTATGCATGCAGTGTGTGCAAGTATCAATATAAGTAAGTGCCTCGAGCAAGGTTATTAGTCCAGTCAGTCCAAAACCGCAACATTTGACTCCAAGATGGATCACCCATCACCTGCTGTTCATCTCCACTCCTCAAACAAATGACACAAGTTGCAGACACCTACATCTCAACATCCTGGTCCTGGTCCGTGTTCTGCATCCTGATGTCTTCCTCATCAGCACCATCCTGATCAGATTCCACCATAGAAGGCCACCTCACTCTCCCCACCATCCCATCCACCGCACCCTGATATATCACATTAAATGCCTCCTGCTTCACCACACAATGCAGCTTATTTGCATGCTTGAATATATCTGCGCTTGGCCTTCAGCACAAAACCATATAAAAGAAGGGAAGAGAAAACAGACCGAGGAATCATTCACCCACCCAGAGGCGGAGTAGGGCATTGTCAATTGAGTCATGCTTGGCCACATTGCTGTCTGAAATTTCTCTTTCTCCTTTCCTTCACCTTTACCACCATCGGCTTCCTTCTGCTTCGCACCCATCCCAGCGCCGAGTGTCTCGCACACAGACAACGTCTCCATAGCATCTGCAGGCGCTGTATGCAAGTACTGTGTGCCCACTTGTGCGAGGAGCAATGCTTGGAGATGGTTCTCCCCCACTAACATCAATAATGAGAGAGCAAACTTCAAGTGTGATCTGTGCAGGAAGTCAATGTGTTAGTACAAACAATTATACATTTTTTGTTCCAACAGCGTGAAAAAAATAAAAATAAAAATAAACACACTTGGCACCAACAATCTCCCCCCTCGCACCAACCACAGCCGCCTGCACAACCTTCCCAACCTCTTCAAGTGTCCCTCCCATCCCATGACACCGCTGGATCGAAGACTTAGCCAATGCATGGGTCTCACTATCCAACCAGTCACTATTATGACCACTTGTTTCTTCATTCGCGTTAGTATTCAAGTGTTTGTCGTCACTTTGAGCCTGTGCAAGAAGTCCAATGTGTAATAAAGCTTCTCCAGTGCATGCAGCAGCACTGACATACCCAGTCCCTGCATTGGTTCCATCACACACGGATTTGGCAACACGGTAGCATATGGCTGCACGTTCAGTGTCTCCGAGTGCGTGTGCGAGGTGTGCAGCATGTAGGGTGATTCAGGCGCTATAATTGGGGAAGAGGTCGTGTACGTGGGTTAAGGAGAGTAGTGCGTTTAGGTGTGTTTCTGCAGCGTCAAATTCGGACTGTTGGATTGATATCTATGTTAGGATGAGACATAGGATGCGAGGTAGTGGAAGTGTAATGAAGCATACCACAACAAGCTCGCATAAAAGATCTGCTGTGAGTCTTACTGTGCGTGCGCTGTATGATGTCATCTCTGTCTGCGAGGGAAGCCCAGAGGGGAACTGAAGATAAATTAGTGTTAGCATTGATGCACAAAAAATGGAGGTGAAAACTTACATTCAATGTCCTCTCTTGCAGCATTGAGAATGCTGAGTCCTGCTTCGGCCCAGAGTCTTCTCTTTGGGTTTCTGCCCACTGGGTCCCATTTTGCAGTAGCGCTGATGAGGAATGTCAGTGGGAGAAGTACGAGTGAGTGGGTGGTGTGAACCGCTAGGGGAGGGTGCAGTGGGAGAGGTATCTGTAGGAGTTGAATCCTTAGCATGGGGTTGAGACCAAAAGTGAGGGAAATGGTACCTGGATAATTCTGTCCTTGAATCCCTCAAGTGCCCCACTATCAATAATTTGCGTGACGAGCCTTTGCTTGGCCGCATGAATGTTTCCGGAGAAAGTAAAATATGAAATGACTGATTTGCAGCCAGGAAGCGTCACCAAGTTGTGCAAAGCATGCTGCAAAGTCGACTCGGTTGTTAGAAGTCAAAGAAGGACATTTTTGAAGCACACTGACCTTCCACCAGAGGTACTATCATCAGAGCGGATGCAAGAAGCTGAAGCGAATTCAAAGTAATGAGGACGGAGGTATAGGACATCACCCAGGGCTTATAATATCTGTGGTAAGGGCTGATTTCTGGCAGTTGAGGAGGGAAGTAGAAGTAAGGGAACTGATCAAATGGCTATAAGGTTGCCAGGCAGAATTGTGGAGGGATGGGCTCCAATGAGCGGAAATTGTGATAGCTGGGACATTGTTGGTCTGTCCACTCTGTAATGGGAGATAACAAATGAGGGGTGGTTGGGCACTGCAGCTGCAAGACTGAGGGGCTTATCGAAGCCAACCATGCACACAAAGAAGGGCAGAGCTTCAGTGAGACTGATTGGATCCAAAGGAATCTGAAGGTAGTGTGAGATGGGGAGATTGAGTGTGAACATGAGGATGGATGATGACAAGATTGCGATGCTGAGGTTGGAACCAAGTGCACAAGGAGAAGAACAAATGATGAATGGCATGTGCATGAGGATGTAACCAACAACAATGAGCAGAATGTCGAGCAAGTCTGCTTTCTGCATTGCAGGTGAGTATTAGAGGTACATGGCACAATATCTTTCAGCCTACTGACCTTTGTATGTGCTTCTGGTAATGGGTGAGTGCTCCCCATTGATAACGGTGGAGTGTGTCAAGGAGTGCAAGTGCCATGCGGTAGAGATGACTGTTGAGGTCGGTAGGCATGCCTGGAAGCGGAGTAACTTCAATGTGCAGTGCCAGTTGTGCAAAGGTTGAATCTGAGGTTGTGGTGAGGTTGGAAGGGATGGATCAAGAAAGGACTGGCAAGATGTGACACTGTAGGCTAATCTCTGAGTGCAAGATCAGTGTCGAATTGTACACTGGGTAATAAATCAATTGCAACATACATCATGATGAAGTGGGTGAACATCACATGATGAAAGATTGAATTTTGTTGCACTGAGGGTGCTGTAGCCATACTTCAGAGATGTCATATACTTCAAAGAAAGACACTTCAAAGGCACTTCAAAGACACTTCAAAGACTTCGGATCAGAGATGCCATACTGTTGCTTACAAAATCAAGCCATGTGACTGTTCAGTTTTCCTTCCATACTATTACCACTAACTACTGCACCAGACTCAGGTCTCTTGGCTACTCACATTGCTCTTCGATCTTGCCTCATCCCTTCTCGTCCAAACTGTCTTATTGCTTCAGCCACAAAAATTTGGCATGGACCAAATCTCAGCCTCCCACAGCACATGTTCACTCTTATTGCCCCAACTCTCCAGCAACATTACTTCTCATCTGAACTGTCTAGGTGTTTCACACCATAATTCGGCGGGTTTCCACACCAAATATTGGCCTCCCACAGCATGACTTCATGACAATGGAAGAAAAGAGTTGCTTGAAGGAATTAACCCATATGGTATGTAATGATATCATCTTAGTACTTGACATGCATTGACCAGATCGGTGGTGTATGCAGAAATAGCACTGTATTATAAGTCAGTAACTTCTGCGGGTGCTCTTATGCCTCAATCTGCATTGCTCGAATTATCCATCTGCCAGTTTATGACTGGTGGTGCACTTCTCCTTGATGCACTATCAACATCACTCACTGCCACTGAACTGACAACCTACAACGACTTTGTCGCTCTCACCATCATCATCACAATCGAGCAGAACTTGTTCTATCAACAGCCGCTGCCATCCTTGCCTCACTCACTTCCATAAATGGCTGGGCCAGTGTTCTTCTCGACAACTGCTCCTTCCTAACAGTTTGCACTTTCGCTCTCTGGCTCTGCTTTGCTCTCCTCTCCTCATCACACCTGGTTACATGCCCTACAAACAGCACACCTTCAATCTTGAAGGCCACATTAATGCTCAGTGGTCTCGTGAACTCGGCGCAGACGTTCATCTCAGGATCCAAAACAAGCTCCATTGCTGCAGATATTATTCACCTTTCGTCGAAGCCACTGTCTCCCAAACCTGGTATGCCTGCTCCGTTCTCCCAGGGTGCAACAAAGCTTACATCAACTTCAAGAACACGTCTTGTACCTTTGGTACACGATCCCTTTCTCCCTCGTCCCACTCCAGCTCGTCATCATGCTCAAACCACAACATCGTAGTGCGGTCCCGGCATCTTGGTTCTATCACATACAACTCTGGCATTGTGAGCGCAACGGGCATGACATATGCACCCTCCCATGGCAGGCGCGATTGCATGGCGATGAAGTTGCCTTCACCAAGAGGCTACGAGTGAGCGAGCGAGGGACAATGGATGGATGGACTGCCCGTGTCTTTAAACTTTCACTAAGTGTCTTCTAACTTTCGTGAAGTGTCTTTTCATAAGCGATTGTTCTGGTGCACTTTATGTACATCTTTACATACAATCAGTGAATATAATGTCATGGATTCAAACATTTCTTGCGTGTTGGAATGAGTAGATAATCAACCTCG
>JABBWA010000430.1:0-36572 GCA_016628065.1 Suillus lakei
GATCTAGATTACCACCCCTCGCGGTGGGCTCCAATTGTTGGTCTTCGTTGCCGGTCTGTTAAAACCTTCAACAAAAATAACAAACCAAACAACGCTACTGGTCAGCGGTTCCTGTGCTCAGAAGGCTGGTTCAGTAGTTGTTCAAAGGAGTGGTCTGACCCTTGTAGTACTCCAAACACTTCGAGTGGTTGAAGGTTTAGATGTGTGAGAGTTGGAATAGACGAAGCTGCACACGGGCAGCTAACTGGAATGAATACTGGACTGGAATAGAGATAGAGCAGAGTGACAAGGTTCCAGGTGAACAATGTCAAGGAAGATGATGATGATGAATGAGGGCTGAAAAATGCGAAGCCTATCTGAGGCTTCAGAGGGGAATGGACATGGAATGTGAACTGAAGAAGTTGATTTCTCTGTAGCTAAAGTACAGGGTTTATATAGAGTAGAGTACCTGCATACGTCTGTGTATGCAAAGCAACGCTCCAGGCAATGAGTAGGGCAATGAAGAGGGCAATGAAGAGGGCAATGAAAGGGGGGAATGGAATGAATGTGCTGCGCTTCAGGGGTAATGACTGAGCAATTTCGAAAAATAGAACAAATCCTATGCATAAGAATGGAGAATGAGTCATAGGGATAAAGAATGAGTCATAAAGACAAAGAATGAGTCAGAGAATGAAAAAGTGATGATAAAGCAGGGCTGTGACCATTACAAACCATGACTCATGACCTGAGTCACCATGACCAATTGCTATGCAAGCATGACAAAGTGCTGTGCGGTGATGATGCAAGAGCTGTGACGCAGCAATGACGCAGCATATGGGCAGTGGAGAATGGAATGGAGTGATGATGCTATGATGCCATGATGGTGTGATGATCCGAATGCTCTGCTGCAGAGATGTCATGTGGTTGTTGGTGCAGAATGTCGACATGCAGGGATCATGGGATATACACAGTCTGTAAGACACTTCCCCAGCATGATAAAGGGATTGGTCATCTGCATAGGGACTTGGTGGTTTGCAATCTCTGGTGAGCGTTAGGATGGAATGGCATGGTGTCCACAGTGATCATGAAGGTGAGGTGCGAGTGGATAATGGTTTGAATGGTTCGACGAATATAAGCCGCTGAAGAGGATTGGAAATGGTAGGGTGATGAGGACAGGATGAATAAAGACGCGGTTTTCGACGTATTGGTGCAATTTGGCATGGT
The DNA here is from genome assembly GCA_016628065.1 of Suillus lakei. Classification (NCBI taxonomy): domain Eukaryota; kingdom Fungi; phylum Basidiomycota; class Agaricomycetes; order Boletales; family Suillaceae; genus Suillus; species Suillus lakei. The sequence continues at coordinate 1,204 of JABBWA010000430.1, forward strand.
CTGGCTGATGCTGAGGTTGTCTGAGAGTGTAGTGGGTGAAGATGGGAGAGCGTTGGAAGCGTGTGAATGGGGGAAAGGTGAATAAACCTCGTTGAATGCAAAATGCCTGTAAAAATGCGGGATGCCGTAATACTGTTGAAAATCGCTGAAAAATCGAAAAATTAAAGGAAAGGAAGGGAAACAAATGAAAAGGTGAGTAAGGAATGATATGGGAAATGAAGATATAAATAAAAAACCATGTTCTCGCTACCAAACACGTTTGGTGCGTGACACCGCTCAGATGAAATGGCTGATATAGCCAAACAACACCACGAGAACATCCAACAAGATATTCTATCAAGAGAAACCGAAGATGAAAGAATAACCATGATACGAAAATTCATGCATGAGATCCTGAACCAACAAAAACTAAATAATATGAACTCACCACTATATAACCTCCTACAGGAACACCAAATCCATGAGGCGCTCTTCTCCTTGAAAGCCGGAAGCGCAGCTGGTATCAATGGTATCCCATATGAAACATGGAAAAAACTACACGAAAAGCACCAAGAGAATCAAAAGGACGAAAAACCCAGCTTCGATATAATAAAAACACTCACCATGGTAATAACTGACATCCAAACGCATGACATTGATCCCAAGTCCAACTTCACACTCGGCTGGATGTGCCCAATATTCAAAAAGAAAGAAAGAACTGAAATAGAAAATTACCGTCCCATCACCCTTCTAAATACAGACTACAAAATACTCACTAAGGCTCTAGCAATGCAACTCACACAAGAAGCCAACAAACTAATCCACCCAGATCAGAGTGGTTTCATCCCTAAAAGGTCTATCTTCGACCCAATAAGATTAGCCAAACTAATGATAGAATATGCTGACATTACCGAGGAAAACGGAGCGCTAGTAGCCCTAGATCAAGAAAAAGCATATGATAGAATCAAACACAACTATCTTCTAGAAACACTAGAATCTTTTAACCTACCACACACCTTTATAAAGACAGTAAAAGCCCTATACGCCAACGCATACACAAAAGCCCCAATAAACGGAGTCATGAGCGACCCCTTCAAGGTAACAAGAGGCGTACGTCAGGGAGATCCACTCTCATGCCTACTTTTCAATATAGCAATTGAACCATTAGCTTGCACCTTAAGAAACTCAGAAAAACTCACCGGCTACAACATACCAGGAATAACCAATAAACTAATAATCAACCTCTACGCTGACGATACGACCATCTTCCTCAATGAGTCTGATAAGTACAGCGACCTGGAAAGCATTCTAAACAACTGGTGTTTAGCCTCCGGAGTGAAATTCAACATGGAAAAAACAGAAATCATACCTATTGGCTCGAAATACCACAGAGACAGAGTCATCGCTACAAGGAAAATAAACCAAACAGATCAACCACTAGAAGATGCTATAAAAATAGCCCCAGACAGACACTCAATAAGATCCCTTGGGGCTTGGATCGGTAATAAGACAACAATGAATCCCCCTGGGAACCAATTTTGGACAAAATTAACTCCACACTGAACAGGTGGAAAAAAGGACACCCCACCTTAGATGGGAAACAACTTATAATACAAATGTTCGCAGGAGGAATGACCCAGTTTCTAACCAAGGCTCAAGGAATGCCGAAAAATATTGAAACAGCACTCACAAAGATAATTAGAAACTTCATATGGGACGACAAATGTTCCCCACCAATAAGCCTGGAACAACTACAATGCCCGAAAGAAGAAGGCGGAATCAATTTACTAGATATTAAATCAAGGAACGAGGCAATAGAAGTAACATGGATCAAGGCATACCTGGACCTATCCCCATCCCGTCCCGCCTGGACCTTCATAATAGACCTCCTATTGCATAACCTAAACCCAAACAAAGAAAGCGCAGACCCCACAAATCCTTTCCTACTATCCTGGGACCCACCGACAAGAGGACCTAGAGCAAACGCCCTACCCCTTGAAATAAAATCACTCCTAAAGACAGTGAAACAATTCAACATCAGCTTCACTCCAATCAAAATATCCAAGGACCTCAAAAAACAACTACCCACATGGTGTCACATAGGCGCGCCCAAGAAAACATACCATAAATCAAAAGATAAATGCCTACACAAATCACACAAATCACAGACCATCAAGAATATGCTGAAAATATGTAAGAGACTAACCGACATAAGAAACTTCTCTCAACCGCACTTCCCCCGAAAAGACTGCCCATGTCCACCCTGTAAGAAAGACTGCATAAACGGATGCCTAAACCTGCATAAATGCGCAGCAACAGCGTGAGAAATATTAAGCAAAATAGCCCCAAAATTCAACACAAGAACAAAACCAAAAAGAGATGAATTATCGCTGACTCACCAACGAAAAGAAAAAAATATACAAGCCCATGAATGAAGAAGAGGAGAAATCCTCTTCAATCCAACCATCACTATACAAACAAGCCTTAAAGATTGCTTCAGAATCTTTGTTGACCCAAAAAACAACTCACCAACACCAGCACACCAACCCCCAAACCCGACAAGAGGACTAAACCTAATGGAAGAAAAGATTACGATCTTTACAGATGGCTCATGCACAAACAATGGAAAAAATGACACACAAAGTGGGTGCGGAATATGGATAGGTAACAATCACCCAAAGAATATGGCAATAAAAGTCCCGGGAGAAACCCACTCAAACCAAACTGCAGAGTTATTAGCCGTCCTCATCGCCCTACAAAACGTTGAACCATACGTACCCATAACCTTCATGACAGACTCTAAATACATAATTAATAGCCTCACTAAACATCTCCCAGAATGGGAGGACATCGGGTGGATAGGCATATTGAACAGTGCCCACCTAAGAGCCACGGCATACCAACTATGAAAACAATCAGCACAAACAGGTTTCGTATGGGTCAAAGGACATAGTGGACTCAACGGAAATGACCAAGCAGACACCTTAGCCAAGGAAGGCGCAAATAAAATCGCTGACGACCACATCAACCTTCAAATCCCCAACAAATTTAACCTACAAGGAGCAAAACTATCAGCAATAACACAGGCATTAGCATATAAGGGTATAATGGGAAAGAAAACAAAACCTATAAGATGTGCAACAATGAATAATCTCGAAATAATCCGATACGCAATACAATCAATAACAGGTCATCTCGAAACCGATGCAAACATATGGCAAGGATGTAGAAATAAGGACATACCGAGAAACATACAACAGTTCATATTCAAAGCAATCCATGGCGCTCATCGAATCAGTGAATACTGGATGAACATCCCAAACTTTGAAAATCGCGCAAGATGCGCACACTGTAACGAGGATACAGAAAGCCTAGAACATATCCTATTAGAATGCCCCGACAACGCTCAATCAATAGTATGGAACTTAGCCAAAAAACTATGGCCGAGTAAACATGGACAATGGCCACAACTTACCCTAGGGATAATCTTGGGATGTGGAAACATCAATCTCCCGAACAACAGAAACAACAACGCACATAACCCACCAAACCACCGAGACCAACAACACACAAACCTAAATAAAGGTACATCAAGACTACTCCGAATCCTAATATCCGAATCTGCTCACCTAATCTGGGCACTACGTTGCGACACAACAATTAATGGAACAAGACACACACAACAATCTATAACCACCCGATGGACTTCGACAATCAATAAAAGACTACAATGTGACAGACTAACCGCAAAGAAAATAATACGCACAAAATCTTTCGAAAATATAGTATACACCACATGGTCGGACACCCTTAAAACAAACGACCCCACCCCTACGAACTGGGTTACCGCCCTTGAGGTTTTAGTGGGTATCACATTACCCAGGCCCTCTACGAACGAGGCAACCAGGTAATTACAGAGTCCCACACGCCCCATGAAAATGGGTGTGCATAAGTGCATTTTCCCTCGGACCGGGGTTCCAAGAACTCCGCTATAGTGCGTACTTGTAGAGCTAGATTTTGTCAGTTGCTACAAATACATATCACTTGTCTAAAAAAAAAAAAGTCAGGACCTTGTTCTTTGGCGCCGTCTGTGAACATTTCAGGCACTCCATGATACAATGTTGCATTCTCCACCGTGCCAACTGCATGTCCCCCTCAAGATACCATTCGATCCATCCCGCTACCACCGAACCTGGGATCTATATTCACTTCCTCTGATTTTTCATACTTCGCCCATTCTTTTCAGAAGGAGTCAAGTCTCGCTCACACATTGAAGGCAGGATCGATATGATGTCCTGCATGCCGGTTTGCACTGGGAGGCTCATGCCTATGGACATGAGGCTCAGCGTTAAAGGTATGTTTCACCGAGGAATACCGCGAGGGATATCAATTTCACGAGTATTGCTCAATATGCACTTCTTCGATGGAACCGATGACTATGTAGCTTGTCGGACTTCGAGCTCCATATCCAACTAATTTTGTTCCACCTGCCCGGTACAATTCTCTCTCAAGCAAGCGAATATCCGCGACTCTGCACAACAATATGCTCCGTGTTTGGTTGGGCCCACCAGCCTTTTCCTCGTTCTGCCTTTGGAATGAGGATTGTTCTGTCACAGGACTCGCTGGCAACATGGCCTCTGCCGGGGGACCACAAGAACGATTGCACCGTTGCTATAATCCGTCCAAACGCCTTCAATAATTTCTCCGTCGGTATTCCAGCGCTGAACGCTGCTGTCCGCCCTCCTGCGCGCAATCGTCTTGCTGTTCGGTGGCAACGTCAATGCATATATGTTACCGTCCTCGTCTCTCCAACAATTCATATGTTGCAATCCCAATTCCGCATCGTTTCCCACAAACAACTTGCGATGTGGACGCTGTCAGATCTCTTATCCTTTTGGCTACAGTAAAGGCGACAGCGGACTTTCCTACGCCCGCGGTGCCATGGAGCCAAATGTGTTGGTTCTTCTCTGGGTTATCTGTAGACATCCGTAGATATGGTTGAGAAGGCGCAGTCGGGTACCGTCCAGACATTTCGGATGGGGCAGGCGTTCACGAGAGTCGTATACAGCGCCATGCACAGCAACCTGGAAAAGCTTGTCCCAAGCTCTTTCATTAGCTAATGACGCACAAAGTCAGAACGAGAAAAGGGATAAGACTTGATGAAGATACTGACATAGTTCCGAGGAACTCATTGGCCAAGGAAAGCAGGTAGGGCAAGGAAACGCTCGTCTGATTGCAGTACATGAGGCTGTGGCCTTACGTTAACCATACAGGATTGGCAGTCTTGGCTGACCGAATTAAACGACCAAGGAGATGATTTGGACAAGTTGAGAATTATCATTTCGCACATCAGAGAAACTGTCGCAGACTCCGCTAAGCATCGTGCTTTAAGACACTGTACAGGGCGGCGGTACTCACAGATACTTCGTCAGGTCCACTACCTCTCGAGACCCATACATATCTTCCTGGAACCTCATGTGTTGCGCTGGAATAACAACCAAGGGTTGCCTTGGGATTGATCTCACATCATTGCCCTGCCAAGAGTTTAACCACGCTCATACAACTTGCACAAGGAACAATGGATGACGATGAACTGGAAGAAGTCGGGCGCACTGATATGACTTAAAATCGCTTCAATACAAGTATCTTGACATGTAAGGCAACTCAGATGCATTGATCAGTTGGTCGATACCTCAATAGTAATATCCACGCACGCTTCCTAGTAGTTGACAACATTGAATTCGGTGTTGTTTGTCAAAACTTTAGAAACAAACGATTGCGTGAAATCAAAATCTTCTTTGGCGTGTCAGTGAACATTTCATTGTAAACACTGCCTCGAATTCCTGCAGTGCAGCTGGTGTTGCGTCCTTCTGATAGTCATCTGTTCACTACTAACCCCCTGATATCCAGGCATCACTGCACCCACATATGACATCAGTTGATGTTTACTCACACGTTTATGCACACTTATCTTATATTCCATGCTTTCCTGCCTCAAAGTACAGTGTGATCACCGTGGTTGTTGCGTCATCTTTCCAATCTGTTGTGTAATGTGGTCTGACCATCAACGTCAGAGGCACCCTTCGATGATCACCTATTGAAATGTGAAATTTGAACGACCCCAGGTGTGAGTGCGATTGGCGGTTCTTAAATGCCATTCATAGCTTGGATTCGGTCGGTTCCCTCCTGTATACATCCTCCCGTATTAATCATGCTACAGCTGTCTGATATGTTGGCGCGTCGGCTCCCATTCTTGGACATGTGCGCCATGCGTACTTCGTTTCCTCTGTGCCTCGCCATACGAGTCCCATCAGCTACTATACAGTACCATATGTCTTTCACCATCGTTACAAGATTCTTGATCGTTATGTAATTCGTCATACATATATGTCGTCTTTTTGCCGTTTCACCTCAGCGTTCTTTGCTCTCGCTGAGGTATGACTCTTGTTATTGCTCATACAGTACACACACTGATACACTACCTAGACTAAAGGCTCTGTCCCTCTAGGTACATAATATCATTAGCGTTCTTTGCTCTCGCTGAGACTAAAGGCTCTGTCCCTCTAGTCTATCAGGTTATGAGCCCTGAGCTCTAACACAGCTCAGACGACTTAGACTAACGGACTTAGGGCCAATCCAGCGATAACGAATTCACTTAACGAGTGAAACTTTTAAGCTTCCGATCTTTCCTCGAAAGTCGAGACCCTGTCGTCACGCCATGGGGAAATACGATCATATCACCGAGCTAACCGGCCCAGATGACTTCCCGAGTTGGCGTCGTGGCGTCACCCTTGCTCTGCAGGGAGAAGGCCTTTGGAATCATTGCAGTACCGGCATCGATCCCTTCGACTTTGCCAACTATGCTTCCGCAATGCCCGCACCTGTATCAGCATCAGCACCTACAGCCACGGAGAAGAAGGAAATGATCGACTGGATCAAAGAGGATGCACAAGCAAAGGGCATCATAGGCCGTCGACTCTCCCCCGTTGTTCAGACACTCCTAGACGAAGCTTTAACAGCTCGTCAGCAGTGGAAAACCCTCGCCGAGCACTTCGGTCGCTTGGACGTCACCTCGCAGTTCGAGTTGCGAGAACAGCTCTTCAACGAAAAGCTGAAGGATGTGGACGATGCGTCAAGGTACATCGGCGTCTTCAAAAGTGGGCGTCAACGATTTGCCGAAATGGGAGTCACCGTGACTGAGGACGAAGCCATCTTCCTCCTACTGCACGGGCTCCCTAAGACGACCGACTGGCTAGTGTACAAAAGACTCACCATCGGGCAGTACAACACTCTGAGTACTCCCTCACCGTCGTCCACCACTACACCTCCTGCCCCTCCCACACGTCTCACTTTCACCCAAGTCGCCTCGTCACTCTCGGAAGAGGCCAATCGACTACGCGGGGAACGACAGCTCGCTCGCCCGGGCTCAGAATACGCTAACGCTGCCACATCTTCCTCCTCCTCTGCCGAAACGAAGGTTAATCCCAAGACGGGCATGCGGATTCATAGGAGCAACCCTAAGGGGGTGGCTTGTGAGAACAGCGCGTGCTCTGGTCTCCCTCGGTCACTTACCCATGATCTTGAGCACTGTCTTCAGCAGGGCGGTGGTATGGAAAGCAAAGCCCCGTGGGGGCGCACTGGCAAGAAGGCTAAGAAAGAGATTTCAGCCACTGCAGACGGTAACTCACCTACACAGTCCAAACCCGCGCCTTCCAACCCAGAGACCACCACCACGAGCAGTTCTCCTCGTGAACTCGCCTGCGCGATCATCGAGGAATTCGACGATGAAGCCTTCCCCAGTGCCGAGGACATTGCCTGCATCGCAGCGCAAAGTCTCTCGACCATCCTCAACTCAGGAACAACCTCGACCTTGATCACCGATCGTGAGTACTTCTGGACGTATTCCAATGACTCACGCACCGTGGTGAAAACTGCAAACCACGGGAAACTGCCCACCATGGGTCGAGGCGATTGCGTCGCTGACCTGAGCGTCAATGGTCAAGTCTTCCGTCTGAGGCTTTCAGACTGCCTTCACGCACCTGGAGCCCTCGTCAATCTGCTGTCTGTTGGACGCATGTTGAAGAAAGGCTGGGCCTGCAACTTCACGCCGTTTCCTCCACGCGTGCAACTCGTTTACAACAACGATGTTCTGGGTGACATTCCCATGACCGGGAACTTGTTCTTCATTGACTTAAGGTTCATCCACCCCAACGCCCAGGCCACTCCATCACCACTAAATGAAATGTCAGCATTTGCACAGGTACCACTCTCGTGGGACCTGTGGCACGCACGCTTGGGTCACGTGGGCGGGGACGCAGTCAAACGACTTCCTCTCTTTGCTAAGGGCATCAAAGTCAGTACACAGACCCCACTACGCAAGTGTGAACCTTGCATCGTCGCAAAACACCCCAGGAAGCCATACCCACCCTCCAACGAGCCTCGCGCCGCTCACATGCTGGATCTCATCCATTCCGATCTCTGCGGACCATTCCCAACCATCACTCCCCACGGAAAACAGTACTTCATCCTGTTCCTTGACGACCACACTAATCTCCTCAATCTCCAATTGCTCGCAACTAAAGACCAAGCTTTGGAAGCTTGGGGGATCATCAAGGCTCGCTGGGAGAACCACTCCGGACGTACCATCAAAACGTTTCAATCGGACAATGGTGGGGAATTCCTGAGTGCAGCATTCACTCGCGCACTCCAGGATGCTGGCATAGTACGGCAGCTCTCTGCGCCATATGCGCATCAGCAGAATGGTAAGGCCGAACGGGCAATTCGCACCATCGAAGGACGTCTCCTGGCGATGCTGGAGACTTCAGCCCTCCCCTCCAGTCTATGGGGCGAGGCGGCACTCACCGCGTGTTACCTCTGGAACAGGACAGAGTCGTCCACTCTTCCCCCCGGCACCACACCCTACGAGCTCGTCAATGGCAAGCAGCCAGACCTGTCTCACCTCAGGGTATTCGGAGCTCGCTGCTTCGCCCGCATCCCCACTGAGTTGCAGGTTAAGTTAGGCCCACACTCACGTCACGCGACCTTCGTTGGGTACCCTGAGGGGACCAAAGGGTATCGACTCAGGGACAAGGACACCGGGGCTTTCTTTGCGGCCCGGGACGTCATTTTTGACGAGAACATGCCGTCTGTCGCCCACCACCATGAGTCTGATGACGAGGAGGACTTGCACGATGACTCACCCTTCCCTGAAGCGACACAGCACTCCATTCCCCTTCCTCAGCCTTCCTCAGCTCCATCGACTGCTCCGCCACCACCACCTCGTCGTTCGTCCCGTCCACGTGTCCTCACCGAGGCTGGCCAAGCCTTTGCAGATGGCGTGGCTGCCTCACGTGCTTGCCGTAACGCTCGAGCTAGGATCACGAGCGAGGGGGTGCCTGCGAGCGAGGGGGTGCCAGCACCTGAGGGGGTGTTGCACCCTGTTGTTGAAGAGGTGGCAGAAGAAGGCGACGAAGACCTTACGCAGGTCGAGCCCAACGTGGACGTCCCGGAGGTGTACGCGAACGTAGTCATTGAGGAACAGGCCAACATCTCCATCCGCAGCGACAAAAGGCGCAATCCTTCCAGCGCGGATTATGACATGAAGATCCCGCCTGCAACCTACAACGAGGCTGTCCTTCGTCCAGACCGGGACCTGTGGCTGGCGGCTATGAAAAAGGAGTTAGGCATCATGAAGGAGATGTCTGTATACAGGCTGTCCACGCTACCTCCAGGTCGCAAGGCCATCGGCAATCGATGGGTGTTGGAGTTCAAGGACAACAACAAAGGTGGTCCCACTCACAAAGCTCGCCTCGTCGCCCAGGGCTTTTCACAGATCCCCGGGGTCGACTACGGAGCAACATTCGCTCCCGTACTCAAGACGGCATCCGTCCGCCTCATCGCTGCCATCGCTTGCAAGAACAACTGGGACCTCGACAGTTTCGATGCAAAACGCGCGTTCCTGTGGGGCATCCTCAAGGAGGAGATCTTCATGCGCCAACCAAAGGGGTTTGAGGAGGGCGATTGGAAGCTGTTGGTGTGGCTGATGCTGAGGACCATATACGGACTCAAGCAGTCCGCAATGGAGTGGTATGAGCAAGTGAGGGCAGTTATGGAGGAACTGGGTTTCGATAGGTGCGCAGTTGATCACGCTGTGTTCACATATGATCGCATCAACAACACCACTGCTCGTCGCATCATTTGTATCATTGGCTTCCACGTGGATGACGGACTCGGAACCTCCAACTCACCCGTCTTCCTTAAGCGGGTGAAGGCCAAGATCGACGAACGCTTCGGCATCAAAGATCTCGGTGCAGTCACCAAGTTCCTCGGCATCCAGTTCGAACGTCACCGCGCGACACGTCGTCTTTGGTTACACCAAGGTGAATACATCACATACCTCCTCGACGAGTACGGGATGCTTGACTGCAACCCCGTTACTCTCCCGCTTGACGCCTCCCATCCATTCGGAAAACCCAGCGACACATACGACACCGTCCTCAACCTACCCTCGCGGTACCGAAAAATAGTGGGGGAGCTCCTCTACTTAGCGATCTGCACACGCCCCGATATCTCTTTCGCCGTTAACTCCCTCGCCCAATACAACGCGAACCCCACAGCCTCACACTTTGCTGCAGCAAAACGGCTGCTTCGCTACATCGCAGGGACCGTCAATCTACGCATGTCGTATGGTGGAGATCGCGCAGATGAGGGCTTACATGCGTATTGCGACGCGGATTGGGCAGGTAACCCCGAGGATAGGTTATCCATCTCTGGATATGCGTGGTTCTACGCGGGAGGCATCATCGCTCACGCTTCCAAGAAGCAGTCCACACAGGCACTCTCGTCGACAGAGGCAGAGTACATGGCAATCACTCACACCATTCAGGATGGTCTATGGCTCCGCTCGATGTTCAGCGAACTCCACATCACCCTCCCTACGCCAATCGTCATCCATATCGATAACACGGGGGCAATCTCCCTCTCGAAGGAAGCCAAGAATCACATTCGTTCCAAACATATCGACGTACGCTACCATTTCATTCGTCGACACATCGAGCACGGCACCTTCCTCCCTCGTTGGCTCCCGTCGCATCGAAACACTGCCGATATCCTCACGAAAGCACTCCCTCGTCCTCTGTTCCTCAAACATGTCATCGGTCTTCAACTTGCACCTCGGTGAGGGGGTGTGTTGGCGCGTCGGCTCCCATTCTTGGACATGTGCGCCATGCGTACTTCGTTTCCTCTGTGCCTCGCCATACGAGTCCCATCAGCTACTATACAGTACCATATGTCTTTCACCATCGTTACAAGATTCTTGATCGTTATGTAATTCGTCATACATATATGTCGTCTTTTTGCCGTTTCACCTCAGCGTTCTTTGCTCTCGCTGAGGTATGACTCTTGTTATTGCTCGTACAGTACACACACTGATACACTACCTAGACTAAAGGCTCTGTCCCTCTAGGTACATAATATCATTAGCGTTCTTTGCTCTCGCTGAGACTAAAGGCTCTGTCCCTCTAGTCTATCATGATATGCTCATTTTTGACAACGCGCAGCTCGTCCTTGGTGCTGCGGCTTGTCTTGGGGTACTTATATTAGGACTGAGTGCTTACCTTCCCAAATCAGGGAGTGGGCTTCCTCTTCCACCTTCCCCTCCCACCTCGAGATTTCTGGGATACTTCCTACCCCCTACAAGTGAAGCTTTGTGATCTTTGCAGTGCTTGGTAGTGCTAACCGCTCATCAGCCATTTCTTACGGTAGCCGGATGGATCGGCGAGTATGGTCGTGGCCTCTGATTACCATTCGCTCAGAACCTGAAAAATCTCTATTATTGCCCGTCACAACGTGAGTTCCTCCAAGCCGAGTTGTCATGTCTAGGCTCAGTATTTTGCAGGCCATCGTAGATATCATGGAGAAGCAGGGCGGGTCCCTAGTTGATCATCCTCGCTTCGTTGCTGGAGAAATTCTTAGTGGCGAACTGTCCATCATTTTTGCACCCGCTGGGAGTAGGTGGCGTCGGATGCGTAGGTTCGTTCGTTTCCCACGATACTGCACGGAAGAGCCCCAAACTTATTTTGCGATGTGATATCGAGCACTTAATACACATCTCCAGCATAAATCGGCTGAGGAATATCAGCCCCTGCAAATATCGCACGCAAAGAACTTGGTCTTCGACATTCTTGAGGATCCAGCCAACTTCCAGAACCATGCAGCAACGTACGTACTGTCCCTAGGTTTGGGCTATCATAGTGCATTGCTTACAGGTATTGTGAAGCTATGTTGTGACGACGATTACGAAAATTGTGTATGGGAAGGCTACGCCCACGTCTGCCACTGATCCGGAAGTCACCCAAGTGTGCGAACGCTTCATACAGTCCTGCGCCACCCTAGCGCTTACCTGGTGGACACCATCCCATGGCTCCGATACCTACCTTGGTATGGCCAAGAATTGAAACGGGAGTTTAAGAGGAATAGCCAGCTCTACACCGATCAAATCAATCGCGTGAAACAGCAAATAGTACGCATTACCCTGCCAATCTTCACATGAAGTCTGAATTGTTCCACAGCAGAGCCGTCGGTCCTTCATTCGCAAAATATATGCTAGATAATGTCCAACTCCACGACTTGACAGACACAGAGATGGCTTTTCTTGCTGGTACCTATTTTACAGCTGGATCTGATACGGTGAGGTGTCTTGTGTCTTATTTCCGATGATGTGTAATTGAAACCAGGTAGCAATATGCACGATGCTCATGGCGGCCGCATGTTTCCCCGAGGAGTAGGCTAAAGTCCAGGTCGAGATTGATGCAGTCGTAGGAAGGAACCGAGGTAACTTTGGTTCATATTGCAAGTCTCTTAATTTGAAAGGTTGTCTCCACTACAGTACCGACCTTCACTGACAAGCAGTCCCTCCATCGTCTTCACGCCTTCATCTCTGCAGATGCTTTGAGATGAAAATCGCTGATTCGGGATGAGCTGAGGCGCATGATGCAGAATTATCCTCAAGCACGGTCTCGCACACTTACGGATATCTGTTTTGTCAATTTCCAGTTAGCTAGATCGCATGTGCCGTCCGTACGTCTGGTTTCATGAACGAGATCGGTCAAGTACGAAATGTAACTTGGCTATCCTTCATCATGATCATATGATACCCACAAATGCTGGGTCTGTACCTCATCGTCAGGAATGACAGCCAATCAAAGGAGATGTCGCCTGGTTAGCAGGTGTTGATGTTATCGAACAGCTGTGGTAACCATCTCTCATCGTTCCTCATCCAAGCCAGTGGGTGTCCTGTTTATGAAGCCAAATGGATGTCCATGGTCAAAGCTCGTTCCCAAACGCATGTTCTACGCTGCATGTCATAAACTGGCGAGCTGTTGCGGGGCCACGAGCCGGGGTATAGGCAAAACTCCCTAGTAAGAGTTCCTATGAAGCTACGATGGTCCATGGCTTCAACCACTGGTAATCGAGCTCGCGGTGTATTTCACAGTATAAACAATACAAACCGCTGAAAATGATGCGCACAGAGAAATTGAACCATTCTACACGAGTCTGATTGTCTATATGTCATGGGGAAAGGATAATCGAGAATGTTGAAGCTAGTAATATGACGGGTCGAATGCCCTGCGAAGTCCATCGATGAAAGGGCATGCGGATCAGCAGGGTGCAACGCGAACAAAAGAGCTTGTAACAGCGCGCACACGATCGAGGAGGGTAATGAGTTGCATCTTCTGGGTACATGCTCCCCATATCACAAGCTCCCTAAGCTTCCTTGGCGGCTTCGCGACGGCTCTATCATCTGATGTAGATCTAAACACCTCCGCAGGTACATCATCCCACTCACAGTGCACCCCGTCCAGTGCGAGCGCTTCTACATCTTCAAACTCTCCCATAAACCTGATCATACCCAGCGTCGTCCTGAAATCTCATGCCCGCAGCATGAACCCCCATATGCCATGTATCCCGAGGCTTTGACGACAGATGCTCCCATGAAATGCGCTTGGCTTCGATAGTGGAGATTGAATGTTGAGGAGCAAGCCAGCTAGGGTTGCAAGGCTGCGTTAAGCCATGTTACGACAAACCTCCCGATTCACGAATGAAGAGGTGTTGGACGTGCGGAGCAAAACTCGGTGGGGCGGTTCCATGCCCTGAGGCGTGATGTCGCAATAATTCGACGAACGTATTCCCTCTTCATCCATCTCCGGGTCATGCGTATCTTCCCAGGCTACATATAGCTAGAGTCTGCTCATGAGAGAGCAATTGCAGATTTCTACAAGATTGGACTGATCGTAGATGTCCATTATGGTTTAAAGGTCGTGATGGACAATTCCTTGATGCTGAAGACGCCAGATACCGGCAACCTAATTGTCGAATCAGAATATAGGACGAGATCATATGAAGAACACTTGCAAGATCCGCTGTTTAAACCCGCGCTTCATCAACTGTGAGATCCTGATACAGACGATTGCAAACCGAGTCATGAACGTCGCCTCCTTGATCGAACACCTGCAAGCGAGCGTAAGCCAACCCCAATCATATCATGTACGGTAACTCACGAGAGCTATATCGAGACACCGTTCAGCTGTGAAACCTGCCTCAACTTCCACACAATGACAATTGCCCATAACCCACTTCAGGGCATCCGACTTGACTCAAAATCAAAATCGAAACAGGTTTATGAAGGTCGCAGCCGGCACATCAATTGCGTGCAGCCCTAGATTAAAGAGCGACTGAGATATGTGCTGTTGCTGTACCGTTATCACCGTGGAACTGGAACTACACAATGATGCTCAATGAAGCATAAGATAAAAGCAAAAACGAATCAAACTCACTTTGAAGTCGAGCGAGGATCCCGGTGGGTGGCATGACATGCACGTTCGTGAGCCCACGCTTGTTGAATCTCGCAAACGAGTGGAAAGCGATGCAATATGCAATGATAAGATGAATGCTAGGAATTGAATGTCAACGAACAGGCTTAAGAACGAATAGTGTTTGCATCAAACCTATACACTCAGAGCTGAGCACATGCATCCTTGGCCTTATCGACAACGTCACTGAAGCAACTCGCACTCTCCTACCAGGGTTGCAGTCCCAGTGAGTGAAGGGTGCCGTTTCGGCAAGCATAAAAGGGTGAGATTCAACAAGGGCTGGTCGGAGACGGGTTATGGAATCGCACAGAAGTATAGTAGGCCTCAGCTTTCAATGTTGATGTGTCGAGCAATTACGAGTCCTTCGGGGAGAGATGAATCGAATTAGCTATGCACCAAGTTGAATAGTCGAGTAGATATCGCTCACCATACTCTCATCCTAAATCATCGTCCTACACCCTCTTTGCCCATTGAGTTTAGGAGAGGTCCAGACATACATTACACGCGAACATGAGCACCTCCTCATAGGCGGGTGTTGACTGCGTGCAAGGGTATGAGCGGAGTACGTCAAGAGAGGGTAGATGAATATCTGGAGAGACGAAGTTAGGAATGGAATCGGAAGATGCGAGCTCGTGTTTTCAGAGTATGTAACACTCATGAATATAGCGATATAAAACGACCAGCAAAATCAAACATCAAAGTCCTTGCAAGAAAAGAAAGAAAGAACTTGGAAGAACAAAAAGCGGCTCACACAAACATCCCACATCCCAGGCAGCGTGCACCTCGCTCTCATACAAGCTATACCTGCCAGGGGCGAGATGAAGGTTGACGTCGATCCCAGACCCAAGTACGGGCGACATTGGCGAGTTTGCAGATCTGCGAGGAGAGGTGTGAGTTGGTGTTTTATTTATGCGTCGAGTGAGAACAGAAGTAAAAAAAATTGGGAAGGGAAGTTGTGGGGTTGACACATGCAACGAGAACGAGAAAACAGAATATAACCGCCCGAGAAGCAAAGATAAAATATCGAAACACAAAAGTTAAAAAACCGATCCAAACGATCGCACATGAAAGACAAAAGGACTGATCACAACGGCTACTAGTAAGTACCAAACATAGAAGCAGATCCAAGGGACAGAAACAATTTGAACAGCCGATGCACAAATCTATCAAAAACTCGCCCATCTGCTCCGATCCCTCATAGAGAGCATGGAATGGTAAAATGGGAAATATACCACTCACCTGTCATAAGATCTCATCCCTTGCGCATCTTTTCCGATTCCACTCGCGTATCACAAGACTGCAAACACCACGCCGAGCACGATCAAACCAAGTCATAGTCGCTCGCGGGTGGAGTGCTATTCAAAGTCGAAGCTGAAATGGAGTTGTGGAAGGCAGCACTGGACCAATGAGACCACCCACAAAACACGCGAACAAGGGGAGGGACCGGGGAACAGTGTCATTTGCGAAGGTGGAGGTGAAAATGGAGGGTGGTTCGTACGCACTGTGTCTGATTTGCTGGTGTCTATGGGTGTATGGGAGGGACCATCTGTGGTGATCGTGGCCATTGATAACGTAGTACTTGGACGGGATGGTCCTGAGGAGTCGTTCGTTAAACAGGCTGTGCGCTCAACCTTCATATGCCTTCTGCACGCGCTCTCTCCAGATGCGCCATCATAAACAAGGTACGGGGAATGGGTGTGGGGTGTAGTGGGAGCATGTGTCAAAAGGCAAACGAAGAGTTCGAACAAAGGTTTCAAATGATGAAAGCCATCCTCGTATCACAGTAGACGGGTAGACATATAGTGGTCGGTATTTTCAAACGCTACAAGTGAAGTTAGCTGTGAAGTTGTTATGTAACAGGAAGAAAAGACGTGCCTGCCAGACAACGGTGCAAATTGCAGTACCAATACACATTCAAGCCCCCTATAGCTAGAGTGCAACACAAGGAACCGACAGTCACATGTTCAGGAAGTTCGCTTATGCAATCCACACTGGCTCGAGTGCACACTGCAGTTGCCTCCTGTTGGTTGTCAATTAAAATCTGTCAGCTACGTTTCACCTACAAACTGTCTCAGACTAGTCTCACCACCCACGTATAATATCAGTTGGTGCTTGCTCACACGATTATGCACCCTTATACTCCGTGCTTTCCCTCTCATGCCTCAAAGTACATTGCGATCACTGTGGTTGTTGCATCGTCTTACCAATCCGTGGCTAGTGTAAGGTGGTCTGGCCATCGACGTCAGAGGTACCCTTCGACGATCAGTTGTCGAAACGTGATATTTCAACGACTCCAGGCCGAGGTGTGAGTGCGATTGGTGGTTTTTAAAAATGTCATTCATAGCTTGGTTTCAATTTGTTCCCTCCTGTCCTCACATATCAATCATGGTACAGCTGCCTGATATGCTCATTTCTGACAATGCGCAGCTCGTCCTCGGTGCTGCGACTTGTCTTGCGTTACTTATATTAGGACTGAGTTATTACTTTCCTAAATCAGGGAGTGGGCTTCCTCTTCCACCTTCCCCTCCCACTTCGAGATTTCTGGGACACTTCCTACCCCTTACAAGTAAAGCTTCGTGTTTTACGCCGTGCTTGGTAATGCTAACTGCTCATCAGCCCATTTCTTACGGTAGCCGGATGGATCGACAAGTATGGTCGCGGCCTCTGATCACCATTCACTCAGGAACTGAGAAATCGTTATTATTGGCCGTCACAACGTTAGTCCCTCCAAGCCAAGTTGTCATGTCTAAGCTCAATATATTGCAGGCCGTTGTAGATATCATGGAGAAGCAGGGGCGGGTCCCTAGTTGATCACCCTCGCTTCGTTGATACTGGAGAAACCCTTAAGGGCGAACTGTCCATCATCTTTACACCCGCCGGGAGTAGGTGGCGTCGGATGCGTAGGTTTGTTCATTTCCCACGATACTGCACGAATAGGAATGGCCCCAAACTTATTTTACGATGTGATATAGAGCACTTAATACACGTCTCCAGCATAAATCAGCTGAGGAATATCAGCCCCTGCAGATATCGCACGCAAAGACCACGGTTTTCGTCATTCTTGATGATCCAGCCAACTTCCAGAACGATGCGGCAACGTACGCACTGTCCCTAGGTTCGGGCTATCATAGTGCACTGCTTACAGGTATTGTGAAGCTATGTTGCGATGACGATTACGAAAATTGCGTATGGGAAGGCTACGCCCACATTTGCCACTGATCCGGAAGTCATCCAAGTTCGCGAACACCTACGAATGCTTCGTACAGTCCTGCACCACCTTAGCGCTTACCTAGTGGACACAATCCCATACCTACCTCGGTATGGCCAAGAATTGAAACGGGAGCCTAAGAGGAATAGCCAGCTCTACACCGATCAACTCAATCGCATGAAACAGCAAATAGTACACATTACCCTGCCAATCTTTACATGAAGTCTGAATTGTTCCACGGCAGAGCCATCGGCCCTTATTCGCAAAATATATGCTAGACAATGTCCAACTCCACGGCTTGACAGAGGCGAAGATGGCTCTTATTGCTGGTACCTATTTCACAGCTGGATCTGATGCGGTGAGGTGTCTTGTGTCTTATTTCCGACAATGTGTAATTGAAACTAGGTATCAGACGGCTGTGGCAATATGCACGATGCTCATGGCAGCCACATGTTTCCCCGAGGAGCAGGCTAAAGTCTAGGCCGAGATTGATGCAGTCATAGGAAGGAACCCAGGTAGCTTTGGTTCATATTGCAAGTTTCTTGATCTCAAGGATGTCTCCACTACAGTACTGACCTTCGCTGA
Source organism: Suillus lakei (assembly GCA_016628065.1). Lineage (NCBI taxonomy): Eukaryota > Fungi > Basidiomycota > Agaricomycetes > Boletales > Suillaceae > Suillus > Suillus lakei. The sequence continues at coordinate 19,846 of JABBWA010000430.1, forward strand.
TAATGAATCCCTTCCTTATCTTGTCGCCTTCATCACTGAGGCTTTAAGACGGAGACCGCTGATTCCTGGTGGTGGGTACCCTCGCTCTTGGCTTTGTACCTGAATTTTACGACGTTCACATGGCAGGGACTCGACTTGTCTGATATCTCTCGCGTGGGGGCAAACTAGCAAGGTAGGCGGATTTTTATATCTCCCAGGCATCATGGACTCGGATTCCCTGAGACAGCGCTAATTGTCCATTCACAGACTCATTCAGCTATACAGCATTTCGGCTCGTTGGGTGTTCACGATCCCAACTAATGATCCCCTTTACCCATTTCTAATCATCCTAGCATGGTGGATCGTGTTTCAGTGCATAAACGCAGGGTCAGAATAGCTTCTCGCGCCCCCACCACCTGTACCTCTGATATAAATTGCAATTAATAAGCTTGTTAATTATGTAACCGCTGTTAATAATTATTGAATTTTTCACCCTAATAGGACGGAAGCAAGTGAACAACATAGCCTGAACCATGCATCAACCATGCAGTAGGTTAGGTCTTCGAACCAGCACCCGCAACTTACAAAAGCCCTGCATTAAAATCACGGTGGTGTGCTTACTTCCTCCACTATCATACCACCCACCTAATTCAATACAGGCTCTGGTACCTCATGGATTGTCCCTCCAATCAACAAAACCAAGATCCGCCTCAGTCTGCAATGCCACTTCATATGCAGCAACGGATGGGCAATCCAAACATGAGGGCACCAACCCCAAAGGTACCTACCCTCACAGAACTGATTCAACGGAGGGAGAAACAGCAATCAGACATAAATAACATGGAGCAACATATCCGAACCGTACTCGCGCAAACGGGAGGTGTCCTCGATGAAGCATGGACAGCGAAGTTGGGACAGATGCACGCAGACATCCACAAGCGCAAGACTGCCTTCCTCAGACTCAACCAAGTTATTCAGTCGGGAGGCATTCTACCACCGCGTCAGGCGCAGTTCGCACATGCAGTGTCCGTCATTGAAAACACGAAACAAGTATTCTCATCCCGTGGTTCGTCATGTCCATATTCTCGCCCCTGATTCTAACCTGCTGTGCAGGACTACCCAGGATGCAGACGTGCACAGTGCCCCCCGAACAACGAATAGAGTACAACCAGCTACTGGATCAGTTGGAGAAGATGACTCGGGACCTTGACGGCAGACTACCGATGTACTGGATTGTTCTAGGATCAGATGATACGATTCGCAGGCTTGTTGCAATCGTAAGTGCCTTTCGCGTGTCTGCATCTTGTCGCATTAAGTGCATTTTCTTGCCAGGTGTTAATGGTGGCACATCAACGGGTCCGTTTTCTAACGGGGTCACCACAAGTCTTAATCGGTCTTCGTATTCTAAAGTCCATGTATAACCAAGTACAAAAGGCAAACGAGGAGTTTGAACAAAGGTTGCAAACAATGAAAGCCGTCCACGCATCGCGGCAAATGGGTGGACTTTGAGGTCCTCATGTAAATCAACCGCCGCCACCTCTTTCCCAGTCACGGCTCACGCTCCCCAAATCCTCCAACCTCCCCCTCCTATAGGCCGTCATCCCTCCACAAACCAGTCCCACCCACCTTCGCATCCCCAGCCATCCCAGCCTATAGTCAATACACCCCTCAGCTTACCAAAGTGGAAAGCTCGTCTAGACAAGTGGTCGGACAAGATACGCGCAGAGACAAACGACGTCATATCCTTTTTAATTGTCTCTTGCATTGCTTCCCTCACTCTACATTGGGTTGTCAACGTCATTTGTCCCCACGTCGGCATTGGCATCGTGCCCATCTGTATCAGTATATTACTGGGTATCTTTGGGGTAACTGTCATACACATGACGATTGGAGGTGATCTAGAGATGACATCTGCTGCGGTTTTCCATCTCATTTCGTGGCGTAACTTCTTCTCGTTATCCGCAGTGGTGGTAGGAGTCCTCATACCGGTGGGTTTGCACCACTATTTCAAACACGAGATTGCTTCTGTGGCCGACGTGGCACAAGGAGGGTTGGAAGAAGAGTTATCTGAAGACAGTGAGGCTCACATTCTGGTGGTAGATCCAGGAGCAGCATCATTGGTTGAGCTTTCCGACGAAGAGATGTGAAGACGAAGATCTAGAAGCAGGGCCAGGTAGACCCATTCACTTCCTATGGCATGATGGTGCACTGGTTCCGCTGTATGTATTGGTGTTCTTACTGTTTTCTCCGCATGCCTCTTGGAGTTTTATATTTAGATTGTATCTGGACCGTACGAGTCATGATACTTACATATGCCATTATCTGCTTACCAGACAGATTGCTGGATCTCATGCGAAGATTTTGAAGTGTTTGGACATTAATATTGTTGTGACATAGCCGCTTGCGATGCACCATTGTACATATCGATGTATCATATCACAACCAATTCCTCCCCCTACAGGTCCCTGAGATATTTGAGTGCGGATTATGGTTCAATTTCAGCCGCGATATGCGGTCTGAACACTAATATTTGAAGGCATTGCTACTAAGTACACAGCCAGACAGCTGGGTTCACTAGCGGCTGGCCCATTGAGAGCCGATGAAAACAGGAAACGGCGCCAAATGGAACCCCTCGACGTATTCGGCGACTTACCGGAAGATGGTGCTACTTGGTCAAAACGTTCGTAAGCTGTCAGTAAAGGGCTTCCAACGTTGTACTCTCCATTGGGTCTCCAACGATCATGCCATCATCCAGACGGATGAGCGCATATGCCGCAGCCAAGCGTAGGGTGGTATCCTTGCCGGTGTCCTTGACGTCCACAAACTTCGGTTTGTCTGACTCGCTGGAATTGTTCAAATATTAGCGGGGTCGTGACATTAGATAGAAGATACCAACTCGATGCCAGTGACCCCCTCTAGAATGCGGTAATCATTCCCGTTTTGTCGAAGCAACAGATATCGACGCGACCAGCAGACAGGATATGGCGTGGCTCGGTGCAGCATATGGCTGATGAAAATAGTAAGGCCCATTATCACGAAAAATGGAACTTGATGTACCAAACCTTAATAGAGTAACCGAGGACGCATTCACGGCCAAAGAAAGCTCCATGGACAATTCTGGGGGGATGACGCTCGTGATCATAAGTACGCAGTCTAGCCGGAGCTTAAACTTTTTTAGATCGCGCTCGATGCCCAATGTATGCTCGTCATTAGCCGCACTGTACGCAAGAGATGACATGTCTGACACGTACCCTCCGCCCAAACATACCAACCAGCGGCGATCGCGAGGATGAGCAAAAATCCGATGGACAGGAACGGGTAAGATCTAGAACGGCGAGATTTTCAACGATAGCTTTGCATACATCACTCCGGACGGAGGGGAAATTCCTGGCCAGCTGATAGGCGAGCATCGCAAAGACGTACGCAGTCGTGCAGCGGTTCGTGGTCGTACGCGAGAAAAAGAACGTTCCCGCCAGCCGTGTTTCAACCGTCGTCTCTTCTGACTCTTTCAGATCTCTCATCCTTTCGGCTACGGTAAAGGTGGCAGCAGACTTTCCTACGCCCGCCATTCCATCGAGCCAAATGTGCTGGCTCTTCTCTGGGTTGTCTAAAAATCCGTAGATGTGGTTGAGAAGGCGCAGTCGGGTCCCTCTTCCATTGTTTGTTGGCTGATGATGCACAAATTCAGGACGAGAAAGGGGATAAGACTTGATGAAGATACTGACGTGGTTCCAAGAAACTCACTGCTTTTTGACCTATAAGCATCGTGAAGTTCAACATATGGGACAACGGTACTCACAGATACTTTGTCCAGTCTGCCATCTCTAGACCCAGACGTGTTGCGCTGGAATAACAACCAAGGGTTGCTTTAGAAATGATGTCAAGTTCTTTGTCTTGCCCAGAGCTTAACCATGCCTGTACAAGGAGTAGCTGATGACAATAAACTAGAAGAAGTCAGACGCCTGGCGCCCTGAGCGAGTGGAGTTTCAAAAATAGCTCGGTGTGAGTTGAGTACTAAGAGAAACACACGAGCACCCGTCCAATAAATTTGAAATAAAACATGCAACTCACTTCGAGGGGCAGGACCAGATACAAGAGGAGGATGAGCAATGAGCGTTAGGAAGGACGGCATACACGTGGACCAGCGGATGAGGTAGGGAACAAGGGATAGATGTGGTCATGGGCATCGGAGCTGGGCAATAAGTAAGAGATAAACGAAGCTCGAAAGGAGACTCGCTATGATAAGATTTGAAGGTCTGCTTGCCAGTCGATGCTAGGGCGGGTGATGATTAAAGGACATGGGTTCTTCACCAATATTGATCGTGAGAGTTGATTAGCAAGCATCGTCCAACTTTACCTTTCAGCCGAAGTACATCCACTGATCTCAATTGAGCAGTCATAATACTTTGGTGCGCAAACATCAATATTGTATGCTGCCTAATTATCTTGCCAGCCATGTGTTAATCGTCTTGCATGATATTTCATGTAGGTTTGCAATCGATCTGCTACCAGTCAGCCAGTCAACACTTCTTTCTAGCTCATCCGGGTACTACGTTGCATACTGCTGGCGTTCCTCTCCTTTAGATGCCACTCGACCACCTGTCCTTCCTCAGTGTGTCGGCGAACATCTCTTCGACTCTGTATTATCCTCGCCCCTTCTCGCAACAATTGTGGTTCATAGAGTTCTCGCATTAACAAGCGCTCGTCTTTCATTATGATTTCCGTGTCGTGGACGCCTCAACTGCGCACCTACTGCTACTATATAGCTGGTGCTCATGTACTTCAAACGCCTGCATGCCATGACAATATACTAAGTTGTAAAAGATACCGTGTTGTTCCACCACGTAAGAGAATTTTGGACTGCTCACACTTGCAACCAACAGCAGTCACATTTGAAGGCATCCCCTAGCAATTTCGGCGGCATCTACGACATCTGCATCTGCTATAGCAATGACCATCCGTCGTCGTCAGCAAGGTTCATTCGCGTCTTGCACTACTAATATGCCAAGCGGGACATCACAGCTTTTCCACCAGTAACCAGCCTGATCCTGACATTTTCGTCCTCGTATCGTGCTGCCGCGGACACATCGAGTATAATAAATGACCATTTACGTTGTCAATCTAATATAACAAAGTATGCAATATCAACGCGGCTTCACTACTACAAAGACACCTACGCCTTCCTTCGCTCGTCCAGGAACTGAAAATACAAAATATCATCACTACCGTAAACGCTGACTATGAAGCAGGAACATGTATGACAACAAGACAGCTGATAACCTATAACACATCAAGCGTTGGGTGAACGAGTCTGAGAGTAGTAGTATTCCTGAGTGCGCAGGTCAGGTTCCGACTCATAAAATCATCGAAGAATAACAAAACACACGTACCCCTGCAAGTTTCTCGCCTTCATATAAAACAGTGAGACAAGCCTGCAGACCCCTTGAACACCACTGCGTCTCGAACCAATAGAGGAGATTATGCTCCCAGAAGGAACGAAATATGTCACCGAGCCTGGTGTCCCATGGACGTGGAACTCGCGCGAGATGGACGGCCCAATTGTGGCATGCGTACTTGAGGGCATCAGAAGCCGATTGACTTCGTTCTCGTGAATTGTTGGCGACGTTTACAAAGGCCTTCATAGCATGGATGATCTCCACATCTGGAAAATGATTGTGTGGCGAAGCAAGCGTGGAATTATCGTGGTGCCTTAACGCGAGGAACACCGGAAACGTCAAGAAATCCGGCAAACTCTTCAAATGTAGGATCACCTCGAAGGCTGGGAGGCGGCAAGGCAGTTCTGGGACAATCGGGTACTGGCTGACTGCTTCCGATGTACTCCAGAATTCGACGATTGTCATCCAGACACCCATGAACGGCCATGCTTTGCCGTGTGTCTGCAGCCAGTCTCTTCCGCTCTCTGTCTGCGACCATTCTTTGCCACCCTGGGTCCGCAGCCATTTTCGCCCACCCTGGGTATGCAGCCAGTCTCTTCCAGTTTGTGTCTGCAACCAGTCTTGGCCACCTTGTTGTCCCAACCAGACTGTCCCGGCCTCGGACTCGAACCAGTTACTCCCACTCCCACTCCCACTCCCACTACTATGGCTCTGCAGCCAGCCTTTCCCGGCTTGGGTCTGCAGCCAGTCTTTCCCAGCTTGGGTATCCAGCCAGTCTCTCCCACTAGTGCGACACTCCACCCAGTATTGCGCGGACTGGGTCTGCAGCCAATCTTTTCCGGCCTGGGTCTGCAGCCAGTCCCGCCCGGCCCAGATATCAAACCAGTCCCAAGCATCCCAGGACCTCAACCAGTCTCCCCCAGATTTGGTGTGCAGCCAGTCGCTCCCGGCCTGGGTCTGCATCCAGTCTCGCCCATCCTGGGTCCGCAGCCACTGCTCTCGCCCACTCTGCCAGTAATTGCGCACAGACTGGGTCTGCAGCCAGCATTGCCCGGCCTGGGTCTGCAGCCAGTCTCGCCCACCCTGGGTCTTCAACCAGTCAATACTGATCTGCAGCCGGTCTTCCACTGTCTGGGTCTGTAGCCAGTCTTGCCCGGCCTGAGTTTGCAGCCAGCGTTGCCCATCCTGGGTCTTCAGCCAGCCATTTTTCTCGGTCTCGGTCTGCAGCCAGTTTCGCCCGGCGTGGGTCTGCAGCCAGTTTCGCCCGGCGTGGGTCTGCAGCCAGTCTCGTCCGACCCGTGTCTTCAGCCAGTCTTGCCCGGCTTGCATCTGCAGCCAGTCTACCATCTGGCTGGGCAACCAGTTATTACTGCTCCGCAGCCAGTCTTCCACGGCACAGGTCTGCAGCCAGTTTTGCCCGGCCTGGGTGTGCAGCCACTCTTCCCCTGCCCTCGTCTTCAGCCAGTCTTGCCCGGCCTGCATCTGCAACCAGCCTTTCCCGTCACAGGTCTTCAACCAGACATGCCCGGCCTGGGTCCCTAGGAAATCTAGCAAGGCCTCGGTCTCCATCTGGGAGCATATCCACCAACTTCCTGTCGTCCGCACCCACTCTTGCCCGTCCTCTGTCTGCAACCAGGCCTTCCCGCCCCTGTTCTGTATCCAGTCTTCCCCGCCCTCCATCCACAGCCAATCTTGCCCACTGTCGGTCTTCAGCCAGTGTTGCCCGACTTGGCTAGCCAGCCATTCCGACCCGCCCTCGGTATCCAGCGAGGCTTTCCCGCCTTCTGGCAGCAGGAAGTCTGACTTGTCCTGTGCCTGCAGCCAGCACCGCCCGCGACTTGTCTGGAGCCAGTCTTGCATGCTCGGGGTCCGGAGCCAGGCTCGCCCGCCCGGGGTCCACAGCCAGACTCCCGCCTCGCTAGGATCACCATTGATACGATCCAAGATCGGCCTCCACTCCCCTTCACAGTTCCTCAAGCATCCAGTCTCCCCCGCTCTGTGTCCGCAGCCAGTCTTCCCCGTTTTCTGTCTGCAACCAGTCTCCTCCCTCGCGACTGACCAGCAGCCAGTATTCTTTCGCATCTGTAGTCTGCAGCCAGCTTTTCCCAGCCTCTGTCTGTAGCCAGTCTCGCCCGATCTGAGTGCTTAGAGTGCCATCAAACGACCCTTCCCCATCCTCGACCTCGCACCGCAACCAGCCCTGCCCTGCCTGGGTCCGCAACCACTTTTGACCGTCCTCGGTATCCATCCAACTTCGGTCTCCAGGAAGGATCCTCTTCAATCCACTCTTTCCCATCCTCGGTCTGCAGCCAGCTTTGCCCAGCCTCGGTCTGCAACCAGTGTTTCCCGCTCTCGGTCCGAAGGAAATTGTACCCTACGCACATAGAGCCAAATTTTCCCACCCTCGGTCTCCAGCCAGCCATGCCCACCCTCTGTCCGCAGCCAGCGTTCCCCGTTCTCGTCCGGGCCATAGTCACCCTCGACCTGAGTATCCAGCCAGACATGCCCGTCATTGGTCTCCAGCCAGGCACGCCCGTCCTGGGTCTCTAACCAACATCGTAACACTGGAGCGTGATCTCCCCGAAGCCAGAGCAGACTTGAAAGAACTTGGAGCGGCTCCGGTGGCTGAACGACGAACGCCAATGACTGCATGAAATCCCGGGGGTCCTTAGATTGTATAGCTTCACTATGCTTCTTCAATTCTACGAGCCCATCTAGGAGCGCTGTGCTTGCTGGGATATCGTGGATCATCAAGAATAACGAGGAATAAGCGAGTAGGGAGTGGGGCGGAATATATTGAAGGTTAGGAAGGCCGCAGTTCGAGGGGTTGCTGACATAATCACGAACGGACGAGTGATAGATGTTCACGGGGAGGCTGCTGTCGGTAGGGACATCCATGACAGACCGTAGCTGCACCAGCGTTGCCTCGACATCTTGGCCCTGACCAGGGCCAAGAAGTTTTGATATTTGGGATGCAGGGAGAGGGTCTGCAAGGGCGGCAACGACGGACAAGTGTATGAATGCCCGATTAGGGTTAGCGCATGTAGAGAGGATGCTGTCATATAATCTGTATACCTCCGTTCCTGGTAGTAGTTGGCTCGTCAGGTCAAGCATGATCTGAAGCCGAGCGCGGGGATCATTGTATCCGTCGTCGATAAACTTCACCATCGTAGACGCCACGATGAAACGTCTTCCTGCTCGGGTCGCTAGTTGCACAAGTTGTTCCCTTGTTGGCAGCGGGAAATCGGGACGACGACGACGCAGTATTGTGAAGGAATGCTCCAGGAAAATACAGATGTCATTGTCAACATCTGCGCCATCTAAGGAGATGATGGCAGCGACGCTGTCCCCGGAAGTTTTCACTGGTATCTCGCACACCAGCGGGCGCACCTCTTCTTCCTCCATGGCTGCACGAACATGCGCTTCCGAGCGACTAGTGAGCAGGATGTGGAGCGCAGGCAGATCAGGTTCACAAAGAGCTTTGCCAAGCAACGAGATGAGTTCAGCGAGCTCCGCTTCGGAGGTGCATTCATCAAGGGCGTCGATGACAAACGACAAAGGCGGACACCTGAGTAGTCTGAGGTGAAGCTTCCGGAGAGGTCGGAGAAATAACGACTCCATTTGGTCACGAAGAGAACCGTTGGCATCTAGAACAGCGGGATTTTCAATGATTGCTTTGCATACGTCACTCCGAACGGAGGGGAAATTCCTGGCAAGCTGATAGGCGAGCGTTGCAAAGACGTACGCAGTCGTGGAACGGTTCGTGGTTGTGCGCGAGAAAAAGAACGTTCCCGCCAGCCGTTTTTCAACAGTCGTCTCCTCTGACGCATTCAGACCTCTCATCCTTTCGGCTACGGTGAAGGCGACAGCGGACTTTCCTACGCCCGCCGTGCCATGGAGCCAAATGAGTTGGTTCTTCTCTGGGTTGTCTGAAAAACCGTAGATGTGCTTGAGAAGGTTCACTCGGGTATCTTTCAGACATTTCGGATGGGGCAGGCGTTCCCGGGAGTCGTATACAGCGCCAAGTACGGCGACATCCGACAGCTTCTTCCATTGTTCATTGTCTAATGACGAAGAAGGTCAGGACGAGGAAAGGGATAAGACTTGATGAAGATACTGACGTAGTTCCGAGGAACTCATTGGTCAAAGGTTGATCACAAAACGTAACCAAGTAAGCTGTACTCGGATCGGAGTGATGGTTTTTCAGATTGTTAGAGGTAAGAGCTGAGTGGATGAAGATTTCACTCAAGTTTCAATCGCGGATTTAGCAAGTTTGTTGGATGGTGTGGAAAGCAGGTAGGGCAAGGGGACGCTCGTCTGATTGCAGTACATGAGGCTGTGGCCTTACGTTAACCATACAGGATTGGTTGACCGAATTATGTAAACGATCAAGGAGGTGATTTGGGCAAGTACTTATGAGCACCATCATCTCGCACATCAGAGAAACTATCGCAGGTAAGCATTGTGCTTTAAGACACTGTACAGGGCGGCGGTACTCACAGATACTTCGTCAGGTCTACTATCTCTCGAGACCCAGACGTCTCTTCCTGGAACCTTATGCGTTGCACTGGAATAACGACCATGGGTTGCCTCAAGATTGATCTCAAATTATTTGTCCTGCCAGGAGTTCATCCACGCTCGTACAACTTGTCTAGTTGACAACGTTGAACTTCGGCGTTATTTGTCAAAACTTTAGAAACAAACCATTACGTAAAACCAAAGGCGTGGTTGGCGTGTGTATTGTAAGGCTACGCCCACGTCTGCCACTGATCTGGAAGTCATTCAAGTTCACGAATACCTACGAATACCTTCGTATAGTCCTGCGTCACCCTAGCGCTTACCTGGTGGACACCTTCCCATGGCTCCAATACCTATCTTGGTATGGCCAAGAATTGAAACGGGATTTTAACAGGAACGACCAGCTCTACACCGATCAGTCGCGTGAAACAGCAAATAGTACGCATTACCCTGCTAATCTTCACATGAAGTCTAAATTGTTCCACAGCAGAGTAATATGGACATCGGCCCTTCATTCGCAAAATATGTGCTAGACAATGTCCAACCACGGCTTGACAGAGACGGTGATGGCTTTTCTTGCTGGTATGTACCTATTTTACAGCTGGATCTGATACGGTGAGGTGTTTTATACCTTTTTCCGACGATGCGTAATTGAAACCAGGTGTCAGATGACTGTAGCAATATGCACGATGCTCATGGCAGCTGCATGTTTCCCCGAGAAGCAGGCTAAAGTCCAGGCCGAGATGGATGCAGTCGTAGGAAGGAACCGAGGTAGTTTTGGTTCATATTGGAAGTTTCTCGATTTGAAAGGTTGTCTCCACTGCAGCACCGACCTTCGCTGACGAGCAGTCCCTCCCTCGTCTTTACGCCTTCATCTCTGATGTTTTGAGATGGAGACCGCTGATTCGCGGTGGTGGGTATCCTCATTGTCGGTTTCGTACCAGGGTTGGGTTACCGAACGACTAAGGAGGTTATTTGGTCAAGTACTTTTCAACTGCTTGTGACGCAAATGAGAACCTGGCATTAGGGAAAATACTGTAATCCAGCTGGTACTATGGTATTCGGCAATCATTGGTAAGCGTCGTCCTTCAAGATAAGTATAAGGGACTAGATGTTACTGTGTCAGGTCCATCTCTCGGGACCCGGACGCCTTCCCGAGCGTCCCTCGTTCAAGCCTCAGCATTGGATTAACGATCAAGGTCGCATTAGGGACGATCTCAAATTCTGTCTTTTGGTTTGGTTGGCGGTAGGCAGCTGTTCTTCTGCATATTCTTTCTTTGATTGACAGTGATTCCAGCGTATGCCCCTGTCAAACTCGCTCCTTATTCTCCTGGCTTTCCATCCGACTCTGGATCCTATGCAGCCGCTGGATGACATGTCGTTCATGAGCGGGGCGATGGGAAAATACACAGTGTGCCAGTGCACTATTGAATTTAAGATACGGACCGAGCTGAGGCGCATGATGTAGAATTATCCTCATGTTGTATGAGAACCCTTGACGCCTAGGCATCTATGAGGTCTCGCACACTTACACGCCATCACGACTTCTTATCCCAAACACCTCTCGCGGTGCACTCTCCCAAATAAACCTCAAACTTCTTTGGAGGGTGCCCAGTAACTTTCAACACTACATCATTCAGCCTGTTCTCCTTCCCATCTTTGATCGCTGTGTCCAAGCCTGCCAACATCCTCGCGTAGTCGGGCGGAATACCCCATTGTTCCATGCCCGCAGCTACTTGATCTTCTGTGATCTTTACGTGTGTGATAGTCCTCCCCAGTGCCTTCGTGAAAATTTCTGCAATCTGCGTTTGGTAAGTTAAACCCGAATCAACGAAGGAGGAAGAGAACTCACCTCATCATAAGAAAACAACTCCGGCCCAAGAATCAAATGATCTGTATCATGACTCCTCTCATCCACCAACGCCCTATACGCAACATCCGCAATATCCTCTGCGCTAATAAATGGCACTCGCCCCTCCCCAGTCGCCGTTAAAATCCTATCCTCATCTCTGATACTGGGCAAATACTGTTGTTCCGAAAAGTTCTCCATGAACCATGTCGGTCTCAATACTGCCCATTCCACTCCCAATCCCGCGATATACCCCGAAACTTCGCTGAAGTTAGGTCCATCGCCTACGTCCATGAGAGAAGCACTGAGGAGGACGAGACGTTTGACGTGGTGCTGGAGGGCAAGATCGATGAAAGACTTCATGGGAGGGACGCAGTCGAGGATTGGCGGCGCAATTATGAAGAGGGTGGAGATGGGGTGGGAGGTGAAGAGGGGAGACCAGGTTGAGGAGTCGAACCAGTCGAATTTGACGCCATGGCAATTGTTCAACGATGACTGGGAGATTCCAGAGCGGGAAGCTAGAAGTGTGCTGTAACCAGCGGCCGAGAGGAAGGGTGCGATGCGTGAGGCGATTTTGCCTGTGCTGCCTAAGAGAAGAACGGTACTTTTCGGGGACGTCGACATTTTAGTTTGAGGATGTTGCTAGGGGTGGGGGCACAGATTTCATCCTTCTGATTTAGATGAAGAGACGTCGCAGCCTTTTGATGTCAAGATCCCCCAGACTTGCTTTTTCGCCTCGTCTTGCAGCCTTGCGGGAAGCTACGTCCGAACGTCACTATTGGGCAAATCGATTTATGTAAGTGGATACCTAAAGCACTCGCGTCCACAATCCGAAGGACATCGACGTACTGCGACAATGCTGATATAGTCCATGGCGATGATGGCACGTGCATGTCGCTGCCGAGTATGCGGCTTACGATACACGGTACAAGGTATCCAATCGTGTCTGTTACTGCTTTGCGTCAGCAAAAGCGTGTTTCGAGCCCCTGACCATTTGTAATTCCTCGACCGACACCCTAAGACATATCTCGGCCTAGCTAGGCCTCACCACTCAAGTAAAGAAACAATTAGTGCAGGTTATACAAACGTATTTGCCGCGTTATCGTCCGGCATTATCACCGCAGATGCTGACATTGCCTTATCAACCCCCAGGTGTAACCCGTTGACGTGAGAGACACTCTTCCGTTCTCATCGGCGGTCACCTGCTGAATCTAATATTTCGAAGACGCCAAGTATCAATGCAATTGTAGGATTGGTACGCGGTATTTACAAGCCATTCAGAACTTCAGTTGCCATCAGTTCCCTCTAGTCCTTGCGTATCAATCATGCTACAGCTGCCTGACTTGCGCGTTTCTGACAACACACAGCTGGTCCTCGGTACTGCTGCTTGTCTTGGGGTAGCAGCAGCAGTGATTGCTCGGGCTTACCTCCCAAAATCAGAGAGCGGCCTACCTCTTCCACCCTCCCCTCCCACTTGGAGACTTTTGGGGCACTTCATACCCCCTCGCAAGTAAGGTTTCACATTTCACTCATTGCTTTTGATATTCATTGCGTGCCATCGCTGTTCAGGACATTTCTCACTGTAGCGGGATGGATTGACGAGCATGGTCCTCTGGTCACCATTCGATTTGGAACTGAGAAAATCATTGTTATCGGCCGTTACAATGTGAGTCCCTCCAAACCGGGTTATCATGTCCAGGCTCAGCATATTTCAGGCCGTTGTAGATATCATGGAGAAGCAGGGCGGGTCGCTAGCTGATCGCCCGCGCCTTGTTGCTGCTGGAGAAATTCTTTGTGGTGGACTCTCCATCATCTTTACACCCGCTGGGAGCATGTGGCGTCGGATGCGTAGGTTCGTTTCTTACGCGCGATACTGCACGAATAGCCCAAAACTTACTTTTCGATGTGATGTAGAGCACTTCATACGCATCTCCAGCCTAAATCAGCTGAGGAGTATGAACCACTACAGATTTTACACGCAAAGAATATGGTCCTCGACATTCTTGAAGATCCAGCCAACTTCCAGAACCATGCAGCAACGTAAGCGCTGTCCTGTCGTATCATAGTGTGTTATTTATGAGTATTTTGAAGCTATGCTGCAACAACAATTACGAAAGTTGCATATGGGAAGACTACGCCTACATCTGCTACTGATCCTGAAGCCAGACATGTCCGCGAGCACTTTCAAATACTTCGTAAAACCCTGCGCCCTGGTGCTTATTTGGTTGACTTTATCCCGTGGCTCAAATATCTTCCTTGGTATGCCCAAGAGTTGAAACGGGGCTTTGAGGAGAGCAAGCAGCTTAACACCGATCAGCTGAACCGCGTGAAACAGCAAATTGTGCGCACAGCCTCGCCAATCTTCATGCGATGTCTAAATCCTTCTGCAGCAGAACAATGTGGACGTCGGCCCTTCGTTCGTGAAGTATATGTTACAAAACGCCCAACTCCATGGTTTGACAGAGACGGAGATGGCTTTTCTTGCTGGAAGTTTCTTTGCAGCAGGATTTGATACGGTAAGGTGTCTTATGTCTTATTTCCGATTCTGTATATTTGAAACTAGGCGTCAGACTACTATAGCGATATGCACGGTGCTGATGGCAGCCGCATGTTTCCCCGAGGAGCAAGCTAAAGTTCAGGCTGAGCTTGATGCGGTCGTAGGAAGGCACCGAGGTAGCTCTATTCCTATTGCAGGCGTATCAATTCAAGGACGTCTCCACTACAGAACCAACCTTCGCTGATGAACAGTCTCTCCCTCATCTGCATGCCTTCATCTCTGAGGCTTTGAGATGGAGACCGCTGGTTCCCAGTGGTGGGTATCATCATTGTCGGTTTCAAACTTGGAATTTACAGCGTTTGCCCGACAGGATTGGCTCACCGAACGACCAAGGAGGTGATTTGGGCAAGTACATTTTGACTTATTGATTGTGAGAATGATCATCTGGCCCATCAGAAAAACTATTGTATTCCAGCTGGGACTACGGTAGTTGGTCATCATTGGTTGGTCCTTCAAGATGTTTAAAAATTAACATGAGGCTGACGGATAATGAGTCAGGTCCATCTCTCGAGACCCAGACATCTTCCCGGACCCTCATGCGTTCAAACCTCAGCGCTGGATTAATGACCAAGGTCGCCTTAGGGACGATCTTAAATTCTTTGTCTTCGGGTTTGGTCGCCGGTAAACAACTGTTCTTCTGGACACTCAATTTTTGACTGAGCATTGTTTCAAGCATATGCCCCGGTCAACACGTTGCGACCAGGTAAAGGTTTTCTTCGACGTGCATGACTTTCCAACTTTATTTCGACTGATATAGATCGGTATTCATAACCTCGCTCCTTATTCTTTGGGCTTTCCAGCTTACTTTGGATCCCACAAAGCCACTAGATGATATGGGGTTCATGAGGGGAAACCTCCAATCATGCGCTATTGAATTTAAAACTAGGGTTCCGGAGACTGAGCTCAGGCGCATGATGCAGAATAATCAGGCCTGACGTCGCGGCGTGAGAAGCCTTCAAGTTGAAAAGATGATGGGAACTTAAATCCATAGGATTTACTCCAGGAATCGCAGTCCATAATGTACATCATTTTATTACAAGTTTCAAGTGTTTTACTAGTACTGTAGCTTGGGCTATGCAGCAGACTTTCGGATTGTCATTGGTAGTCGACTTTCCAGCCAATCTGAAGTTGTCGGCGGTATTTGAAGTTCTTACTTAACCACCCCAAGTTTGTCTTTACATAAACCACCACAGCGAATACACAAATGGCTGTACGTCGAGTTTTCCATTATCTTTTTACAAGCTAATCGCCCTCAAGGACCTCATGGTTATGGATGAGGATGTTTTCAGCGACGTCGTTCCCAGTAACATCGTTTCGCGTCAGGTTAGCAGCTAGCCTGTCCTACTATGACGCCGTACTGAAGTTGAATTGCTGTGTTTGATTCTCAGCAAAGCGAGGGGGTAGATGACGGCGAGAGCGAGTACGTCGACGAAGGCATGAGTGCTCAGGAAGATGAGCTCGTCAGCGATGACGACCAGGAGGCGCGTTCATCGCATTGCCTTCTTACGTTTACCCTCGGCTCTAACCTGTCGTGTGTACAATTAGGGACCCGTCGCCGGCAGCTCCTCCCCATCAAAGCTGGCAAAAATCCAGCAAACCGTAGAGAGGCAGCAAAAGAGCGAAAGCGCAAGGCGGAAGAGAGTCAACTCCATGTCAAACGACAGGAAATGGACAAAGGCGAAAGTGAGTGTTCGTGACATGAGGATGCGTTTTCTTATTCTGCTCTAGATTACCGAGGCTGTCAAACGATCTCGTATCTTCTTGGTCAGAGCCTATCTTTTCAAGCACTTTGTCGATATCAAGGCGCGTTATGTCACGTCAGTCCCATCGTGTATCTGCTCACCGTCCCGCAGAAAACTCGTGATCCCCATATGCCGCTTTACTGGACTCACAGCCGAGCCAAAGGGTAGGGTAGAAAGAAGGGAGCGTGCGTCCATTCGCGTGTCTTCGGTATTGCCACCAGACGCATCATTGGAGTAGCGTACACCAGAATGCACGTCCATCGCACAGTCTGAAGACGGAAGAAAGATGAAAGACGGTGATTGAAGACGGAGGTTGCCGCTGCGGATGGAGATAGATCGACCTTATGTCTTGAAGAGTCGCCGAGCTGTACGTGTCTTCCAGCCCCATGACTAGCAACGCTAAACTATAATTTTAGCATCAACGGTACGATGAGAACATACCACTTCAAGGACTTAATTGGATGGTTTCATTGCACACAATGGGTTGAATGGTATCCTCGCCGACGAGATGGTATGTGGTATCCTAACTTCTAATACTCCACTTAATACTCACTGAACCTACAGGGTCTCGGTAAAACGTTTGCAAACCATCCCTTCCTTTCCTACCTTGAAACACTACCGCGACACTCGTGGTCCCCATCTGATTGTTGTCCCTAAATCTACTCTTCAGACTGGGCTCGCGAGTT
>JABBWA010000431.1:0-36559 GCA_016628065.1 Suillus lakei
TTTGAATACCATGAAAATCGGTCGGTGAAGGAACGTTTTCCAATGCTTGTTCGGCAGGTTCTGCATCGGCTTGCGTCAGTGCTTAGAACTTCAACCTAACGTAGACTAGCTGCGGAACTTCATTAACATTGTGACAGAGTAATGGACTGATTAAGTATCAGTGACTTTTATGACATCGGAGGCACTAGAACAGCTTTCGATATCGACCTCGATGCAAGTCACGCATATTGATCATTATTCTCTTCCACCATCCAATCATAATGTACCAACGTACCAATAGGGCGATTGAGCGGGCACAATTTCATTCTCCAAGATTGCATCGGGAAAAACACCTTCAGAAGTCAGGCTATGCGCACAGCTAATTCACAGCATCGAACGGGTGGATGCTAGTAACACTTAGAACTCCTCAGTGGAATTCTGACGTAACTGTGACTCCAAGTCGCCCAAGGTATTCTGACTGCTAGTTCTCGACTGGCTTGATGTCGCGTGAGTCGCTCGGAGGCTTCAACAAACGAGCATGCTGCTGTTAATGAGATGCAGGATTACTGAAGACCTACAGTATGAGCTCTCTCTTCATGCTCTGACGATCAAGAATAATTGACTTACCTGAATGGTGTAATATGTATCATATTGTACAAATGCATTCCTTGTGCCCATGAGACAATGATGCAAGGAGACCGAAATGAATTGCATCAGCGTCTCAAGAGCAGAGCTAAGAATGTGTAGTATCGGAATCATCAGCGCCCGGCATGTGAACTGTTAATAATAACAAGAATATTCTCTTGCGCAATCCGATGATAATGCAGTGACGTTCCAGAAAGGTCATTGTTGCTGAGGCAATTCTCCATGACTGTGTCAAGAAAAGCACCTTTGGTAGTCAAAGCCGCCAGCATCATATGGCATGCCACATATACCCAAGCTTGAAAATGACCTGCGTCTCGAGTATCGAAACCTAGTTCTGTGGATGGCAGTCTCAGAGCAAAAGTCAGGTGGACACCTCCGAGTCCAAATACCCTTATTAGTGGCAGCGTACCCTTGACCAAGGCCGAGCGAATCAAATAGCACTCAGTGCCCATTGCCCAATGCCCATTGACGCGAGGCCAAGGGTAATCACTTGAAGTTGTGTCATGCGCAGTCGATATTCAGTGACTCGCATTGGACCGTACCATCATAGTTCCTGTCCTGTTCTGTTCAGAGGGGCTGCGCAAGGACCGAGAACTGAAACTGGGTCCGGTTCTACTAGGACGAACCACGAATATTAATTACAATTTGAATTTGAACCCTCTACGCTCATGTAAGCTCAGACGTAGCTACTATGTCACGTGCGCATCTATTTCAGTCTGTCTTGCCTTCAATAAGTGAAAACGTTGTTTAATATGGAAAGCAGGACAGCCGTGCTCGTTTTGTCACTGTGACATTATCCATAACAGGTAAGCGCAACATGAGGACTCCGTGTACCCTATGAACCTCCTTCGATAATATATCGTACAGCTAACAATATGATGAACCAGGTATTTACCACTCATATATCTTGTCATCAGCCTCCTCGTCAGAAAACCAAGCAAGCAACCCCTCCTCTTCAACAACTTGTTCAGCAGGGAGTAAAGATGTAGCGAGTACACGAGCTCAGTGGACTTAATGTAGTCACTATATTGAATATATATATACCTGTAGCGAGTACACGAGCTACAGGAACCATTAGTTAGATGTAAGTACTATGGGTAACTGGTACTGACCTCAGTGGACTTAATGTAGTCACTGAGGAAGTTCTGCTGCGTGTGAATGAAGGTAAAACGAACATGCTTATGTAACGTACATAGCGAGCGTTAGTATTCAACACTCCCCCTCAAACCAAGCGGAGTCCAAGAGCAGTAGCGAAATGTTTCGATTTGAGGCTAGGAAGGGGTTTAGTGAGGGTATCAGCAATCATACTGTCTGTAGGGCAGTATTCAAGTAGAATAGGACCTTTATCAATAGAGAAACAAATAAAATGGTAGCGAATGTTGATGTGTTTGGTTCGCGCGTGAAACGCGCCAGAGTTAGTGAGTGCGATAGCGGATTGATTGTCGCAGTAAAGGATTGTGGGTTGAGTAAGTGGGCGAAAGATCTCAGTGAGGAAATGACGAAGCCAAATAGCTTCTTTTGTTGCGTGGGTGGCTGCGACGTACTCAGCCTCCGTCATAGAGAGGGTTACAAGTTCCTGCTTTTTCGAGCTCCAGGTAACGGCCCCACCGTCCAATAGAAATGCGTAGCCAGAGATGGCGTGGCGGTGTTCCTGAGACGCGCCATCCGCGTCAGCAAATCCCTCGAGGCCGCGTTTCCCATCGCCAAAGGTAAGAGCCAATCTTCTGGTACCAGCCAAGTACCGGAAAATCTTCTTGACTGCATCCCAGTGCATCATGCCGGGATTTGCACAGTATTGTGCGACAGTGGAGACTGCGAATGCGATATCAGGACGCGTACCAACTGCAAGGTGCATCAGCGAGCCGACAGCTTCGCGGTAAGGGATGTTCTTCATCAGCGTGGATTCAGCGGGAGTTTTGGGGGATTGCGATTGCGAGAGTGGTAGGTTTGGGTCCATGGGGATAGAGCAGGGTTTGAGATCCGAGAAGTTGAACTTAGCGAGAATGGTATTGATGTAGGTTTCATGGGAGAACGAGATGGTGCGTGCAGGACGGTCGCGAGTGACCTTCATGCCCAGCAATGATGCGATCGGGCTGAGATCCGTGAGTTTGTAGTGTGCAGCGACGTCGTGTTTGAAGATCGCGACTTGTTTGCTGTTGCTGCCAGCGACTGTGCAGTCGTCAACATGCGCTGCGAGGATCAGAATATCCGTGCCTGAGTGTTTGTAAAACACTCCCCAATCAGATTCTGCTCTCTTCAGCCCCATACTCTTGAGAAGGCGGCACAACTCTTGGTACCACTTGAGAGCACCTTGCTTGGATCCATAAAGTGCGACGTGGAGACGAGCGACAGGATTTTTGAACTTGGCATCGACGTGGAGGCCAGCTGGTAAGTCCATGTAGATTACCTCATCGTCATCTAACTTCCCGTTTAGGAAAGCACTGTGGAAGTCGAAAACGTCTATGTCCCAGTCATTTCGTGCTGCGATAGCAAGGATTGTGTGGATGGAGGCGAGACACGCTACTGGCGCATATGTGTCGTAGTAGTCGAGGCCATAAACTTGTGAGTACCCTTTTGCGACTAATCTTGCCTTGTACTTCTCAATTTCTCCATCAGCGTTCCTTTTCAGCTTGAATACCCACTTGCACCCAACAACATTAACATTTTCTGGTCGTTCGACGATCGACCAGGTGCGTGCTTCTTCCAGCGAGTTCAACTCCTTGTTGATCGCGCCTTCCCATTTCGGCCAGTCATTTCTCGTGCTGGCTTCTTTGACCGTTGTGGGATCTGTCCCCTCTACTGCCGCTACCCCAGCAACCATCGCGAAGATTTCTTCATCGTCCTCGTCCATCTCACCATACTCCCCCACCATTCCTAGCTCAACAGCCAGGTTGCTGGACTCTCCAGTGGGTTGCATACCACGAGGTAAGTTTGTACTTTGGCCATCAGTTGTACCAGTGCCGTCTCTCAGGCTCTTGATGTATGCTGACTCAACTCTTACTCTTCCAGAGCTCGCAGTGGGGCGACTGCCTCGAATTGCGGCCCTAGGTGGTCATGGGAAGGAGGGTTGGGGGGTGCTGGACCAACATCAACATCTCTTGCTGTGCGGTTGTCGGATGTACCGACATCATCGCTTTGTACCATGCAGTTGTCGGATGTACTGACATCATCGCTTCGTACTGTGCGGTTGTCGGGTGTACCGACATCATCGCTTCATACCGTGCGGTTGTTGAGGTCGAGAGGTATTCTTACCTCTGCCACATTGAATCTGACACTCCTCTCCACAGCTACTCGTCTGGTGTCTGGGAGGTAGACTTGATGACCATTGCTGTCATGGTCGAACCCCACCCATTTCCCATTGATTGCTCGCATATTGAGCTTCGAGCCATTCGTTGAGTGGACCTTGACGTGGCAGCCCCACTCCGGTAAGTTTTTCAGATTGGGTGCCTTCTGGTGTAGCATCTCATATGGAGATTTATTTTCCAGGGCACGAGTTGCCGTCCTGTTCTTCAACCAGGTGACATGCATGATGGCTTCCCCCCACAGGAACTTGGGCAATTCGCTGGCATGCAGCAGCGCACGTGTTCGTTCGACGACGGTTCGATTGAGTCGTTCTGCGACTCCATTATGCTCTGGCGTGTCGTGGACGGTGAGTTTGCGCTCTGTTCCTTTGGCGTTGAGATGACGAGTAAACTCGTCTCCAGTGAACTCTCCACCACAATCGGATTGGAACCGTTTGATCTTCATATTGAACTGCGTGCTCGCCCAGGCCTCGAAGGACTTATACGCATTGAAGGCTTCATCCTTCGTGCGCAACAGATACAGGTGAGAGAATCTTGTGTAGTCATCAGTGAATGACACAAAGTACTCTTTGTGTCCAGGGGTTCAAACTGGTGATGGACCCCAAAGGTCGCTATGGACTTCGTCACCGAACTTCTCACATCTGGGAGGGTCTCGTATCTTGCCGATTGGTTTGCGTGTGGCCTTTGCATACTCACATGAGTTGCATTTGTCCATAGTGGCGTTGGAGGGGTCTAACGTGATTCCGGTGACGATGCCATCCTTGATCATTCGTTTGATGCTCTCTGGGGCAACATGTCCAAGCCTCATGTGGATCTCTCGCATGGAGAGTTGCTCATCCGTCTTTGCGAGTCCAGCAAACAGTTTCCTAGGGCCCTTTATGCAGTACAGGCCCTTGTTCACTGGTATCTCTCCCAACAGCCTCTTCTTCTCATTGAAGATCTTGCATGTGTCTGAGCGGAATAGCGCCACGTATCCAGTTGCTGTGAGACGGCTAATGGAGACAAGTGTTACACCCATCTTGGGTGCATAGAGGACATCTTTGAGGAGGACTCAAGTTCTCAACTCGCTGTTTGGTAAGGTGATAAGGATGTTCCCTTTTCCAGTGGCCTCGAAGGTGTGTTTGTCTGCAGTTGTGATGGGCTTTGGCGGGATGTTAACGAAGTCTTGGAACAGGTTGCGGTACGACAACATGTGCCTCGATGCACCAGAGTTGAATAACTCGATTCGAGATTCATGCTGGGAGTTGGAGCTGGCTAGTGTCGCGTACATGAGCGACATTTGTTCTTCTCCTGCCTTGTCTGTATCATCAATTAACCAAACACCTTCAGGTTCCTCGTCATTGTCGTTGTCCTTGGCGCTGGCAGCAGTCTCGGACTTCCTGTCCCTCCCTTTGCCGCCTGGTTTCTCACCTCCCTTGCCTCTGCGGCAGTCTCGTTGCATGTGGCCATACTTGCCACAGCCATGACAGTTGCCCTTGATCCGTCGGGTCTGTGTACCCGCGTTGGTGTTGTATGCTGCATTGTCATTTGATGAGCTGTTCTTTTTCATTTTTGAAGCACGGTGATCATACTCGTCTATGACGGTGGACATCAAGACATCCGCGGTGAGCAGAACACTTGATACTTTCGCGGACACTGTGAGTGCTGATAGATGGGGATTGTAGGATGCTGGCAACGAGCTCATGATGATAGCTGCGAAGCTCTCATCTGTCGGGGCGTGTCCTAGCGAGGATAGCTGCTCTTTGACCACGCGCAGCTTGTCAAAGTGCTCTTGAACGTTGCCCTTCTCAGGGCACTTCATGTCCTGCAGCTTTTGCAACAGTTCGACGGACACTACTCAAGAACGCTTCTCAAACAGGTTCGATAGGTACGTAAATATCTCCTCTGCCGTCGTCAAGTTCTTGACTTGTATAAACAGGGAATCAGGGATTGTGCCAGCTATCTGCTGCTTTGTGATGGCCTCGCCCATTCGCCACTCCTTTGTGGCACTTCTGTATGCCAACAGCTCCCTAAGCTCGTCCGACGTAGATGGCAGCCACGATGTTCCTCTTCCCGACAATGTCGAGGGATCAATTGGTTTCTTCTCGGTCCCATCTAGGTGGCCGAGGAACCCGCGAGCATCGACAGACCACGACAACCTATCTTTATAGGTCATTCAATTTTCTCCGTCTGTGACTAGTTTTGGGATGCAAAGAAAATCGTCTCCGAGCTTGGCGTTTGAGCTAGACATGGTGACAAGCTCGTTTCATGTACTGTAGTCTGTTATTAATTAACGAGCGCAGGGCTCATAACCGCTACAGGAACCATTAGTTAGATGTAAGTACTATGGGTAACTGGTACTGACCTCAGTGGACTTAATGTAGTCACTGAGGAAGTTCTGCTGTGTGCGAATGAAGGTAAAACGAACATGCTTATGTAATGTACGTAGCGAGCATTAGTATTCAACAAAAGATGCATCCGGTTCATCCTGCTCCACGAGTGAATCCAGTAGGTGATGGTCAGTTACATCTAGTTTACAATCCATTAGAATAGAGCTTGTTTAAATTAAATTAACACACAAAAGACGTACCAAGACCCAGTCCTCCATGTACACCGCCCATGTAGTGAGTGCTGTCAGCACATAACAACTCCCTCTGATGTTCAAGGAGCGGCAAGCTGTCTTCGTCAACATCACTATAAACTATCGGCGGCAGCAGCTGTTCGGCAAGTTGGATAGAGTGAAGCAAATCTAAGTAGATGCGCCAAGCTGATTGGCGGGTGACTGGAGGCCGACCAAGATCATCGTAATGATGTTGAATATAATGATCGAGGGGTTGAGGCACCAAGTCGAATACTGGATGATCGGGTTTAATATATGTGCACCGTACAGTGGCTCAAAAAACTGTCCGCATGTTTGCGCTATTTTGACTGTTTACATCATTGTACAAGAATGGATAGGTATTCCCAGGACATCCTGCCATGGCCTGGGAGTACTACATCAGGGCTTCAAAATGAGCCCTTACCCGTGGGAATTGGTGGTCATATGGTGGCACTATGTGGTTTGCAAAACGATGACTCATGTGGACAGTTTTTTGACTCAGATATTTTACATAGGAAATCAGGTATTCTAGTACTTTGTGTGGCCTCCCTTGGCCTTGATTACTGCCTCTATCCTTCTAGGCATACTTTCAATCAACTTCTGACAGTCCTCTGCTGTAATCTGTCCCCACTCTACCACCACTCTCTCCCATAACTCCCATACTCCTTTAGGGGGGTGTTCATAGGCTATAAGCTTCTTTTTGAGTATTCCCCAGAGGTGTTCAATGACATTGACATCAGGGGACTGTGCTGGCCAGTCAAGGAGATGAATATTATGTTCTTCAAACCATTCTCTGGCTCTCCTGGATGTATGCTTGGGATCATTATCCTGTTGGAAAATGATATCTTCTTCATCAATTCCTGATTCTGCCATGCTAGGCAGCAAGTGGTGGTTGAGAATGTCCACATACTGCTCAGCATCCATCCTCCCCTCAACCTCTGCAAGCATTCCTACACCATTCCACCCCATACACCCCCATACCATCAGAGAACCTCCTCCAAACTTGAGTGTCCCATTAATCTCTCTGTCTGTTAGAGGCCCCCCCTTTTTTTTCCACACATATACCTTTCCATCTGACCCAATCCTGTTGATTTTAGTCTCATCTGACCATATGACACGCTTCCAGTCCTCTACAGTCCAGTTTTGATGGGCCAGGGCAAAGTCCAGTCTTCTTTTTCTATGACTGATAGAAAGGAGAGGCTTCTTCTTCTTTGTTACAGCCTTGAGGTTGGCTGCCTTGAGAACATTTCTCACAGTTTGTGAAGATACAGGGGTAGTGATGATGGAATTGATGTGATGAGTGACTTGGACAGCATTGTCAGCCTTTCCTGTAGTAATATGCTGAATAATGGCCCTCCTATCAGTAGAGGTGAGTTTGGATGGACGACCTCCACTAGAGTTTTCTTTGTCTGGGTGACATTCTTTGGTGAGCTTGGCCACAGTAGACTTGCATACACCAGTTCTAGATGCTATTTGACGAGCAGAGAGGCCAGCAGTAGAGAGAGAGAGGATGTTATCCCTTTGAGCAGAGGAGATGGCTTTCATGGTGATTATGACTATCATACATGAGACTCCCTTCATTATATAGTGAGAGATAGGTTTAATAATGCCATAATGACACCACATTATAATTTATTTAATAATGGTATGACTTTATGGTGTCATAACCATTAATTTATATAGTTTCAATCTAGCCTCAAAAAACTGTCCACATGAGTCATCATTTTGCAAACCTCATAGTGCCACCATATGACCACCAATTCCCACGGGTAAGGGCTCATTTTGAAGCCCTGATGTAGTACTCCCAGGCCATGGCAGGATGTCCTGGGAATACCTATCCATTCTTGTACAATGATGTAAACAGTCAAAATAGCGCAAACATGTGGACAGTTTTTTGAGCCACTGTATGTCATCTCAAAAGTACCAAAATTGCGAAAATGTCAACCATTCAATTTTCACTGCTGCTGACCACTACACTTTCAACCACCACCATGGCTCCACAATCCAGAGATCCTACCCATCTGAGGCAATGTAAGTGATATCTTACCATCATTATTTAGGCTAATATACTGGTGGTACATAGACTTTGAGTATCTAGCTGGAAGCACACTCTTTATGCATGCACTCAAGACCAGATCAGATCTTGATGTGAATCTTCTTGCTTTTGGAGATGATCCAGGCCTTGCAAAAGATGTAAGTATGTTTCCATTGCAATATCTATGCTAGATCTGAGTGTTTATGTATTCAGGCTAGTCATTTGAAGTTCCTGGCTACCAAGAATCCTGGATTGGTGCCAGAATCTCTCAAGGGGGCTCTCAGTGAGTATTCCCTCCAGCGCCACAGAAAGAGGAATGTGGCTCGCTCTGAGAAATGAACCATTGTAAGTGTTCTCTCTACCATTACTGAATTATTCTACACTGTACTTGATAGGCAAAGGCTCTTGGCCTACATGCTACCCCACTGACAGCCCAGTCTCTTGTAGCCACTGGTATCATCAAAGTGGTCATCCGTGACCGCTCTGATGACACCAGCTTTAAGCGGGGCACTCTTTTAGTGGACCATGGCAATGAGGATCTGGTTGACAGTGGGAATACTGCCCTTTCTGTTCCTGTAGATGAATCTTGGTATGTGATCGAACCAGATGAAAGCATTATTTTCATCAATTCCAATGGTATGTATGGTCCTTTTGTCTTTCACATCTGACTCATTTAGTACATAGGATTGGTCTCACTTGCTGTACTCCGTGGGAGATGTAGCCAGCGTCCTGACCTGTTGACTTATGTCAATGACTGCAAGGGGGTCAGGGTGAGTTTTTTCTCTTCTCAATTCAATATATATTTCTAATGGGTTGGATAGCCTACCCATGGAGGGGAGCTGATTCAGTTTGGCTGGAATGCAGGTCCTTGTCATGCACATGTCTTTGGTCTGGTGAATAACCTTACCAATAAGAGGCTGTCGATGACTGCAAGGCAGCAGAAGGATTCCTGTGCTTTAGGAATTTTGGCTTTAAGCTGGAATTTGCTGGTAGCTAGTCTCCCTGCTGAGGTCAGTACATCATGTATCGAGGCAATTGATGGGGCAGGCTTGCCTTCCATGACCATCAAAGGCAATAGCTCAGGTGAGTTTCTTATGTATTATCTTTGTGCTATTGTAGGGACTCATATATGATACCTAGACTCTGGGTATACCCTGGACTTACCTAATGGCCCTCTCTGCTTTTTGACAGCTGAGCGAGCTCCCTCTGAGGGATACATGTCACAAAACTATGAATTGTAAGTGGGTTGCATCTCATTAGCAGTGTTGCTTTTGATGTCACATCTAGCCCCATTCATACAGACCAACTCTATGCCCCATATGCAATGAACTGGGTTACTCTCCATAGTATTGTGGATCCAGATCAATGCCAGCTTCATGGTGATCGTAGTTCTGGTGGGAATTATGTTGATGTCTCACTCAGGGTGGTGGTGAAATGTGCCACCGACACAGTCATGGTAGTTGTCTCTCATTGCAATTCAATAATTTTTGCTGATAATATGTGGGGCAGAGCATGCAACCCAAGTTCAAGCATGGCACAACCCTTGCTCGAGAGGGTGTCTGCAGACAAGGAACTGCAATCAATTTCTCGAGGCATATCAAAAAAGCATTTGATGAGGCGATTGCAATTGAAGGCAATGTAAAAGCAATGGTAACTCAACTTGCAGAGGAGAAAAAGTGAAATTATGGATTGTATCAAGTAGTCTTCTACTAGTATACATACAAGTCTACAATTATTTGAACTGTTCGGTATCACACTTTGTTTCGGGGCGACATGATATTTTTCGGGGCGACACAAATATTTGGTTGTTTTGGGGGGGGCACACATTTTTCTCAGGGGAGCACACATTTTTGTTTTGGGGCAACACAAATAATATTTGTGCAGATTCAACAGCATACTTTTTAGTCATTACCCGCCACCTTTCTTGTTGTCCTCCGCTTAAGCTTTCACACGAATAGGCTCTTGTTAATGGGCATCGGGAACTGAGTGTGCTCGGCCTCGGTAAAGGGTATGCTGCCACCAGCCAGGGTATCTGGACTCAGAGACGTCTATTTGTCTTTCGCTCTGAGACTGCTATGTACAGAACTAGGTTTCGATATTCGGAACACAGGTCACTGTCGAGCGAAAGGGACTCTACGTGGCATGCCATATAATGTTGGCGGCTTTGACTTTCGAAGGTGCTTTTCTTGACACAGTCGTGGAGAATTGCTTTAGCAACAATGACCTTTCTGGTACGTCACGTTATCACTGGATGGCGCAATGGGAGTTCCTTATAAGCATCAATAGTTCGCATGCCGGGCGCTGGCGATTGGGCGCGACACATCTCTGCTCAAGACGCTGGTGTAATTCATTTCAGTCTCCTTACATCATTGTCTCATGGACGCAAATAATGCATTTGAACAGTACGATGCATATCACACCTTTCAGGCAAGAAATGTATTCTTCATCAAAAGAGAGCTCACGTTATAGGTCCTCAGTTATCCTGCATCTCATTGACAACAGCATGGTCGTATGTTGAAGTTCCGCATGATCGGAGCGACTCACGCGACATCAAGCCAATCAGATTAATCAAGAGCTAGTAGTTTGAATACCTTTAGCGGATTCAGAGACACTGTTACGGCAGAATTCCACTGTGGAGTTCTACATAAGTGCTACTAGCGTCCACGCTGTGGATTTAAAATTAGGTGTGCACATGTGCTACCCATGGCTTCTGAAGGTGTTTTTCTTGATGCAATCTTGGAGAATTGCCTTCTGAAGCATAGTCTTGTGAGAATTAAACTGTGCCCACCCCATCACCCTGCTGGTACGTCGCTACGTTATGGTCGGATGACAATTGATGGAACCAATGCAGAACCAGCATTGGAACACGTTCCTTTACCAACTGATTTTCCTGCTCTTCAAACATTTCGTACGTTTCATTTTAATCCAACATTCCCTAACCATACACTTTGGTTCGATCGAGGGCATCGGACCATGAAATCACTTCCCCGCTCTAATCGATTTCATCAAAATTAGTTGGTGCAATCGATCAAGATCCTGATTCGAAACACCGGTATCTGTCACTACAAAGGAACAGATATCCAGTATAAAAACGCTGGGTGGTGGTATGTTTCCATTCCCCCCCCGTGCCGATATGACACTAGTCATAAATGATCCTGCCTTGTGGCCGTTCATCAGTAGGCTTTATCTTTCCACCTATTTTGAAGGTTCGTAGAGAACAAATGAGATGGCGATGTTGACATCTCACTATCATTGAGTGTGGTTTCGCAGTTGCATCCTCTGCTGCAGTAGTATACGATTGGGGTGAGTGAGACAGTACTTTCCGTGGGGATCATTCATATCTATACGGTATTCAAGTATTAACATTCGGACAAGAGGTAAGTTGGTGTCATGACTTGTGCAGCCATCTCACTGAGAATACTTCAATAGTTTGAACTGGTCTGGGTGAGCAAAGTCCGATATTAGAAGCAAATAGGATTATGCAGTTAACTCTGGGCAGGGGCAACACTGGTCTCTCATGACTTTGCTATATATCGGTGTGAGTAGCTCAGGTTATAGTCGTAGTTAGTAAGTTGTGCTGACTTTAATATATGTAGGTGCGTTATACTGGACTATTATATTCTGTGTATGTTTGTGAGGTAGATTCAATTTGGCTGCACTGTGCTAATGAGTCATCTCTTACTACCAGCATCTGCATATTGAGTATGTGACCCAAGATATATCCGTTTCTTCTGACTGGCGCCATGCAGCGATTCTCCCGGTCTCGATGACAGATGAGGTGAGTATCCTGCACCGATGATATTCCCATTCAACTACTAACTGCACTCGTACATAGGGGTGAGTGGTATTCTCGGCCGCCTTGTTGTGTTGAAAAATAACGACTGCCACAGCTGTAAGTTCATTTCAAGCATCAAGTCCATCATGGATTCAATGTGTATCTGTCACTGGGTCTTTCAGGCACTATTTTTTACTTCATGTGGGTATGGATACCTGTCGTTGTCAATGCCCTGCTGGGTGGTGAGTTCACCCGCGGTACCTCACTGACACTGACTTGACTGAAATATCATACAAGTCATCATGATTGCTCGGATACATGCCATGTACCAGGGATCCAAAAAGATTCTCATCTTTCTTGTTGTAGTCTTGCTGGCTTGCACGATCACCTCCGGAGTTATGACGCTGCTATCGATCCTGGGCGTTTCAGTGGGTAAGCTTTATTTTTCGATGAAAGTAACGAGCAATCAAGACTCATGCACATATACCAGAGGAGGCCACATCGGGGAAAACCTCCTTCACAAAATGGCTCAAAAACGAAGGAATTTCAGGGAATTTGTTAAACTACGTGTATTTCGAGAGTATTTCAACAAATCTCGTTATATTCCTCAGACAATAGTTAAATAAGCGTGTCGGTCACTGAACGAGTTTACAAAGAAGCTGGGACAGAGTTCCAGAATGGTACTGCTCGTCCATTCACGAGGTACTACTGCGCCGAAATTGGGAAAAAGATGGACACTCCTGCGGATGTCTGATACATCAATAATGCTTGCGAGACGCTCTCCATGACGCATCAAATGAGAAATTTTGTACAGCCCATGGTGTGATTCAGGTTGCTGGAAAGGTGTGAACCATTCCACATAAGCAAGGTGGGCGGGTGGTTTCACAGGTCCAGCGGGGAATAACAAATTCGTAGCTTGAGTTGTCAGCGTGAAGACGACACGAACTTCTAGGTGATGAGCATATCCAGTATGCTCGAAGTTTTTAGCACAGCCTGGGCAAGTGTTCATTGTGACAGTAGAGAAACAGGCGTGAAACAGGTGGTAGATAAAGAGACAAAGTGACTGAACAGCGTGCATGAAGAGACAAAGGTGACCGAATAGCGCGCGTGAAGATACAAAGGTAACCAAATAGTGCGCGTGAGCTATCAATAGAGCCAAGTCAGAAAAGGATTAGTAGCAAAAATTGATGTGATAACATACAGCACAGCAACCAAATGACAGCAGACTAATGCACCCTCACAAAGTGCAAGAGTGAAAGCAACACTAGACGCGCCCTGTTGGTGAAGATTTAAGTCAGAAAAGGTTTAGTTGCAAAAATTAACGTGATAACATACAGCACAGCAACCAAATGACAACGGACTAATGCGCCCTCACAAAGGACAGCGGACTAACTTGAATTCGCCCTCACAAAGTGCAAGAGTGAAAGTAATACCAGATGCACCCTCACAAAGTGCAAGAGTGAAAGTGATACCCATGCAGACGCACCCCCACAAAGTGCAAGAGTGAAAGCAAGACCAGACACGCCCTGTTGGTGAAGATCCGGGTCAGAAAAGGTTTAGTTAGAAAATTTAACGTGATAACATGCAGCCCTGTGACAGCAACAAACAAACTTACAAGCTTCAAAATGAGAGCGGAACGTGAACCTTGCAGTTTTTTCACTTCTTCCTCCTGTTTGCCCCCTCGTCAGCGGATACAGAATGTGTTGAAGGCCGCCATGTTCGAACTCAAAAAAGCATCTCTCTTCGACAACGCATTACCCAACATCACTCAGAAGCGAATGATGGCCCTGGAAGCGGTCCATACTGCTGCCGGGAAGCGCAAGGAATATGCGATATCGAAGAGGATGAAGCACAACTTTGATTATGCACTGGCTCTTGCCGGGATCGTATGTACTCTTTTTGCACGGTTATTTGGATGAAACTAATATGCTTTACAAGCCGGAGGGACGATTGAGCAGCTGAGCTCCTTCCGCACCAATCTCAAGAAGCTTGCGCATCAAATTGTTGTATCGCATTTCGCACTCCAGAAAGGCTGCGCTGACAAGGTAGAAGACCTTCTTAAGAGTCACAAGTATATTTTTCCAACCGACGCCAAGGTCCGTTTAGTATTTTGACATCTCTCTCTTCGTTTCTCTGATTCTCAACTACTACACAGGGTAAGGTCCTTGGGGACCAACCATTTTGTGATGACGCTACCATTGACACCATCCGATTGTCATTCTTTGACGGCGAGGACTCGTTTGGCAGTCAGTGCCGTGATGATTTTGTTTCTGTCTTAGAAGAAAACATCGAGCCCGAGCTACCTGTGGCTATGGTGTGTTTGATTGCAACTATGGTAGGCTCTGGCTGTGACACTGTTTCAACCTCTGTATACTGACTACATAACATTCTCCACAGATCTACGCGATATTGAAGGATTGGAGTAGCGGCAACCCACCTTCAAATGCACAAGTCAAATCGTTCAATGCGTCTTCCCACGTCGGCATTTACAAGGCTCACCAAGCAACTCTCAACCGCATCTTTGAGGGCAGTATGAAGAAGTACCATGCGCTAATGGCACGGCTTTACAAGGCAGTCAGGTGTGTTTTGCTTGCGCTATTCTTCGTTATCGGGCACTCTGACTAACTCGACACCAGTGCAATCGAGAACTCGGCGTCCACTGCCTCATCAAGCGCTGGTGACTATCTCGATCTCGACGCAATGGCCGAAGAATAATCAAGCTATGAATATGGCACCGAGTCAGTTGCTTCTCAGTTTGCCGATCTTTTCTTTTCTTTTCGCGTCTTTTGATGGTGATATTTCGTTTTAATCAATGTTCATGTATGTCGAGTTCAACTGAATTCAAAATAATTTGATGGTATTCGAAGAATAATGACTGAAAACTCGAAGAAATTCGAAGAAATTCG
Source organism: Suillus lakei (assembly GCA_016628065.1). Lineage (NCBI taxonomy): Eukaryota > Fungi > Basidiomycota > Agaricomycetes > Boletales > Suillaceae > Suillus > Suillus lakei. The sequence continues at coordinate 15,221 of JABBWA010000431.1, forward strand.
AAGTAACTGCGACTGAGCTTGAGAAATCTGGTCGTACTCGATTTCGCTGAAATTACGAGGGATTCTGAAAAAAATTCTGAAATTACCTTGTTTTTGTGAAGGAGCTTTTCCCCGATGCATCCTTTCTGGCTACCATACGTGTGCTGTCAACATTGACACAAAGGGGGTAGATCTGAGTTACGAGAGTTATATATCCACCGCTGCATGGGAGATCCTCGCATTCTTTCTGGCAGTCTGGATTGTTATAAAACACTTCCGAGAACTGCGAAAATCGCCGACAGGATGGAATATTGGGGACTTTTTCACGGCGTTAACAAAAAGTCACGCGCTTTACTTTCTGGCGTGAGCTCGGTGATTTGGATGTTGTTACCTTGTTTCGCTGAAGTTCCGGATCTGCTAGCTTTGCTGCCGTGGCTTGCTTCACCTTTGGCTCAATCTCTCCAAATATCTCGGTGCGCTTACCTGTGACCGACATCTACATCAGACCACCCCTTATCATGTCTACAGTACTCATCTTCCCTGGGTATTCAGAAATTCGGAAATTGGATTTCATATAAAACACGCTGAAACTTAGTCTCTTCCCGTCTGCTTTCAATCCATGCATCTTTCCGAGAATGCTGCAGTCAGTTCAATCTGTACAACGAAATAAGATGCTATATTGGTGCACGAGCCCATTTCTATAACGGCAAACCAACATAACCAGCCCCTGCCTCTCTCAACAGGCGTTCAATCAGTTTCATGGCCTCCAGGACGCGCTCCTCTTCGAGCCGCCTTCCAACAATCTGCACGCCAATGGGGAGACCTTCCATAGCCATTGCATCATACATCCGATAGTAATTCCGTTCAATGGCATTTCGAGGGCGGAAAGTAATCGGAAGAGCATCAGCCGTTGCATCCACATGCGTGATCGGCATAACACCCGCACTGTAATCAAGCTGTTCGAAATTCACAGTGAATCTCTGATGGGAGCTATTGAAGAGGAGTGAATCATACCAGATTGAATAGGAACGTGTATCCACACGCTTTCCATCCGTGCCTCATCCCTCCGTGAGGAACAGCAGGAAGACTGTTTGGAACTGTGAGGATGAAGTCAACACCTTCATCACCCTGGCTGTCTTCGACCTCCGCGTCCCGCCAGACTTTGAACCAGCGAGAACGATAGTCCTCCCTTTGCGCAATCAAAGCATAGAATTCTGGCATGGTTTTCTCGTAATGAGTGTCGATCAGACCGGCATAGATGGGATCGCGACGTATGTGGCGGTAATACCAAGCATAGAGCTTCATGACGAAGTGGGGGAGACGAAGGCCCCGGAACGCTGATGTCATTCCAGCATCGTTGGACTCAAATGCATGATGGTTTTTGGAAGCCGTCTTGCCTCCATCAGCAAGGAGGAGCTGTGACGCGATTTGAAGGCCTTCGTATGGACTCGGGCACTTCCTGAAGTTAGGTGTCTAGGAAGTACTTTCAAAAAAGAAGTGTTTTGACCCACAGAGTAACAACTTCGTGGCCGTTTTTCTCGAGTATTGCAGTAACCGTCTTCAATGCTCGCGCACATGCAGGCGAGGGTGTCACGACCCCTTTGTGCAAACATGATTATCCTGAGGCTGAACTCCATAGTAATGCTCCACTTACCGTCATCCCACAGGACACCCCACCTGATGGGGTGATCCTCCGGAAGTTTGACGTCTCTCCATGGAATCCTAAGAACCTACGTTATCGTTAAGCAGCTTCACAGCACTAATATTCAGAAATTTTAGTTACCGAGTAGTCGTAGTTCCAAGGCTTCATCTGGAACACAGCTCGCCAGAATGTCTCTAGATCTTCCAACGTTCTCGTCATAGGGTTGTGTGTTGCGGGAACGCCTTCCTGGCCAGGCACACTGGATGCGCTGCCTTGCTTCATAAATCTATACATACTTGATTTGATCGAATAGACACCAGAGAAGTGCGCAGGAGCCCGAACACTCCCAGCGCCATCCGTGCCTATCCCAAGTCTGGATGCACCGAGCGCAAGGAGTACAGCTTCACCTGCTGAGGAGCCTCCTGGGGTGTAGCCCTTCTTCTGAGGATTTTCGGTAGAACCAAAGACGTCGTTTGTCGACTCCAATGAGAGCATAGTCATGGGAACGTTTGTCTTGACATATGGAACGGCACCTGCATCCCGCAGCAACCTCACCAGCGCACCGTCGGCGGCCATAGGTTTGCCTACAAGAGCCGAGTATCCCATAGAGGAATCCCAACCCTTCACACTTACCAGGTCCTTGAGCGAGACTGGGACGCCTGCCAGCGGACCTGATCGGTTCGCAGTGCTGACCCAATTCTCTGCAGACGCAATCATGACCTCAGTCAGGCAGTTTGTCTGAGCATGAGCTTGAAGGGCTTTCTTGAAGTAAGCCACAAGGATGTCGGATGGGGACAGGGATGATGTTTGCACAGCAGCCACCAGAGACGAAACTGAGCGAGACAGAATTTCTTTGTCCTGGGATGTTAGAGGCTCATGGTAAATGGGTTTGAGGGATGTGATTCGTTCTGCTCGCTCTCGTTGCTTATCGCGACTAGTGTAATTATGGTCCTTGTCAGAGACGAGCTGTGAAGGAAACCGCCATGATGATTGACTGCTCACCAAGCGCGACGGTGTGACAAGTAAGAGAACAACATGATGTTTCCGCGCTCAGGCCAACGACAAACTGATCCGAAAACCCCAGCAGTTCAACGACTTAGAAAGGGATCAGAGCCACTACTGGACGTGTGAGAGGACTGCCGCAAGGACGCTCACGAGCTTCTGCTTCTGAAGTTCTTATCATGCTCGCGTGAAATGAGTGTTACGTTTTTAGCCCTTCGTACTACTACTAAGCAGACCAAATAGACGGAAGATAGTCGTTCCATCTGAAAGTTATAGTACAGATCAATTGGCCTGTAGTAAGTACGGAGGAGGCTCTTGACAGTTGTAGCGCTCGAGACTCATCTGATGTTTGTGATAGGACCACGTGACTCTTAGACTGATCTCAGTGTTCGAGAAATAAGCAAAGCTCGTAGCCAGGTCCTATGGCGGAACAGATATGACGTCCGTTTCTTTCCAGGAGGTGGAGATGCGTTGACTGGCGGAGATGTATAGCTCTGGAAACCATCCAAGTGCGTCAGAGCATGTATATATTTGATCTTGACTTTCGTTGTGATATTTATAAGTGATTTATATATAGAGTATCGATAGAATTACGTCCAATATTCCGTTCGACGTACATCGTCAAAACATCCCAAAGTATACAAACCCTGTAGCACCCTGTAGCAGACGATACAAGGTGTACAATTACTGCATTTCCTACAAGGTACTGTCAGACGTGCGAGTAGTGATACAAATCTGTGCATGCGACTAATCTTAATGCATACTCCACACGTCTTGTTTGCCTTTGTAAACTTCTACAAATAGTGTTTTTATTTGTAAACTACCACAAGTATTGTTATACTTGTACCCCGGGTAGACCCTTGCATTCGTCGTAAAGTCTGGTGCATACTCGTACCAGCACAATAAGTGCAATCAGCTAGAATATGGCAGCTGTTGTATATAGTCATACATCATGCTTATAATGTCATCACCCTTGACCGATTTTAAGCTTGATTACTTGGAACTTGAGTCATGGTGCAAAAGTATGAGCACATATCATCGGTTATGCAGGTTGGACTGAATTAGCACCAGAGCACTGTAATCCAGTTTTGACGCTATCTCTCTCAAATTGCTACCCCAAGAGATTTGAGGATCTTCCTGCTGAGCATTGTTCCATATTAATTGGGTGGCAAAACTGAGCCAGATGTCTCGTGTTAACATTGACCAGGATACATACACGAATGGTTTGTTATTTGGCATTTTCAGAGGACAGCATCTTGTACCGCACAAGTTTGCAAAATATAGTTTTATAATGTTTGGATTTGTCTGGGGCAAAATGCCGTGAAGTGAAAGAAGTGATCTTTGTGTGCGTCTTCACTGTAGTGGGCCTCATGGCCCACAAGTTCAGAAGACATGGTTTTGTTACTTTGCCGCCTACAGCGAGTGAAGTCTTCTTAGGTATAAAGTAGCTTTAAATATCCATCTTGCGATGTCCTGTGAACGTTGGCTAACACATCGCAGATGTAAATAGTATCATCAGTGGTTTCACCTTGATCTCGCTGGACAAGGTGTGATATTTAGCGATAAAATACTACAAAGTGCACAAAGAGATCTTAGTGTAGATTCTTACAGCGCAGAGCCCTTGCGCTACCCTTGCTAGGAAAATGTGGTTGGTCTTCACAGGTATAATGCAGCCTCGTATTTCCGAGTTTCAACATCTTGTGAATGTTGGCTGGTGCTTCATGTCTATAGTGTGCATGGTAAGTTGTTTATCATAGATCTCATTGGACCATGTGTATAATTTCGTTGGACTATACCATCCAATAGACAGAACGGATTTGGATCGACCCAATGCACCGCCGCAAATGCAAATACAGTTTAATTTCAATTTAAGAGACTAATTCCGTTTGTACTACAGTCTACTACATACTTGGCCAGATAGAGGCGTCATACATTACGAGTGCGGACTAGCCCAGGATTCAAGCTCATCATCGGGCGGTTGAAGTCATGGCAACCGACAGCCGTTCAGTCTTCTGTGGTCGGTATTCTGACACATTCCTGCGCCCGAATACCTGTCTGTAAGACGGTGATGTCAAACCAATGAAATAGAGAGCTGTAGCACCACTCACTGGTTCCACCAAAGAAGGAGGTTTTCGACCTCCTTCGCTGCTTCTGTCGAGGGACAGAGCTCGAAGTAATCAACAATATTGTGATAAAATTCTTCTTGGTCGAAGTCATCATCCATGATGCGCCATGAACCAGCGCTAGATAATGCAAACCGTAACTAAGTTCTCTAAGTCAGTAGCGAGCGTCTAGTTATGCTAAAACAATACCTGAACAGCAGTGTATGCGATAGCCCTAGGTTGAATGGATTTCATTCGTAGCAGTCCCGCGACGTCACATCGGGTACGCCTCTCCCCTGTGGTCCTCCGGCGTTTAGGGAAGTCACATGAAGAAAGAAATCCTGAAGTATTCTCAGCTGAAGTGGGAGATGTGAATATATGCTTGACTGCCTACAACCTGGCTTCAGCATGGCTACAATGAGACATAGTATCATCGAAGTGCGCACCTTCACAAGCAGTTCACCCTTGAACAAGCCCTTCGTAGGATTCTTGGTGTCATAGTGTCCATCTCTATACAAGTAAGAGGGCCAAGAATAAGACGTTACACGATAGTCGGGATGGTAGTTCCGAATGGCCTCTCGAACACTGAAATATTGATCAGCGATGGGAGCGCCTAATTACGAGTACTTACACAGCATCATCCCAGTTGTAATCAACAGGACATAGAAGTTTCCCCATTGTGTCGTGGCGGAATCCACGACAAGATTTGTCTCGGTTGGAAATGATAGGGTTCGGGGTTGGGCTCGTCTGCATTAACCAAGAGGCAACAGCGAACTTGAGGCTGGTGGTGTCATCTCCTCTGGCTGCGTCAGCACTCCGATTAAGCTATATACAACACGCGAGTTAACTGATGTGTGATGGTGGTGGGGTTTCTCACCTTGTTACATATGCCAGCCAGTTCGGAACTTTCAGCCGAGGACTGGATAAGCATTCGCACTGAAGGGCACCATATGACCAGTTTCTTATAAGACCGATACCGTCGATTTTCTCTAAAAACAACAAGTCACAATGTCAGTGTCGTTCACTATTTATACACAACATACACCTACATCGTGTTTGAGGACTCAAAGACTTCAGCATCAGAACCGTCAGTGGTGCCAAGGGTAGTGCGTCTATCGAATTCGGAAACCAAATCTTCGACCCGTTCTGTAAGACATACGAGTCTACGTATTACACGGCCTTCAAGAACTTGGCTATTGCTATTGAAAAATGAATGGTTTACAGTGAGTTCGCGGATATAGGACATACCTCTTCCTTTCAGCAGGTGTGCTGAAGTTCAGCGTTTAGCTCCTCCAGTGCAGCGATGCGCCTCTTCAAGGACAAAAGGGTCTCAACATGGGAGCTACTAGATGGAGGAGATGGTGACATGGGGTGGATGAGATGAAGAAAGTCCAACGCAACTGAGTGGCTGATATATAACCCTTCAGATAATTTTTCTGCTTGTTCTGTTGGCAGAAATCTTGATATTCAACCCGACGCCATACAGACCATTCGTTTTGGGTTTGGATTGAATTGAAATTTTGAGTTGAGAATGGAAGAAGGCCTGGTGATCGTTCGGTACCAGCTCCAAAGACTTGGGAAATGACTGGCGGTTATACACACTTTGCGCTCATTAATAAAAATGTAGAATGTAACCCGCACCTAACTCGATACATCTAGTCTGACAGTCATGTGGAGAGATTACACGGAATGTATGTGTTATATGTTACTAGCTGTTTGAGGCAGTCAACACAGTTGTCAGGCAGATGCAATACGTACAATTTTCAGCTGGTGACAGTTCAAGAGTGGGAATGAGCTTGGCTCTTCCAGCCGATATGGCAAATCTGCCATGTACTCTTCAACCGAACATTGCGGGAAATCATGATATCAATGTAAACAACACCAGCATTGTGGCGCTTCCTAGAACAGAAAGCGATTGATGGGGGTTGGCGTGTTGACTGTCTAAAATGTTCGTTCAGTATTTTTTTATCCAGTCCCACACTGATTCGAGTCATACATTTCAAGGGAAGAACCCGAACTACTAGTAAAAGTGAAGTGAAAATCAGTCCAAGACAGTGTACGCCCAGCCCAGCGACGCTATGCAAAGGAAAGACTCGGAAACGCCCCACATGTGCAATGGAGCAGCGGCAAGTCAGTCACGTGACTTACCCCAAATAGTGAATGGGCCAGCCTGACTCGTATTACCTGCAGTGGGTTCCTGTGAGATGATGACCAACTCCGTCATCTGCACTAATTAGCCTGACCTGGCACACTTGCGTTTTGCTTATTTGACATTGAAATTACAAGATCACAATGTACTACGGGGATCACAATACTTAGAATATGAATACTAGTAGTACTAGCTTTACCTTGGGCTGGAACGGCTCTCCAAGATGTTATAAAGCTTGGAGAGCATCTCCGTCTGTCTGTCAATCGCAGCTTCGATGTCCTTCCCCACTTTAAGCAAAGTTTCGTGAGTTGTACTAGTACTTCCTTTAAACTCAAAAGGTTTTGCCAGCTTGCTGCGCTTCAACTTTTGGGACACTTCAAGCACTGGCACGGACACAGCGCGTCCGACATTGGTCATATTTTGACCAAACTGGCGTGGTGTCTAAAGTACGCAGTCAATGTTATTGTCAATTAATGTAAATGATCACAGGTGGTAGGTCTGACTCACAACATCTCCGGCGTCTGAGGTTAATCTCTTTCGCTTCAGAGGCAACAGTTCACCACTATCATCTTCAACTTGCGCGTTCCAATCATTGATCTTCTGGAACGAGAACGATTAGAAGCCACAGTAGATGATCTTGAGGCTGCATACCTGTCTGATCCCCTCAGTGCGCTGTTCAGCTTCAGGTGCGTCTGCAACCTGACTATGCAGCCTGATCTCCAGATCTTGGAGGTAGGCCCTGCCAAAGTCCAGCTGTCTCTTGCTATACTGGTAGCACCCACAAGGGTACACTGGGGCGCCTTGGCCATATCCACCTTGGCCAGGACAGTTCTTATAATCGTGGCTCTGCGCAGAGTCAGGGGTATAACTTCGGCTTTGGGATATCAATGGGTGCCCTTCACATGCATTGACAGGATCTACTGCTCCTGTGAGAAGCGCTTCCATCCTGTCATTAAAATCTGGTGAGCGCGAGCCAAAGTTATTGTGCATGACAAATTTTCTCTCTCTAGGAGGAAAGGTGAGGGGATTGAAATCATTCTCTGTTACTTATCCCTAGCGTCACTCAGATACATCTGGTCTTAGCTGTTTACATATTTTGCTGCAGGTTATGACATCACGGCGACATCCAATATAGTTTCGGAACTTGCACGCATAACCTTCCTACCCTCCGTAAAGATTTCTTTTGATCATGTGCTGTTCTGGTCCCCCATTTACTATTGTATGGAGTAGCTAGGGCTGCTGTCTTGATTTTTAGATTACTTCCAGGTCCCCGTTTGCTACAAACACTGAGATTCAATCTATCCATGTTGCGTGGAGTGCCAGTGGTACTCTACTACCTAAGCCTAGAATGGAACCTTGCAGGGCTTGCGGGCACTAATATCTCGGTCATTAATTTGCGTAGTTAATGATTGGAGCGTAGAATCCCATGAGGAGCCTATGGATTATCATATGGAAAGAAATGCGTAGCAAGACCTGAATGTTAAATGTTCTATCAGAGCTCCAAAATGTAAATATCGTTATTTCGCAAGGCATTCCCAAGCGCAGAATCCAATGGTGTCCATCCTGACCGACTTAGACATCGAAACCTATCCAAGCTTTTCCTACCCATCCCTCAAAGAGTTCCTGGCGAAACTCGAAGAAGAGGAACCGAGAAGGGTGTGGAGCGAGACATTCACGGGTCCGCTGACTTCAATGGGCGTCAGAAACATAGATGATATAGAGATCGTCTCACCGGAAAGCCTCGTCATCCTCCATAAACTTTGTCCTCTCATGGTGATGGACTTCTTCGTCTTCGTCATCAATTGCCTTGATGCCATCCATGCAGCTGGGGCCCATGGCAGTTGTAAGACTGTAAGGTCAAACACAGGTGAGAAATTTTCAGACTGAGAGACTCTTGTGCAGACCAACCAAGATTCCTAGCTTCATCTCTCGCTGTATGGTTGAGCACCTGATGTGTTAACAAGACTGCCAGTAGATGTTCAGGGAACAGTGAAACAAGAAGGGAAACAGTGTATACTATATGTAGTGGCAACAGTACGCTGCGAGAGCCATCGATCCTTTGCCCGCGATCGCCTTGAAAGGATCAGAATCAGGGGGAAGAAGCTTGAGAGTGAGAGTGCTCTTCATATTTGTGACTGGCACCGAGGTTGCACGGCTCGATAAGTCACGCTCCGCATAGCTCACGAAATGGCGAGCGACAGTAATGTCATCCCAGTAGTACCTGCGCATGCATCTGTGGAAGTCGCATAGTGATGGTGTTCCGATACGATTCTGAATATCAATGACTTCTCCTGCGCGATGTCTAGGTCTTAGGGGAATGCAACACAGCGCCATGAATACCACCAAACCTGAAATTTAATTTTGAACGATCAACAAACCAATCTCTTCATAATCAAAATTTTGAAATGAACGATGAACGTTTCGAGTGGCTGATGACAAGTCAAAGTCAAAGTTCATACACCAGACAAACATCAGAATTCAGTCGTACCTTACTGCTCAATATAGCGTGCTGACCTCTCGATGTCACAAGCATGTAGCAACGAGCGGAAATGCCGACACGAACCGGCTGGTGGTATTGCCGAATCGCCAAAGGCAAGAATAAGCCCTGGTCTTCATTCAACAAATTAGCATGCGAAAATCCCTCGAGAGTCGAAGAAAACAACCAACATACCCACAAACGATGTACGAGGTTCAATCTATCAGTGTGCGGGTTATTGATGAAACGGTCTTGGGTGCGGAGGGAACATCGAGCGAGCAAGAACAAAGATAAATTAACACAGATCTAACAACAAATCAGTACAAAGTGGCATCTATACAATTGCAGAATTGGGGGTTCAACTGACCATGGAGCTCCAGGTCGACAGGATGAACGGATAAACTGTCTGACTAATCAAAGCTGAGTAGGACTTGATGATACAGAGATGCAGTTGGCCCATCTCTTGCGGGTCAGGACGTGGAGATCAAGCGATGCTTAATCCAGGATGTGAGAGTCCGCAGAGCTGACACTGGCGCAAAGAAGTTTTCCGATCGCATGCAGCATGACACACTCTGAGATCCGAGGGAGCGGTCCATTAGTACAATGCAGGGTCAGTAACTGGACCAAAAAAATCTGTAATGAAGCACAGATCTAGTAAGTGCTGACGACATAACATGATTAAAAACGCTTACATTTGACGGAGTAAGTAAGAAACATGTCGTCCAACTGGGACACCCATGGCAATGACTCCCGCTCCTCTGACTTCAATGATGGAGCTGATATACTCTTGGCGAATGCCAACTTCAAGTTTGAGGACCGTCACGGTACAATGAGGTCTACTCCGGATCCAGTACTAGTACGTGTCTGTGGATTATAGGTGACCATTTTAACAGCTCTTGTTTCAGAAGCTGGAAGCTCGAGATGGCGATCATGACAGTGAGCCTCGTTCGAAGCGAAAAAGGTCTGAAGAGAATGTTGTGAGTGCGTCTGGATCGATTTTTCGACTGATACTCACCACCGTACACAGATCCCACGTGACTTTGGCCATGACATTACTAGCATGAGGGCAACAACGGTACCTGTTGTTGAGCTTCCTGCCCAAGAAACGCAGGAAGAGCGGCAGGACATTCAAGATATTTGAAGGGGAATCGCTATCTATGTTCATGCGGGAAGTTGTGGAATTGCAAGGGGCTGTGAGTAGGATTGAAACAGCCATCATCAGGCAAAGCACAATTCTTCGTGAGCTCTGTAATGTTGTTGAAAACCACGGGATGTAGATTTGTTGTATATACATTCTCAATAACAATCGCTGCCAGTGGTATCGACCTTTAAGCTTTATGATTGCTGAGCGCATCGTGATATGCCATTATCTAACCTATGACATGGCCAGTACTGTTTGATGGCGTTACCCACTGGCAGATATCCTTTGAAACGGCAAGTCTATATTCTAAGCCTAAGGTCTCTTCAACCGATCAAAGCTGGCGCCCTTACTGCATATCCTAATGCGACAGTATAACACAGTGATTGCACACTTTGTACACTCTGAGTTAGCAGAGCTGGGATTGGGCAAATCGTCGGCTGAGAGTGCCGGTAGAATAGCCCTATTCTGCAACCAAAAACATAGCCCGAGCTTGTGGAACGTCCTGGCCCATCAATCCGTCTTGGGCAGGCATATCAAACATTCCTGCGAGGCTGCAGCGGTGTGCCGATTACTCCTGTTGCTGTAGTGCCAGCAATACTAAAACCCAAGGATTCGCTATCGACGCCTCTGATTTGAACGGCTATCATCAAGGCTCCCCAAAAAATCACCTCGTTGCTGGACTCAGGATTCTTCGGGTTTGGAGCTTTCGATGGCTGCCGAGGCATTGGCAGGCGAAATGGAGGAACGAGTCAGTCAAATGCACGTTCCGAAGTTCGTCTGGTCTGTAGCGCTTGTCACTGGTATCTGCGGCCGCTCCAGCAGCCAATACTTTCCTAGCTGAACCCATACAGCGCCATCACCCTCCGTCTGTGTCACAGTTTCCCTGGGTGAAGATCAGTATGGCGTGGGTAGATTTCAAAGATTTTACCTCAAAAACCTTCACTGGAGTCGCCGATGGGGATACGTAGCTGCCTGTTCCTGGTCTACGAACAACTTGGAATGCTTCGCAGCGCCCACATCTATTGCAACGAGGACACAAGGGCAAATTGGTTCACCATCCTCACTGATAAGGTTTCCTGGAAAATAACACATCCTATTGGACGGGTCGCAACAAGAGCGTTACAACACGATGTCTACAAGGCTCATATAAACAAGCATGACCCAAAGTTTGTGAGTCGAAGTTGGCCAGGAAATTTGGGATAAAATAGACGGTGGTGAATCTTGCGCAGATAAAGAGTTCCAAGTATATCGGAGTGCGTATGAAGGCTGTCTAGATAGAGGTAGCGCATGACTTACCTTGGCTGTGATATCTGGGTTCAAGTTTAAGGGGACCCATGGGACGACTTGCTAAGTGAGTTGATAGATAGAGTCTAATGCCGATGCTGACATTTTATGGAATAGAATGCAAGAAACTAAGCAGTAATGAGTGAGCAAGAGTGCCGGAATGCGCAGTCAAGTGTGGTGATATGGCGGAAGGGCGCTGAAGGGCGGGTGTGGTCGGGTGTTGGAGGGAGGGAGCTAGATAGCGCATGGACTGCAGCAGGCTATACTTCTGTCGATGGCTCCTCCTTGCGCCATGAATTCTAGTCATCAAAATCTCGTTCGTTCCCAAGACCGCTTGTTTCCGTGCAGGCCAGAAGCATGCATCTTCTCAGCAGCTCCCTCCCTCTCTGATTTGATGAGTTAATGATTGACCAAAGGGCGATGCCATCCTATGCTTACCTGGATCCTGGATACCAAGACTTCAACTCTACAGGATTTTGAAAAAACCTCGAACGGCATCTGAGAAAGTGAAGTAGTTCACAGCCTTCCAAGCCATTTGGTGCCCATCTAGCGTTTGAATTCAGGTAGCCTAGGACAAAGCGATTGAGTGGCAAGGTAAACATACCATGGTTTCACAGACATAACTGGTGACCCCACAGCTGCGTCTTATTCAGTACGCGGGTGAGGAACTAATCTAGACAGTGAATCCTTTGGTACGTCCAAATTCAATTTCTCAGCCGTGACTATGCAACACACCGGAGCTTTCCGGACGACTTGCAGGCATACACTGCAGGACGGCCAAATTCCGCACTTTCTGGACATCGTCGTCGTCATTGTCCTACCCATTATGATACTTGATAAACCTGCCGCGTTGCCACAGCTCCCATGTGAACTGGAAAGAGAAATATTCATTTAGCCGTTGCTGATTCTGTGCGGAGAGTGCATTCTTTCCTCTTCATCTCATGGAGAGTGTATCGTTGGTAAGCATTAGTTGGTAGATGCACATAAACTTATGGAGTATTTGTCTTGCTGGTAGGATGCGGCAGATTCTTTATCGAAAGATTGTTCTCTCCGAGGAGATCACAGCTAGTCCCTTCCTATCATCAATTCACCTTCAGCCACAATATTGCTGGTGAAACAATCAACACATTGTGTTTTACAGGCACTGTGCGTCTTGAGACTGCCGCAAGGATACTCCGTTTGTGCAGAAGCCTCAAAAAGCTCGCGTTGTGGATATCGCCGTCCAATGCAGTTGGACAGTCAGACTGGCTGCTTGATTCGATGCAGGTTCTTTCACTGACATCTCTGTCACTCGACATTTCCTTAGTTTTTCGTCATTGCACTTCTCCAGTCATTTCCCTTTCCGAAGTTCCCGCCTTCAGCACTATCACCCATTTGGAGATCCTTAACGGATGGGTTCTGTGGGGATCGACCATTGGCCTAGAGCACCTCCACACGTTAACCCACCTGTCTTTGTGCTTCAACACCCTGAAGGACGAAGCTTTCACTGGTAATGCTGCTACTCAGCCGTCTACCATTGCAAGCCCTTGTTTTTCGTACAATCGAGGACTTGGATGTGGTACAGGCATTTCTGCAGGATGTGGGTTTTAGTGATCCCCGGATTGTGCTAACTCGTGATTCTCGTGTTGACTGGGATAAATTGATTCTATGTGTTTAGCTTTCTGCCTTGATTCTAGTAGTTTTGTACACTTGACATATTTGAAACGTCATGGCATGCAATTAATTTGTAGTTTCGAGCGTCTCAAATTAGCTGATCCTGCCAGTGGTACCTGCAGAGGGAACATTGATTCTGAAGTCGCAGTCTTCTTCACTGGCAGCCCTCCCGATGATTTGTTCTGTAGTAATGAGCACATCAGATTACACTGCAGTAGCTAGAATACACTGGGTTACGATCGCAAATTAAAGTCAAGTGCGAATATAAGTTCGTGTGCGGCGAAGAAAGACTGCAGCGATAAAATAAATGGTTTGAGGATCTGAACATGAGGTTTCGAGTATATGCAAGAAAAGCAAAATTACACATTGATGTAGAGTTATCGCCTCCTCGTGCGTGATGAACGTGTTGAATTGATTCGCTATCAGGGACGTCGCTCGGCGTACTGACTGGTTATTAGCTGGCGCGGAAGCAGAATAGGAATGAGCTATGAGCAAAATAAGAGTGCAAGGAGTAATTGATACCATTCATGTCGTCTATATTGCTATCGGTCCGAGTCGGAACACCATCCCCAGTGCTCCCGTCATTGCTTCCATTCCCTGCATCGGGAGAATGCTCTTCAGAGTCAAAAAACCCATCCATATCATCTTCGCTGTCGTCATCGTCTACACGAGATCCTGCATCCGTCTTGGCCCTAGTGTGCCTATGTTGCTGAAGTCCAGGAGCCTCGCTATTCATATGTAAAGATTAGCGCATTTCAGGTGACAATGAAAAGAGACTCAAATGACTTATGATTTCCAATGCTGGAGCGTTTCTTCCACCCATTTTCTGTTAGTATTTCCTTCAAACATGTCGACGACTCGATCATAGAGATCAACAAGGTCGAGATCTTCAATTTCTTGACACCATATATTAGAAGAACTAAGCTGGAAGTACGCCTTAAAGCGGTTGTCACTTGGCATCAATGTGAATTTGATGCAAAGACCCTACCTGTACAGCTGCATATGCAATCGCTCTAGGCAGGGGTGGGACGTCATTCCATGAATCCTGCCTTTCGGAAGTCTTAGTACCTCGGCGAGCATTTGGGGTTAAGAGCACTGGATGGTCCTGTAAATATGTGGCGGAAAACCTGCGCAAGTTGTAAGGTAGCATTCAACTGGCGAAAATAAGAAAAATGTACACGTTTGAGATAGTATCCCCTGAAGACAACCTTGACTTTTCTTGGCGGGATCAAACATAGACTCGTCATATAGGAAAGTAGGAAGTTTTTGCGGCTGTGATCTTGATTTGGCCTTCCTTCACCTTTTCCATGAAGGACCTGTAGCTGCCAGTTACACGTGGTCAGATCAAATAAACCGCACATAACGAACTGGGAATCTGCGTCAAAAGTGCTCAACATCCGCATTGGGCACAACAGTCGTGCAGTTTGAGGATGGTTCCATCCCCGAGCGATCTTGCCATGATGCTTGAGGAGAGAGGGATTGAACTGATCAGATTCAGGGTTCTTGAGCATGTACGTCAGCCCTTCCCTTGTTAGACTCCCAGTATCATCGGATCGAGCATCATTTGCCGCAGAGGAAAGCTACTTAACTGTTAGACAAACTCATCTAAGGAACGATGTGCATATAACGTATTACCGCATGAATAAAGTGTCCATAGCCGATGGAGCCTTCTCAAATTCGGATATGATGCTACTGAACGTTGGCACCAGTTTTACCAGTTCGTTATACTGCTTGATGTACGACTTCTTCTGACAGCTTTCTGATAAAATATCAGGGTGTCATGCAGCTCAGGCTGCTGCAGACTCACCTGTTCACATCTTCTTCAGATTGGCTTGACGTGCAATTCCCCTGCAGTTCAGCAAACTCAGCTTCCATACCCTCATATAAGACATCCTCCAGCATGGCAAACGGGTCCAATCGCGAGAGGAAACCAACGCGCCGCTCGTAAATATGGTCCAATTGGACCGCTGTCATAGTGAGACGACACAAAGTAAGTGCACAGTACTATCAAAGGTGCGATGATCCCCTACGTGATTTTTCTGTTGCAACCAGCTCTCACGTCGGAGGTTAGGTCCTGAAGTAATTCGAGAAAATGATTTGATTGCTTCGTGACGTGTTTGATGGTTCAGACGACATAGTTGATGATTGAGTATGGGATAGCAAGTCTGAAGAGCGGTGCGGTCACGGTATGACCCACGATGATCGGGCCAATACACTCAGAACTAGGAAGATTAAGTTAGAGTTACAAAACCAAGTAATGCTATCAGAAAAAAATGCGAGCAATGATCGATTGATCACGGAGCCCACAAGTGAGTTTGACACTTACCCCACTCTTCCATAGTACAGTGGCTCAAAAAACTGTCCACATGTTTGCGCTATTTTGACTGTTTACATCATTGTACAAGAATGGATAGGTATTCCCAGGACATCCTGCCATGGCCTGGGAGTACTACATCAGGGCTTCAAAATGAGCCCTTACCCGTGGGAATTGGTGGTCATATGGTGGCACTATGAGGTTTGCAAAATGATGACTCATGTGGACAGTTTTTTGAGGCTAGATTGAAACTATATAAATTAATGGTTATGACACCATAAAGTCATACCATTATTAAATAAATTATAATGTGGTGTCATTATGGCATTATTAAACCTATCTCTCACTATATGAAGGGAGTCTCATGTATGATAGTCATAATCACCCTGAAAGCCATCTCCTCTGCTCAAAGGGATAACATCCTCTCTCTCTCTACTGCTGGCCTCTCTGCTCGTCAAATAGCATCTAGAACTGGTGTATGCAAGTCTACTGTGGCCAAGCTCACCAAAGAATGTCACCCAGACAAAGAAAACTCTAGTGGAGGTCGTCCATCCAAACTCACCTCCACTGATAGGAGGGCCATTATTCAGCATATTACTACAGGAAAGGCTGACAATGCTGTCCAAGTCACTCATCACATCAATTCCATCATCACTACCCCTGTATCTTCACAAACTGTGAGAAATGTTCTCAAGGCAGCCAACCTCAAGGCTGTAACAAAGAAGAAGAAGCCTCTCCTTTCTATCAGTCATAGAAAAAGAAGACTGGACTTTGCCCTGGCCCATCAAAACTGGACTGTAGAGGACTGGAAGCGTGTCATATGGTCAGATGAAACTAAAATCAACAGGATTGGGTCAGATGGAAAGGTATATGTGTGGAAAAAAGAAGGGGGGGCCTCTAACAGACAGAGAGATTAATGGGACACTCAAGTTTGGAGGAGGTTCTCTGATGGTATGGGGGTGTATGGGGTGGAATGGTGTAGGAATGCTTGCAGAGGTTGAGGGGAGGATGGATGCTGAGCAGTATGTGGACATTCTCAACCACCACTTGCTGCCTAGCATGGCAGAATCAGGAATTGATGAAGAAGATATCATTTTCCAACAGGATAATGATCCCAAGCATACATCCAGGAGAGCCAGAGAATGGTTTGAAGAACATAATATTCATCTCCTTGACTGGCCAGCACAGTCCCCTGATGTCAATGTCATTGAACACCTCTGGGAATACTCAAAAGAAGCTTATAGCCTATGAACACCCCCCTAAAGGAGTATGGGAGTTATGGGAGAGAGTGGTGGTAGAGTGGGGACAGATTACAGCAGAGGACTGTCAGAAGTTGATTGAAAGTATGCCTAGAAGGATAGAGGCAGTAATCAAGGCCAAGGGAGGCCACACAAAGTACTAGAATACCTGATTTCCTATGTAAAATATCTGAGTCAAAAAACTGTCCACATGAGTCATCGTTTTGCCAACCACATAGTGCCACCATATGACCACCACTTCCCACGGGTAAGGGCTCATTTTGAAGCCCTGATGTAGTACTCCCAGGCCGTGGCAGGATGTCCTGGGAATACCTATCCATTCTTGTACAATGATGTAAACAGTCAAAATAGCGCAAACATGCGGACAGTTTTTTGAGCCACTGTATATTAGTACTAGACTAGTACTAATGTGACTCGGATTGTATCCCTTGAGGTAGGGCTGCGCCGGTAGCAACGTTTGCTCCACAAGCGCGGCCGACTTGAAAGTGTTGTCGTCACGGTCATCCGAGTCGATGCAAGAGGGGCACACTCAATCTGATTCTTGGTGCCTACTCGACGACTTCATCCCTAGCGCTGCCAGGAGGAGAGTGTTGCAGCCGGTGAATATACTAAGTGACATACAATTGTCGGATCCATGATGCCGTCTCACTCTCCACTCCTTAGACTCCAGGGTTCTTGTTTTTGTGACTACTGCATTTCGAGCGACGCATTAGGCATAGATCAGGGAGTGTTTCTCGTACTCGCTGAATTTGGCGAATACACTATACCAAGTCTGAACATCACGCAGCGCATACACTCGGCTAGCCAACTTGGCTTTTACCGGTTTTGAGGCTGGTCAGCGGCACTCAGCTCACGTTCCATTATCAACCTTGCTGGCAACCTCAAGTACGCGGCGAATTTGAAAGGCCAGCTCATGCCGGCTCCAAAGCAGCTTGTAACATCTCTTCTTCATTGATTGCTTATCCTACTCCCAACTCCGAGTCATCTATACCATGAATACAGTCCCAGTTCGTGTTGACGGCAGATTTAGATTGGGAGAAATTCTGGGCTCTGGCTCGTATGGTATGTCATGACATTTACATGTGTGCATTGGTTTTTGATATGTCTGGACTCTGCTTAGCTGTTGTGTACCAAGCACGGAACATCATCAATGACGGTGATGTCGCCGTCAAACTTGAGCTTATCACCAATAATTCATCTTCCTTAGAGCACGAATATCTCACCTTGAAACGACTTGAAGGCGGAGTTGGGATTCCCCGCGCCCTCTGGTTCGGTAGAGAATCAAAATATCATGCCTTAGTTCTTGACCTCCTTGGGCCATCGCTGCATGATGTCTTCCTTGCAAAAAATCGAAAATTAAGCCTTCACACCGTCTTGAATATAGGAGACCAACTGGTGGGCTTTTTTGCGGTAGATTATAATGAATGCTAACGTATTTTCCTAGCTCTCATGTCTCGAGTACATCCACTCACATAATTACGTTCACGGGGACATCAAACCTCAGAATACCTTGGTGGGTCGTGGAAATTTGAGCGAAACCATTTTTATCATCGATTTTGGTATCGCAAGGGAGTACTGGAACAGCGAAACCCAAGCTCATATGCCATTTCGCAAGAATCGACATCTCGTCGGCACTCCTGCATTCGCTTCGATCAGTAACCACCTAGGAGTTGTGCCAGGTCGTCGTGACGATCTCGAGTCGCTTACATATGTGCTGATTTATTTCTTACGTGGCTCCCTTCCATGGTTGACTAGTGACTATGAGAAGCACTTCAACCCTTCCACACTCGAGTGCAAGGTAGACACCAGTATCGAGGATTTATGCCGAGGACTTCCTTCTGAGATCGCCACCATTCTCATGTACTCGCGCTCTCTCGCTTTCTCAGAGGATCCCGACTACCATTATCTTCGGTCATTACTCCATGACATTTGCGCTAGAACGCCTGCACCAGCTACATGTTCACTGGGTTTCAGTCTACCCGATGATCCCAACATCACACAATTGCCACCATTCCACGATGATCACTTGGCGGCTGATCAACCAAAGGCAATGCCTCTTCGACGGTCAACTCGGGCCAGTGTGTGAGTAGTTCAATTTCATCTTCCCATATTTGTGAACTCACAGGGTGTTACAAGTTTACGTCCACACAATCATGATGGCTCCATAATCCCCACTCCTGCTTCTAAAATTCCACGCCAGAAAGGCTCCTTGATGCCCGCAACTGCTTCTAAAATTCCACGTCAGAAAAGAAGTAGTTCTTCCTATACCCATTTTTTGTTTTCATACTGTGAAGCTAAAGCGACTCGGAATTTCTATGTATGTAAATGAATGCCTACATACTGAGGCTGATGCTCAGCGTCTGCGCTTATCTTATTATGTAACCAGTCATGAAGTTTGAAGGTCAGAATACCCTTGCGCCCTGCCCACTGGCCTGGATATTGGCAGGATCTTCTTCCCCTGTCCCGAACACTGTCCTTGTGCGCAAGAGCAATCTTCTCCACAGATCAGCTATGGCAACCTCGCAAACCTTATTAGCCTGAGAAGCTGTTGCCTTCGACAACGGCTCAACGGCGTCAACGCATGCATTAGGCTACACCCAAGCTTATGATGTCCACGGTGCGGATCTTTACATGGCATACTTCTTTGCTTTCTGGTCAGGACTCAACTGAGTCGATCAGATTTGAGTGTATAAGGTATGAGGTGCATATTCTTACTTCTGTTTCATTTATTCAACCGAATGCAATATAGACAGATCACAAAATTGATGCAGCCTGGGGCAAAGCTACTCACGAGGCTCGAGACATGATTGTTTCAAAGGTATAATCTTGTGATTGAGCAACCACCTAGTGACCAATTCATATCTTTTCGTCAGATAAACTCCACGAAGAATCCCCTTTTAGAGCGCCAGGCATTGAGCGAAGTGCTACTTAGTTAGGGTGGTGAAAGGTGCCTAAATTCCCCATGTATGTGCCGAATTATTCATTTCTATCATTTGTATCAAGTGATCAGATTCTGCAATCCTTTGAGGTGATCTGCAGGGCCCCTTTTGACACCTTGGAGTCATGGTGGATGCTATATTACGTGTAGATGGTGTCGTCCTTCTAGTGATTGAGCGTCGTTATGCTCATTACCATTTCTGGGGCTCTCAGGACAAAGTTTTATAAAGGCAGAAGATTCTCTCATTGTATCATTAACGTCGCTTGCCAACATGGGACCTTGCCGATGTACACAAATAACGATGCACCTCAGATTGCATCCCCCCTTACTGCTACTGCTTCCCCGGCTGCTGCTGCTCCCTTTGCTGGTGTGATTGCCACGACCCTTCAACAACCTCGTAAACGGCAGCCTATCGCTAACATCGACAGGACGATGCGGCTCCCAGAGCTGGCCCAAGCACTCAACCAATCACGGACGTCAACAGGGTCACCAATGATAGCAGCAGTGAAGACGACGACGACGAGCTTGTGCCAATAGTTCGGGCACCTACAGGCCCGAGCCCCCTTCAGACCCCCAAGAGTGCTATCGATTCTAACCGATCAGATCCCTTAGTCACCGGGACTCAGTGCAAGCGGCGGTCGGAGGTATACTATTTTTTTCATGAACTGCCAGATGGACGGCACGTTTGTACAGCTTGCGAGTGAGTAAAATTTTTGAGCCTTTCGCTCTTTCTCTCATCCTTCATCAGCGAGATGCAAAAAGAAGATCCATCGCATGTTGTTGCCATATTTGGCCCACAAGCCACGACTAGAGATCTCCGTCACCACTTACACAAAAATCACATTCTCTTCTACGTAACTGAAGTTGAGCGCTCCAACTTGAAAACCGGGCTCAAGATTCTACAACAGCGGTTGGATTCTGGCTGGTCCCTCGAGATGTTAATCGACAAGCTCCAAAACCCAACTTGTACGCTCGAGTCGCTTGGTGAACCCCCTTATCCAAAACCTGGAATTAGGGCATTATCATCTGGCTTTGACCAACTACCAAAATTCACCCTGGACGAGATGCATCATCACATAGTGAAATTCATTGTAGCTGATGACCAGGTGGGTGCTCGATCAATTCATATACACCACCATTAATAGGACTGATCTTTAGTCTATGAATGTTATCGAGTGTCCAGAATTTCGCAGGTTACTTTGCCTTCTAAGGCAAGACCTAAAGGATTTGGACATACCTCACCCATCGAAACTGCGCGAGTTGATATGTCAAGCTTGGCAAGAATATTTCGTGGCCTTAAAGAAAGAGCTCGCAGTAAGTGTACAATTCCTCGACATCCTGCCACATATCTCAACATTTTTAGAGAGCTCAAGGGAAAATTTCCTTATGTCCGACATGGT
>JABBWA010000432.1:0-36423 GCA_016628065.1 Suillus lakei
TTCCTCTTTTCATTTTTGTTCCTGTGACTGTACAGTTGAATCTCGCTGTAATCAATAATATTCGTTTCCGTCTCGCAACGTTTTGTTTATTATGTTGCATAAGGCATATATACGGTCCACTTGTTTGTACACATAGGTGCTAGACGAAAGAAGAGAAAGCGGTAGCCATTAGGATACGCTTTGGTTTCTCAGACGATTAACAATGGGGATATCCGAGAACCATCGAGGCTACGTGGCACATAGCTCGGAGATCTACCAATTTCAAACAGAGTAATCGGATGGGTAGTAGCAATCTCTCGGCCAAAGCTCTGGAGGAGACAGCACTGCAACCGTTGGATTTTGGATAATGGATCTTTCAGCCCAATCAGAAAGCGGTTTTTGGTGATTGGCGTAGACACGTAGCTCCGCCCACCGCTAAACCTCCGGAGCTTGCACAAAGAATGCTAGCGGGGGCCAGTGCAGTGAAGCCCGGCCTAGGAAAATCTGCATAGAATAACGGTAAAAATCGGAAGGCAGCACTTGTATGGCTAAACGTCGTCGCGTATGTATCCAAGGGTTATCAGTTCTTCCTGGAGTCATTTCATGATCTTCACTTACATTCCTCGAGTTCATGGTTCGAACCCAGGCGCAGCACGAAGCACTGCAAAATCCCTGCTTATTAGCATGTCTACCCTGCCTCCCTCGATAGAAGGAAGAATCCGTGCGATGCTCCTAACCCATGTCACTATACATTGTGATATGCACGTATGCTCTGACTCTTCCTAGTAGAACTAGAATCCATAGTGTCTGTAGGGTGGGTGCGGATCTCCTGGGTGATTGAGATCTGGATTGGTCGAGTAAAAGTGGGCCCCACAGGTGTTGCGGAACATGTATCTCCGTGCATCAGACCAAGGCTAACACTGGCAATGAGCAAAAGAGGAGTCAAGGTCTAGAAGAATGTGAGACTAAAAACAAGAAGCAGCGTAAAGCGCCCACAGAAATCTGGATAGCCACATTAATCGCCACGATACTGGCTTTATTGCCGGACTGGTACAGAGCACACCGTATCATGATGCTACTGGCGTAGATCGCACCGGACTCGATGGTGGTATACATGGCAGCTTTGTAGGAATTGTGACCAGTTTAAATCAGCTATACCTCGGCCTACCGCCAAAGACGATATGCGATTCCGGACGTGACACTGATAGTAAGAGCAAGATCGAACGCACAACTGGCTTTCCCCAAAGCTAGGGCAGTATTTGAGAAGGCTTGACTGAACTGGGTGCGCAGCACGGCCCAGCCCGCGACACTAGTTGCTAACAGGGGAGACGATTAATGTTAGTACTTGATCTGATAGCTAACTTGAGTTAACAAGCCTACCGAGCTGTCCAGCTTCCAGAATTAGCTAGTGGTATCACCACTCATAAAAAGCGCAACAAGTAAAACGAAACTAGATCTCTTACCATGACAAAAGCAAGGATCCAGTTGCGATTCCACACCACGTAAATCCTCCAGGTCTGTTGTTGCGGGTATTAAGTTCAACACCTCCACAAGACAGTAGTTACTCACTAGCAGTAAATATAGAGCGAGCGCCTGGAAAGAGTAACAATGAGACGCAATTCATGACAAAAATATGATATCCACGTTGAGAACAAACAATCTCGACATCGTCTTCGTCAAGGTTGTGTTCCTGAGGAAGTATAATAATATGATACTTCCGCTGGGGACGGATATTATCGCAGGATTTGCGAAGCCCTGCAGAGAGCGAAAAAAGCAGAGGATGTTGTGTGCTATCGCGATTGAAATGTGGAAAATGCATAAAACCTGATCCAAAGGTGAATGAATCCTGGCGAATGGTTTAACAAGTGATCGTACGAACCAATGTACCGCTTTGTGCTGATGAAATATGGCATACGTGCGTATGCCAGAAAGCACGCACCTGTCGATGAAAATGAGCATATTCCCTTGCTCCGAGTCCGAACTCACTTGACTCCTGCCGGGCGGATTATCAGCACTGAATCTCTACGCCGCCCGGCAGAAGGATGCATGCCATAGATTATAGACTCTAACCAAGCTGATGTTATGAACATGCGATTGGCGGCTGGAA
The DNA here is from genome assembly GCA_016628065.1 of Suillus lakei. NCBI lineage: Eukaryota > Fungi > Basidiomycota > Agaricomycetes > Boletales > Suillaceae > Suillus > Suillus lakei. The sequence goes on from JABBWA010000432.1 coordinate 2,087, forward strand.
GTGACATTTTTGCCCAAGGTGAGCAGAACTCATGAGTTGAAGCTTGTATACGTATTTCGATCAAAATAGGAGGTTGCAAGAGGACTAGTATGATAATCGCGGTCTTCGCATTCAAATCTCCGCTAACGCGAGTAACGATTTGAATAATTAACAATATGATTTCCAAAAAGCGAACCTACATACAATTGCAAGTTACGACTGTCCTACACCTCCTCCATTGACGTAGAACAACTATGCATCGGGCTTTATTTGTCTCAGAAGTCCTCGTGGAGATATTCATCAATTTGAATCAACGCCCAAGCACAGAAATAGGCTGGACTCAGTCACTGACTCGGAAATCCCTTGCAGCACTTGCCAGGACATGCAAAACCTTCCACGAGCTTGCGATGGATTTGCTTTGGGCTAACATGCCTGGATTACGACCACTGTTAGGCTGTGTGACGAGGCTACATTCAATGATATATGATCCTGAGACCAAGGTCAGTGCAGAGTACTGAAAGCATACTTACTGTCCTGTTCATTTTTTCTGAAAGTCGTTCGTTTGCTGACAGAGCATCTAAAACAGTACTCCTGGTCTCAACGCGTTGACCCATTGGCCAAGCACGAGTTCCATCAATTTTTGCGTCATTCCGCCCGTGTGCGCAATATAATCATATCAGCCAACACTTATTTTCACCTTCTTACGGCCCTCCCCATCGAGACATGCGTGTTCCCGGGACTTCTGTCGTTATCCTGGATGGTTCAACGCACGAATATGGGAGACTTGCGCTTTTTCTTGTCCCCTACGCTGCGCCATTGTCGTGTATCGGAACTTCATTCAGATTGGAAGTATATTGGGACATGTTGTGCTGATCTGGAGACGTTTACCGTCTTAGAGGATAGCGGTACAACGCAGCTATCTGAAACTATCCGTTCATGCAAGGGTCTCAAATATCTGCAATGTCCGTTGCTCGACTCGGCAGCATGGATGCACCTCTCCGCCGTCCCCACCCTTCTTACGGTGAAGATGGTCGCATCGAACATCATTCATTGCCCCTTGGACAATCTCAGTTTTGCAACTTTCCTCAACCTCACGACTCTTTCCTTCCGCGGAATACAGGTGGCAGTCGCTGTCACAATCTTACAACATTTCGAATTCCCTTCGCTAAAAGAGTTTGAGATGCATGTCCGTGTTTTACCTTGGGCAGAGGCTGAGCGGCTTTTTCGTGCACTGTCACGATGCAAAGCATCCCAGACCCTTGAACACGTCAATATTTCTTCCCGCAATAGAATTCTGGAGCACTCAGGCGAGTCTTTGACGGCAGTTAGACAGTTTCTTTGCTTCGCGCAGCTGCGAACGCTGAGACTATCTGCTCATCACCGCATTTACCTCGACAACGACCTTCTTTTTGAGGCCATGTCAAGCTGGCCACACATTCGCTCTCTGTCATTAGTGGACTGGTATCTTTGTCCACCTACCGTTACATTCCGCGGGTTATTCGTGGCGCTCCGTCTATGTCCGCACTTGCAAGACCTGGAAGTGTCGGTCGACGCTCGGAATATCGATATCGAGCCGGAAGCCGAGTCATTTCAACATACCTCCCTGCAAAATTTGACTGTGGGCTTGTCTGAGCTCGAGAGCGCGGATGCTGAAGCTGTTGCTCGCATCATTTTCTTCATGCTTCCTGCTATCGATCGAGTTATGTGTGGAAGCAGCGGCGTCCCACGGTTATGGAAATACGTTAACAGGCATCTCGAATTCCTTAGAAACAAACCGTCCTCGGTGCCTGGCCGTTGTATGACAGGAGCAGCGTCATAGACCTGAGTTAGGGTACACCGTCAGATATTTCCATGGTTAGAATGAAGAAGTCGGGGCCCGTAATGAGCAAGGTAGATCATCAAGGTATGTCATCTGGACTCTGCAGCTATTGATCTGCTGCACTCAAATCTTCGATTTTCGGGAGGCTTGGATTGAAATATATCAATTTGTACATTCTGCCAGTATTTTCCACGTCTGTATGATCTAATCGAGTAGTTCAACAAAGCCGCCGTGAGCCAGCACTCAGAACTACGTCATCGATTGACCTAGCGCTATAGAACTCTGATCAGCCGCATCGCTGTGGTTATCTCGGAAGTCATCTTGCGCTATTCCCGCATTCGGATCAACACCAATTAACTCCAGGGCCCACCGCATGCGAAGTACCGTGATCTGCTAGTGAAATTATTGTCGCATAAACCTCTGGCAGCAGGACCGCTTACCAGAACATCCAAAACCTTCCATGGACCTGCAATGGATTTGCTTTGGACAGGGTTGATTGCGATGGAACATCCATTGGGATGCCCTAAGCACAGTGTAAGGGTCAGTCACGCCGTGCACGCGCTCTTTATTGCTCTTCATCACTTTTCACACATTAGCTCACCGAGCATCCGAACCTCGAACCACTATCGGAGGATGAGGCCAGTTAATTTTTGCGCCATGTTACCTGTGTGCGCAGTGCGCAACTTGAGCATACCATCAGACGATTGATATTTGCACCTCCGAGTCCTCGCGGTTCTTCACCACACCTATAGTTTGCAGATTGATCGGGATATATTTACGCATGTTTGTTTTGAATTGTGGTATTTTAAGAAATTCGAAATTCCGATAAAGCACTCACCAACGTAGAACCGATGCACCGGGCGCTACTTGTCTCTGAAGTCCTCCTGGAGATCTTCGAATATTTCAATCAAATACTGGATCCATGGCCCCCTGGCGGGAAAAGACCGTATCGGAACTCCCTTGCAGCTCTTGCAAGGACGTGTAAAACATTTCACGAGCCTGCAATGAATTTGCTTTGGGCCGACTTGTCGGGGGAGCATGGTATACATCCACTGCTGGGCTGTGTACCGAGGCTACACGCAATGATGTATCGTCGCAAACCAATTGTCAGTGCAGACTGTTACCCTGTTCATTAGCTCACCAAGCAACTAGGCACTGTTTTACTTCCGGTTTGAAGGCGTCGAACCATTATCTGAGCATGAGGTCCATCAATTTTCGCGTCATGCTGCCCGTGTGCGCTCACTGCGTGTAGCTTCTGATGACAACAATCTCCACCTTTTCTCATCCCTCCCCATAATGACATGCTTATTTCCGAAACTGCTCTGGTTAAACTTCAGCGTCATGGCCCGTAACAGATCCCACCACCTCTTCCTATCCCCCACGCTGCGTCGTTGTGTCCTACCGGTCTTTCACCCAGATTTGACATACATTGGAATCCATTGCACTGTTTTGGAAGAATTGTCCATCTCCGACTCTTATGGAGGCGCCGCGGATGAGTTCTCCATACTATCCGACACCATCCCCTTGTGCAAGCGGCTTGTAACTCTCAGATGCCCACCACTCAACTGGACGGCATGGAAGCTCCTATCCACCTTCCCTACCCTTCTCACAGTGACAATGGGCGGGGGCACCTATTACCCCTTAGACCAACACGATCTCAATCTTGCACCTTTCCTCAGCCTCACGGCTCTTTCTTTCCTGGCTGTTGAGCCTGCATACGTCATCTCAGTCATGGAACGCTCCAAATTTCCCTCGCTAAAAAAGTTCAACGTATGCGTTGGTTACCTGCCTTGGGCGCAGGCTGAGCAGCTTGTTCGTGCACTTACTCAGTGCAACACATGCAAGACCCTCGAACAAATCACCATTTTCCAGTCGTACATACGTTACCAGGGAGCTAAGGAGTTCTCAAACAACTCACTGACAGCGATTAGACAATTCCTTTGTTTCACGAAGCTACAAAACTTGCAGCTCGCTTTTGAAAGTTGCTCCATCTACCTCGACAACGACCTCCTTTTAGAAGCCATGGCAAGTTGGCCGCATATACGCGTGCTGAGATTAGCGCACCCGCGGTCGCCACCTGCTGTGACATTCCGTGGACTACTGGCAGCGCTTCGTCTACGTCCCCACCTCAATACCATGCGTATATCAATGGACTGTAGGAATATTGATATTGATCCTGCAGCCGAGTCCTTCCAACATACCTCCCTACAAATGTTGGACTTGACCTCCTCTTATGTGGAGGACACAGAAACTGTCGCTCGCATCATTTTTTCCGTATTCCCTCTTGTCGACCGAGTCCAGTTGCTAATCGGTGGGTACATGCCTCGTGTCTGGAACGAGGTCAATAAGCATCTTCAGTCTTTCAGAGCCTCTGTAGTTGGCCCCCATATTACGGAAGTAGCTTCAAAAACCCGAGTTTGATATACACTCTTGTCTATCTAACTCGTGTCTATCTAGCAATTGCTATCATACCTTCATATCTTGCTGTTGTCGCTGTTGTTGCTGTTTTCCATGGTTGCAAAACAATTGTTTTCGCCTCTCCGACTGTCGAATTGCCATGTGATATAGGTTTCTGCCCGCTTGAAAGAATTTCAAGTTGTTCAATACATTTTGAACACTTCCGAATCGGTACATGTGTGACTCGCTACAGTGTCTCCCACATCAATCCCACACGATCGAAGTGATTCCCGCAAAACAAACACTAATACTGTTGTACTACGTACAGCCTCCAGCATATCGATCATAATCCAACTCTGCAGCGGCGGGCAACTAGAGCTCTCATCTGACACTGCGAGCGGAAGCAAGGCTTTTCAACTCCATCCGACGACGTGCCTACCTTCGACTGGGGCATGGTCCAGCTGTGTTGGCCAGGATATCGGAGACCCACATGGTGCATCACGAGATAAATACTAGTCGCTTGCGCTCGGAGGGTACCATGATAAAATCATGTTCCGGCAGACCCGAAACGTCCTGAATCTCAGAATCTGTAAGTTTCAAGCTCGCCAAGGTTGTTTTGTGTGGTGGTGCCTGACCATTAGACGTTTAGACTTCAAAACCTATGACTTGATCATAATCGTTCAAAGCACCTAAATTCACCATCGCATCAACATGCAACTGATGCATCGCACTCTACTCGTTTCCGAAATTCTCCTGGAGATATTCATGCATACGAATAAAATCCTGGACCCATGTGCATTAATATTGTTGTATCGCGAGATGTCATTGGCGCGGAAATCCTTTGCAGCGCTTACTAGGACATGCAGACTTTTTCATGAGCCTGCGATGGATTTGCTTTGGACTGAATTAGATGGGATAGAACCACTGCTAGGCTGTGTAACGAGGCTACATCCAATGTTCCCAAAATTTCTGTCGCTACCAACGGATCAAGATCTGAATAGATACTTGCATCTCTTCCTGTCCCCCAAGTTGCGTCGTTGTGCCCTACCGGTCGTTCATCCAGAGGTGAAATCTGTTGCGACCCGTTGTGCTGCTTTGGAGGACTTGTCCATCAACTCCTCCTTCAAAATCACAGCGGCAGATAGGCAGGCGCTGTATGACAGTATCCGTTTGTGCAAGGGCCTCGTGACTCTGGCTTGCCCACCGCTCGACTGCACAACATGGAGACACCTTTCTGACCTCCCCGGCCTTCTCACCCTGGAGATCTGGGGCAACCGTTGTTGGTTGGGCGGGCGTTATATCAATTTCGCACCTTTCCTCAACGTCACGAGACTTTATTTCCTCACAAGAACAGCTGCGTACACCGTCGCAGTCATGCAACACTTAGAATTCCCTTCGCTAAATCAATTCGAGATGGATGTCCATGATTTGCCCTGGGCAGAGGCTGAGCCGCTCTTTCATGCATTGTCACGGTGTAAAACCCTTTCACATATTCATATTGCCATCTTCTCTGATTGTGATGATCGAGAAGTTCAGGACCTCTTAGGCAGCTCCTTGACGCCAATCAGGTAATCCCTTTGTTTCACGCAGTTGCGAACCCTGCGGTTCAACTTTCCTTGCTGCAGCATAAACCTTGACAACGACCTGCTGTTGGAAGCCATGTCAAGTTGGCCGCACATCCGAATGCTGGAACTAATGGATCCACAGGCGGTACCTACCGTTACATTCCGCGGATTATTCGCAGCGCTCCGCCGATGTCCCCCCTTGCATATGCTGGACATACTATTGGATGCCGTCAATATCGATATCGATCCTACAGCCGAGTCGTTCCAACATACCTCCCTGCAACATTTGAACTTGACCTCCTCTGGCATAACGGGTGCTGAAGCCGTAGCCCACATCATTGTCTCGGTGCTCCCTTCCGTCGATCGAGTTATCCTGCCAGCCAACCAGAGATCCGAGCGCCCCTCTGATGTCTGCCTTGAGGTCCAGAGGCATCTTGAATCTTTTAGAGCTTCTGCAATTATTGGCCGCCATATCACAGGAGCTGCCTCGAAGACCTGAGTTTGATACACTTGCTGGGACACATGTCCTGCAGTTTTTACGGTACCCCTTCGCCCGTTATCGCGGTCGTGGCTGTTTACCCTGGTTCCAACCACTCCTCTGATCGTCAAATTGCCTATGATCAGAGATCCTGTCACGCATGCCCCCTGTTTGCATATTTTGGGGCTCCTGCGGTTCTTGGCCGCCATATCATAGGACTCGGAGCTGCCTTGAAGACCTCTGTTCGATACTTGTTAGGACACATGTCCTGCAGTTGCTGTTGCACCTTCGTGCCCTGTTGTCGTTGTCATAGTCGTTGCAATTCACTATGGTTCCAACTGCGTACTCCTCTGATGGTCAAATTGCTACATGATGTGGTTTTCTGTTACGCATGCCCGCTTTTTACATATGAAATACACCCCCTTCATGTTGTTCAATCTATTGTAAAAACTTCCATAAGAGATTCACCACACAGTCAAATCACATCCACTTCTTGCACTGCATCTCCTATACGATCTCCACAAAGCTATTCCCGCAAAATAAACACCGCTGTACAGCCTCCGGCAGGTCCCTCACGATCCAACTCTGGGCAGCGATTGGCAATTGGTTCTCATCCAACCCTGCAAACGAAAGCAAGGCTTTTCGACTGCACCCGATCTACGTGCGCACCTTCGACGGCGAGAGTATGAACGAGGTGATCGTGCAGCGAGCTGATATGACACGATTAAGATTCGCTGCGTCAGCTCTGCGAAAGAGGGGAGGCGTACCCCAGGTATGACCGTTCGGACAAGTTGCACGGGTGATATCGTGGAGTGGGACTTCGGCGTGGCAGGTGGGACATTGTTCGTGCAACGCAGCAATTGCGGGATCGATGGGAAATGATGGTGCGAGAGTGTTTGATAGGGCTCGAGCTTCCTCTGATAGATCTTGTGGCGAACCGGGGAGTAGTGATTGTACCACCCCGCGAAGGACGAATGGGATACCAGACGCTGTGAAGAGGACTCAGCAGATAAGAAAAGAGAGTGGACTATTGGCGCACCAGTGACGGGAATGATAGCCCTCAAGTGGCGAACCGATATTCGTATTACGCAGTGTGAGATGGCAGCGAGGAGGCCCTGTGCAACTTGACCACACTGTGCTTGCATCTCCGGGTCATTGCATAGTTTCTGTGAACAAGATATTGCAAGTGTACAGAGTTAGACGCTCCTGATTCACGTGACCAACACAGATCGGCTATGGAGAGCCTTAATCGCAGCGATAGGAGATCGGGCCAGCCAAACAAGTGAGTGGTTGAAGTTTTCCGGAGTTGGTGTCGTAAGTCATCGTTCGATCCTTGCGTCCATGATGGCAAGACAATAGTCGTCATTTGGTCTGGCAGAACTTGCGATAAAATCACCATTACCCGTGGGCATAGTGCCGCGAATTGCGTGTTGCTGCGTAGGTGAAGCATCAAAGCATGTAAATGGGGGGGGGGGGGGGGGGGGGCACTTCCTGAGGCTTAAACATCTCGACATCAGATGACATCTCCATTAAAGCTGTCAAATACGCGACTCACCACATGAGATATTAGCGAATGCCTCTGAAGCGGTATGCAAGACAGTCTCATCTTCGAGCTGCCACAAAGGTGCAGTGAGAAGCATACATTCATGCTGAGCTTCGTGTTTGTAACTGAAATACGCAGGCCGAAGGGCTCTAGGAAAATGAACATGATGGTGAGTAATTCTCAATGATGACACTCGCTCGTTTATGCAAATGAGGGTTGACTGTAAGTCGTACGACACCACTTCACATGCGCAGGAGAATGACCATATCTTTAAGATGATCGCGTCCTTCCGTCCTTTACTAGGCCTTGATCATCGCGTCGACGCGTCTAAGACTTGCCAGATTAACTTGTTTGTATCTATTTGTCCCTGTTTGTGCGAATTCGCCTCCTTTTATTTCAAATTTGCAACAAGATCATTATACAGTGGAAATCCCTTGCAGTACCGACTTACCATGACATGTACATGCAATATTTTCTACGAGCCCGCCGGGGCTGAGCTGAATGTAATAGAACCAAGTAGGCTGTGTAACCGGGCTACGATATCCAATCATATGCGGCGCAAATATCAGTACTTGCGGACTGTGACTAGCTAGTCACTAGCCAAATATTCTTCTGTTCTATTCCTCTTCTTCGTCACTGTTCGCTCTCCGAGCATCTTGACAGAATTTTTACTCTCAAGGTATCGAACCATTATCCGAGCAACGAGGCCCTTCAGTTCCTGCGTCATGCTGCCCATGTCCGCTCATTGGATATTCCAATCACCGACCATTTCATCTTCTCGCAGCCCTTCCGATCGAGACATGCGTATTCCCGAGGTTGAATCACTCTCACTCAAAATTTACTGAGGCATGTCCGCGTTTTCCTTGGGGCAGAAACCGACCAGCTCTTTCGTGCACTGGCACAGTGCAAAGTATGCTGTACCCTTGAGCACCTTAGAATTGTCTCCTGTGTGGCGTTGGAAGATCAGGAACTCTTAGGCTGTTCTTTGTTTTACGCAGCTGCGAACTTTGCGACTCCATGTTCGCCCCATTTACCCTGACAACAATTTTCTCGCGGAAGCCTTTCAAGTTGGCCGTGCATCCGCTGGAATTTGCGGACCCCCACTATTGCATTTTAATGGTCGTTTGCGGCACACCATCTATGCTCCTGCCTGCATACCCTGCCAATGGAGTGGATGCTGTGTGTGTCGATATCGCTCCTAAAGGCGATTCATTCCAACACTACTCCCTACATATACTAGGTGCTGCGCTCTTCTAACGTAACGGGCGCTCAAGCCGTCGCTAGCATCATTTTCTCGATGCCTCCCCGTGCCCACGTAGTTGCCTACGAGCAAGACAATGGAAGCTGCCTCCTGACGGCATGGTGCGATTCAGATCTTCTGCGATTCTTGGTCGCCAGATCACAGGAGCAGCCCTAACGACCTGGACTCAGAACTATATACTGTTCGGTGATTGTCCTGGAGTTCCCATCAAATATTGCCATGCTTACATGGGACGAGTAAAGGAGGTCATGCCTAGGCCTGTGGCCTGTACCCGTGTTTGCCCAGAAGTCAAACAACGTTTTCTACATCACTGTCACAAACTTGCGCAAGTCATTCCAACGTATGCAGGTTTCGTAGTTTGAATCTTCGGATCGTCGACCAAGGACTTAAGATTGGCGAGTTTCGAGATTTTATTTATCGCTTGAACGAACATTGATTCGGGCAGTCACATTCATGTTTGGACTTTAGCCTCGCCACTTTTATATGTCAGTTGGTTTGGTTTAGAATGGGTGAAAAGGAAATGAGGTGCTGAGTACTTAGTATAGACGACGTGCTTGGACTGCAATTGATACTCCGCCCCACCGCGGTGCTGCTGATGCCGGCAGTGCTAGTAACCGGCCTGTCCTTTTCTCTGCTCTACTACAGTCTTCTACGTGATCTGCCCGACCTATACTCGAGATCACGTCCGAGGCCACTGCGTACAAAATGAACAAAATCATACCATAGCAGGAATCTACCTATCCCCATGGCGCGATCAACATTCAACGTTCCATATTGATGTTGATCTCCGGCATGAACTCATTAAACTTACCAAGCTAGGTCCGGCCCCCGGGTGATGCATGGGCGCTATCAGCAACGTTCCATTCTGCTCCACTCGAGATTATTTGCATGCCGTGCCTCGGCTGACAGGTCAGTATCAAGTATTAGATCCTGGGCCTCAAGGCCTCGTCACTGGCGGTAATACCAAAAAACGCTCAACCCACACAGTTAACACTATGCTCTGATGAGCGACTACTTCTCCACAGTGCTTAGTCCGGTGCACATCCATTGGATACACTACTGTTTGGTCTCTTGCATGCGATAATTCATCATATGTAAAATTTGTTGATGCTATCATGACAGTGCCTCGTCACTCATCAGTGGGACTCGGAGGCAGAAACTAGCCAGCCCGGATCCATGTCTAAATCAATTCTAAATTTGCGATCTGGCTGCACAGTTATAGGGCTGCTTCAGAACTTGGGGCAAGGAGTATACCATGAAACTGTCGGACGGTTCTATTCGGGTGGTGGGTCTCCTATTCAACAAAACATGGTCTCGTGCTTGACAAGAACGTTTACAGAGTCGGCGCTTATTTGTGGAGAACATGGCTCCGTTCCATCAAGCAACTCGCATGCACTCTGCACTGCAGATGCGTTTCGCCGCAGTGATCGTGCAACTCTTATGTGATACGTTAAGCGCGCACACGTTCAACGCAGTTGCTCATTCCCATGCAATAATGTCTCGAACATTTAAAAAAAAAAATTGTTTGATACGCTTCCCCGATGACGCACGGGTCCCGAGCGATTGCATTACACGGCCCTGTGACAAGAAAGGAGGGACTCTGGACCGCCGATCAAGTTTGCAAAAGGAATACGGCTGAACGTCTCGTAATTGCAAACAACCTACGCATGCTGCCCAGCCATGGGCATCAAGTGTGGAAGTACGTTACGAGAAAACAAATCAAATGGGCGTGCCTGTTATTCGGAAATGTGCCAACTATATAGTTTCTTCTCTGATCGCGCAGTTTCAGTAACCAGGTAGTGTGCTCACCCACAATGTTCTCAATGATGGCCTCATTGCCTTCCAAACTCAAGGTATACCCACATGCATATTTGCACCCCTTACACGATGCTGATAACACCGACAGGCGTGCTTCACCCGTCATAGTTTTCCGTTAGTAGCAGCCATGGTCACACAGTCCGTTATTCTTGGTTTTGGATGGGGCTTCATGGGCGCCCTCTGGTATTTCCAGTTCATGGCTCTCCCAGATCGGATAGTCAGATTAATTCTTGAGTACCCAACGACCTTGACTTTGGTGGTATCTCTAATCTCCACTGTATTGTCCGTGATCACAACGAGGTCAGTTGGATCTTGCGCAAGACCGCAACGACATGCTCTGATCCCACGCTGCACAGCCTGCTCACATTCTCGATGAAGGAGGCTCTGAGGCATGACCTAGCCAAAAGCATCTCGCTGTTCGGGCTTCGCGCTGCAATCGCGCTGACAAAGCCAAGTTTGGTCATCTCCAGAGATAAGAGGCACTGGAAGTACGTGTTACTCACAGGCACCATCTTCGGGATGATTACTTTTCTGAACTCCTGGTAAATATGCGCTTCCATAGTTTTTCTTTCAAATACTCATTTGGACTTTCCCTGCAGTTGGAACACGCTGCTCTTGCCGACGCTGATCGAGTGGCCAGTTACACTGTCAGGAACTGAACTGGATATTAGCAGCAGTGCTTTGAACGATGTACTGAGCACACTTCTGTCAAACAATTCAACTCAATCTAGTGCGTGCGGTTTGTGTTGTGATTTTAATCTCACCACTCTTCTTTTACACAGCATATACCAAGGCATTCGAAACGTTAGATATTACTGCCCTCTTCAGTGGTGCTTCTGCCGCAAGTTATGACGCGGGAGTGCGCACAAGCAGTATCTTTAATTATAATGGAGTCTCGTACAGCGAGTCGACAAGTGTGTGGGATATCTTTTCCATGTATTGTTGAAAGCTCAGGGCAGCGATTTACTAGACGGTCTCCTCCCTGCTGTGAATGACTCTGATTATAGCGGCTCTCCTGTTGCCCAGACTGCAGTTGGACTTGCTTTACCAGCGGTTTCGTGCCAATTAATGTGACAATCGACTTAGGTCGCCACAATTTTGGTTCACCTCCCCAGGGTCTCGGAAAGAACTATACCATGACCCAACAAGGCCTCACCGCAGAGGTCAACTGCCAAGAGCGGGACGCATCTCTATACTCTTATATTGCCTATCCCAATAACTCCACGGTTTCATTTCCCACTGGGGACAACGTCGGCTTGACAATGTGGGAAGTGGTAGCAGAGTGTCCAAATGGCAAGCAAATTTATTTCTGTAATTCTTGAGCAAAATATCACAGCTTGCACTACAGGAAACAGCTCTATGTTATACAGCACCTTTACAAACGCGACCACTCTTGAAATGAACCCAGATACTGGGGGCTTTCTCCCGACAGTTGTGTGTCCACAACCAGGCTCTCCAGGTTTCAGCCCGTACAAGTTCGGTAAGCGAACGAGTCCGCCCATTTACTAGGTGCTCACCGATTCAACTAACTTCTTGAAAGATATTCTGATGGCAGGCCGTGCTAAATATGCGTTCCTGCCTACGACCGTTTGCGAGGTCGTACTGTACGTGACGACAGTGGACGTCACATATGATCAAGGAATAGTTTCGGCAACAGTAACTGATCGTCGTCCTTTCGAAGACTCGAACATGGCCATCACTGAGTTCATCGCGAGTGCGATCATTTATCAAGCAGGGAACAATCAAGGCTTTCAGACCAATGTTATTGGGGACTACTTAACGGCTTACGTTAATAGCAACTCAACGGATGTCATCTTCCGTCAACTGGTAAGGATACCAGCCACTTCTATGCTCAGATGCAAATAAGAAGTTGACTGCAGGAAGGCTATTGGCGTGGTGTGGTAGAATTCGGTGGCACGGTAAGTTGCGGTCGCATCTTCTGGCGAAGACGCTGATGGCTTTGTCTCTGATAGTTTTTAAGATCTGGCTTCTCTGCTACCGGCGGTCTTCCCTGGACAGAAATACCTTCCGACATGTCTGTTGTCACGAATGGCGTCATGTTCGTCAACACGTATGGCTGGGAAGAAGGGCGTCTTATCTACCTGTTTCTGTTTGTCATCTTCACGATGATTTGGCTGGTCACTGTTATTGCCGCCGGGTTCAGTTTGTGGAACGAATTGCGCCATCCACGGGGAGACGATGTTGTGTTTGACTACTGCGACCCCATTCACCTCATTATTGCTGCTGCGGCTGGTGGGCTAGAAGGGCAGCTTTATGGTCTTGAGCACCGCGATGGTTTGAAGAGGAATGAAGAGATTGAGATTCGGTACGTGGAAGAGGGAATTGGCGAGCAGGGAAGGAGGGCCAAGAAACGGCTAGAGGTGGTATCCCGCCCCGGACTGCAGCCTACCATGCAGATGCCAGTGCCGGAACCGCACCATGCCATGCAGATGCCAGCGCCGGAACCGCACCCTAATACTTTGCAGATACCAGTGCCTGTATTACGTCGATGGCACAGCAACTTCATATAATAAGGATGCATGATGGACTTTATTGGGCTTCCAAGCTCCTGGAATGGAGCTGGAAATACTTCGACGACAGCGTCTGCGCCGACTCATTGAGCTGTTATGTCTTTCATACTCAGATCTTCTCGTAGTCACATAGGGTGGTTTCTTTCGGACCTAGTTTTCAGTTATGCGATCTTCGTGTTCTAACCTGAACGGTAATGAAAGTACATACTGCAAGCCGCTTGGCGCTTGACCGGTTAAGCTTCAATAAACACATATTGTGGGAAAGTGGCCAAACTTAATACATCAAACTGGGCCACACTGGCAGTCATCCAAGCATGATGTGAACATGCCGCGGCCGCCCTCTGATACAGTGAGGTCTTTTCAACTCGCATGCCCCCTCGAAGCTTGAAGGATGATCTAGAGTCACCGCGCGCTGAGGGTACGATCTGCTCCAAGTATTGGAAATTAAGCGTAGTTCGAGTCCCGGGACCCAGTGAGCTTCTTCGAAGTATTTCTAGCGCTGAAATTTAATTTCTTTGCAAAAGTAAACTGGCCAGGCAAGTCCTTGTATACGTATGTTGCTACCATCGATGAATCTAAACATTCAACGGAGTCACTCCAAGGGAAAGGTTGGATCTTATACATTTTCAGTATGTCCTGTCACCAAGGAATGTTCGCCTTCAAGTTCCCGAGAACTTGTCTAGGGCGAATCAAACATTTAAGCGACGTGATGCAACTGTATCTAGTACTCGCCACGTCGATAATAGAGAGTAACTGCGTTACTGATCACCTTCATTGCGTGCATCTCGCATATACAAAGTATTCATTCGGGTCACGGGTTCCGCTCGAATGCTTCTATAGTCCAGGTTGCGTCAGTGGCGTGCATGCAGCAAGGTCCGTGCTCCGTCAAGTATATCATATTTCTATCCGAGTGACAGCATTGATTCTGCATCTACCCCTCCTCCTGCGATGTCTGGCCCTCCTCCTACGACGCCTCAGGTCCCCGCCAACTTTGTGCGCCTCACAGTTGTCATCAGTAGCCAGATTGTTATTCTGGCATTTGGATACGGATTCCTTGGTGCAGTTGCCTACCTTGAGTACCTTGCTCCAACCGATCCAGTCTGCGAGTTAATGAAGAACTATCCTGGAGAATTAACAATGCTTGTCACATTGATAGCAACTGTGTTATCAGTTGTCACCGCTACGTCTGTCTACCTCTTGTTCTCTCTGACTGATCATTCAGTGAGATGTGATTTTTTCCGCTAGTCTTTTCACGGTTTCGGTCAAGGAGGCACTAAGGCATCGAATGTGGCAGCCCATTTCTCTAATTCACCTGAGCACTGGTGTCGCTTTGGCACAGGGCTCTCATATTCTGAAACATCGACATGTAGGATTGACCACCTTGACGCTGTTCGTCTTTGGGGTGTTGAGGCTCTTAACGGCCGGGTACGTCTTCTCTGAACACATGGTCGAGATTCACTCATTTGAATGGGGTCATAGGTGGACAACTCTCTTGACGCCTACCTACTTCATGTGGCCCATACAGTTGAATGGATCCGAACTTGACATCACTGGAAGCGCATTTTCCACCTTGCTTCGCGATGAATTCCAAGCAAATGGTCTCACTGACAGTGTGTGTTTCTACTATATTTGACGGTTTGCACGTAAAATAGGATAACTAAGTCCAGGACAATGCTTTTGAAATTCTCGACATTGGTGCAATGCTCAGTGGAGTTGCTGCAGCAGGGTATACCTTTGGTCTTCCCGGGACATTCAATTTCAATGGCGCAAAATATAACATATCCACTAGTACGTCCAGCCCCTCAGTTCACTTTAAAATATATTACGATGCTGTGTAACTAGAGGGGGTTGTGCCTACCATTGAGGAATTTTCCGGTTCGAATGGAGTTCCGGATGCTAATGGTACTCGTCTGGGGTTTTCTGGTGGAAATGTCACAGTCAACACAAAAGCCATACCCGGATCGCACACCAGCGTGTCTATTCCTCAAGGCTTCAGCAGAAACTATTCCATGTCGCAGCAAGGGTTAACAGCCAATGTCAGCTGCCGGGCCATTGACTCGAGTCAAACGCAGTATGTTTGGGACACGAACAACTCCTACGTTATCTATGCCAACGCAGCTGCTTCGAACAATTCCATCACTGGTCTTCGCTTGTGGAATATCAGTGCAAACTGTGATACCAGTAAGTTTGGATCTTGGATACCTTTTCTCAACTTCGCTGACAGCTTCTAGATACGCTGACAACGTACGAATATGTGACGATGGTGGATGCAAGTGGAAATGTGAACTCATCAGGGAGTGGCTTTCTTCCATCCGTTGTGTGCCCAGGACCTATGAATATGAACCAAACTTATACAAACTTCAGTGAGTCATCGAAATATGCATCCGTAGTCATTGACCGATTCTGTTCCTGTAGCAATTTTTACACAAGGGTTTTACAAGTATAGGTTCCTAAACGCAAGCGTGTGCGAAGTGGTACCACTGTTGACCATAGTCCGCGCCAATTATTCCAATGACCAAATTTCTTCCGAGATCATCTCATCCACCCCTTTCCAGCCAGAGAATGTCCAGCTACTGTCATTTATTGCTGGTGTGGCCAGGTTTCAGTCGATCAACTCGCAGGGGCTTACGAGCAGCGCAATTGGGGACACCTTGTACTCCATCTATTCCTCGACCACTACCGGATCCATCAATGACAATCTCGATGACACAAAGGTTTACCTTGAGCTGGTATGTCTCATGTCACACTCTCTTGATCTGTTGGTATGACTTTCTTAGGAGGATTACTGGCGCGGTGTTGTTGAATTTTCCGCCACGGTGGGGTTTGCTAGTCCTCTCAATATAGTCCAAATTGACCGGGCATCACTTCACAGTTCCTTCGCTCTGGGTTTATGGCCATAGGAAGCTTCCCCGATAATGTCATTCCGAACAATGTCTCTTCCCAAGTCAATGGGACCATGTTCATATCGACGATAGGGTGGACTCGCTGGGCTAAACAGTCACCGACATATCTGCTCGCTACACTCCCGCTCACCACTATCACCATTCTCACTTTCGCCTGCGCGTTGTACAGTATTCTGGAGGCTTGGGAAGAGAGAAGGTCCGGTCACTACAAGACCACCTTCGACGTGTCAAATACTCTTCATCTCATTATGGCATGCTCTGCTGGGGGTCTCACACTTGCAGATTTCGGCACGAAAGGGATAATCAAAAATGAGGGCGTGGAGGTGAAGCTGGAGGAGTCCAAGGACGACCATGGCGTGAAAAAGCTGGTGCTAGCTGATTCCTCAGATTCGAAGGAGAAGCTCGTATAATTTCAGGCACCATCACACTATGGCGTGCATGGTTCGCCTGGATGATTCTGAGCACAAGTTTATGCCAGTGGCACCTCCGGTTTTTGGCGTGCTGAACTTGAAGGGGATGCATGATTTTTAGCTACATCACGTCATGGTAGTGTCTGTTCTTAGTTGTATACCTTAGTCTTGTTTGACATTTGTAGAGCACTATGTCGAACTATAGAGCGGTAGATGTGATTTTTTTTGGGTTTCGGCGACAAATTCTGGATGTAATATGAGAATGGACTCGGAGGATGTCTTTAGTCAAACTGGAGACTGTCATCTTGCTGACACGACATGTTCATGTATTCCGCGCGGAATGTTACCTTCAATGAATTTGTGGAGATAACTTTCGCGTAGCTACTCTGAAATGCTCAGATTCGGTGGTCAGCAATCTTTGAACATTAACGTAGAGCATCACTTCGCTTCTGGATAGTTATGATTTACAAGAAAGACATTAACCGCCTTTGTTATCAAAGGCACGATAAAGACATGATTTGCCTAGTTCCCATTCTAAGCTCAGGCATGACAATGTTTGATATCAATTCCACTGCACAATTATCGAACATAAGTATATCACGAACTCGTCTTTGGGACTGCTCCAGAGACTCGCAAGCTGCCTGTTGACTTCGTTCAACACCAACTGGCTTCCAGTGTCTGGCGAATAGTAGACTTGGTTGACACGATGGAGCACAGAGGAAGTTGAAGTGGTTCGACAACAAAATGGATATCAATGTTCACACCGTCTTTTGATACTCGCGAGTTATACAAATAAGGACAGTGACGGAGCGATGTGGATAATCCGTAGAATGTCATAGGAGGTGGACGAAGATGGGGGTGACTTCAACTAATTCCAGCGAGGCTTCAGAAAGAATGTCGTCAAGGAATATGGAGCAATGAACACGGAGCTGCATGCTGCGAAATTGGGTGAAACAAAAAAACCTAGTCAAAGAGACCTACTTAAGTGCTCCTAAACTTCTGACTCCATCCGGGAGACAAGCCAAGTGGCAATGGTCTTCGGCGGTGTCTGGGATTCGTACTGTAACAAGTGCTATAATTCATTACAAACTTGGTCTGAGGGAGACTACGTACGAAAAAGCTGGTAGCCTCTGCATAAAGCATGACACGGACATTCGCCTTGAACGCTTTCACTGTGCGGGGGTTGAGCGACGGGAGTCCGAGTGGTGCATCGGTGGTTGCTGTGCCTCACCCTAGACGAATATCTGTAGTCTCGCGGGAATAAGCTATGCGCGTCTCAGCCATGGGAGGAATAGATCATCAATAGTTTGGCGTTTGACGCCTTGAGACAACGAGTAACGCTCAAGAATTAAATGCTTCTCGGAGCTATTGTCCTAAAAGTGTGAATAATATTAGGCATGTTTCCAAGATGGCCCTGTGGGAAAGTGACCATAATTTTGCACCCAACTGGCATGCGGCTTCCTCCTGAATGATTGCAGGCTGATCGTGCATTTTCCTGTGGGTACGGAGATTTCGGGCCATGAGTCCACGGGGACCGGATGATCATGCTTCAAGTTGCACTCTGCAGCATGCGTATCTTTGAGAAGCTTTTTCGCCGAGGGTCTACTCACTTTGTTTACTAGCAAAAATAAACTTTGGCTAGGCGAGTTCTTGTAGGTACGCTATTATTGATGAGTCTAACCATCTACTGGTAAACAGGCCCAAGGGAAAGGTCCAACTTCATATAGCTTCATATTTGCAAGTGCTAATGTAAGTACACTGATGCACAGACACATATCACTAAGTTCAGTTGGCAGTGTATGCTTTCGCTTCACTTTCAAATTTTCGAGGATTAGCAGAGAAACTGGACAACTCACCAGTGACCAAACAAACAACGCAATATCTAGGCCCTAGCGCTTAGGCCATCTGCAATGCTCATTAAAGTCAACTTATATATCATTGTTACCCGCGTTCTACTCACTAAATCTATATCTTGTCCAGTGTCCGGCACTCCCGCAGGCTTTCTCGTTGGCGAGTCGACAGCCTCCGCTCAGTATTACCGCATGGCGTCGGACTGGCATGTTGACCACGCGCTAGATGCGGCCGTTATTTCATCTATCATCACCGTTAAGCTGTAAATGATGACCGTGTGGTGAGACGTGCAGCTTTCCTTACATAGTTATTAGCGATAGCGCACACGGACTTTGAGTCAGAGTTGATCTAGCGGTGGTTGAGGCTGTAAGTATAATCAACCTTTGGAATATTTTTCATGGCGATAATATTGATATTATCTGTGTCTAGGCGAGTGGTCCAAGCCGAATTGAAGCTGCGGATCGCACGCACAGTTATGCTAGGCTGTGCGCTCCTGTTTTGTTAACTTATCTTGTAATACTAGAGCCCAACGGAAGGGTCCAAATAGGTAACAACCCATCTTCATTACTACTTGCATCCCGCGTACCCATGCAGTGTTACGAGATCCCGCTACAATCCTTCTATACTCATGGTCTCATCAAGGTTTAGGCTATGAAGTGAGGTAATCTCACTATGAAGCCTTTCACGATGCAGTCAAAGGACCCGAAACCTTGAAGGTTTGTACTCCGTCAAGTGAATCATATTTCTATCCGAATACCAGGATCGATTCTGCACCACCTTCTACGATGTCTCGTATGCCCGCGAACTTTGTGCGCCACACCGTTATCATCAGTGGCCAAGTTATTATCTTGGCGTTCGGGTACGGATTTCTTGGTGCAGTTCTCTATTATGATTACCTCTCTCCACCCGATCAAGTCGGCAACTTATGGAGGCATCACCCCGGAGAGTTGACGATGGTTGTCACATTGATAGCAACTGTACTTTCAGTAATCACCGCTACGTCTGTATACTCTCTCTAACTTACCATTCAGAGAGATGAAAATTCCACTAGTCTTTTCACGATTTCAATCAAGGAGGCGTTGAGACATCGGATGTCGCGGCCCATCTCTCTCGTTCAGCTAAGCGCTGGTGTCGCTTTGACTAAGGGCTCCACCATATTGAGACCTGAGTACTTGCGACTGACCACCCTGACGCTGTTCGTCTTTGGCGTGCTGAGACTCTTGACAGCTGGGTAGCTCGTTTCTAAGAGCATTATAGTGTTGTCTGATTTAAGTGCGAATATAGGTGGACAACTCTCTTGACACCAACCTACTTCCTATGGCCAATTCAGATGCAAGGATCCGAACTTGACATTACTGGAAGTGCGTTTGCTACCTTGATATCCGAAGAATTTCAAAAGCAGGGTCTCACCGACAGTGCGTATCTCTACTTTCTAAGTGTTTCGTTCGTTGCTTATGAAATCGACCACCCAAGTCCAGGACAATGCTTTCGAGGTTCTCGATATCGGCGGAATGCTAAGTGGTGTTTCTGCTGCAGGGTATACCTATGGTCTTCCTGGGACATTTAATTTCAATGGCGCAAAATATAATGTATCTACTCGTGAGTTCAGATTATCTGGTCACTTAAAGCTGTTTTGCGATGATGAGTTGTGTACCTAGAGGGGATTGTGCCCACCATCGAGAATTACTCCGGCTCGGATGGAGTTCCGGGTGCCAACGGTACTCGTCTCGGGTTTTCTGGTGGAAACGTCACGGTCAACACAGGACCGATACCGGGCAAACATACTAGCGTGTCTATTCCTCAAGGCTTCAGTAGGAACTATTCCATGTCGCAGCAAGGGTTAACAGCCAATGTCAGCTGCCGGGCCATTGGCTCGAGTCAAACGCAGTACGTTTGGGACACGAACAACTCCTACGTTATCTATGCCAACGCAGCTGCTTCGAACAACTCTATCACCGGTCTTCGCCTGTGGAATATAACTGCAAACTGTGGTACCAGTGAGTTCCAACCACGTGTATCTTACTTCAAATTCACTGTCAGCTCCTAGATACGCCCATGACGCAGGAATATGTGACCATGGTGGATGCTAGTGGAAATGCAAGCCTGTCAGGGAGTGGCTTTCTTCCTTCCGTCGTGTGCCCAGGGCCTATGAATATGAACCAAACTTATACAAGCTTCAGTGAGCCATTGAAATATGTATTTGTAGTCACTGACCGATTCTGTTCCTATAGCGATTCTTTCACAAGGGTTTTACAAGTATAAGTTCCTTGACGCAAGCGTGTGCGAAGTGATCCCACTGTTGACCACAGTCCGCACCAATTATTCCAATGACCTAATTTCTTCCGAGGTCAATTCATCCACCCCTTTCCAGCCAGAGAATGTTCAGCTACTGTCTTTCGTCGCTGGTGTGGCCAGGTTTCAGTCGATCAATTCTCAGGGGCTTATGAGCAGCGCGATCGGAGATACCTTGTACTCTATCTATTCCTCCACGACTAATACATCTATTGATGACAATCTTGGAAATCAGACACAGGTTTACAAAGAGCTGGCGAGTTTCATGTTGCAAGGTTTTTGGCCACCTGCTTATGCCTTTCTTAGGAGGAATATTGGCGTGGCGTTGTCGAGTTTTCTGCCACAGTGAGGGTTCTCATCCCCTCAGTCCAATCCAAATTAACTTAGCATCGCTTGGCAGTTCCTTCGCTCCGGGTTTATGGTTGTGGGTAGCTTCTCCGATAATACCATCCCAAGCGACCTTTCTTCCCCAGTCAATGGGATCATGTACATATCGACGATAGGTTGGACTAGGCGGTCGGCGACATATCTTCTCGCTATCCTTCCCATCACCATCATCACCATCCTCACATTCGCCTGCGCTTTGTATAGTATCTTGGAGGCTCGGAAAGAGCGTGGTAGCTATAGGACCTTCGATGCGTCAAACACCCTTCATCTCATTATGGCATCTGCTGCCGGGAGTCTGAAACTCGAAGATTTTGACGATAATGGGATTGTCAACAACGAGGGCGTGAAGGTGCAGCTCGAGAACAACGATGGTGCGATGGAGTTTGTGAGAGTTGCTCAATCGGGTTTGGTGGCGTCGAAGGAGAAGCTTGTATAATTTTAGGTACCATCGTGCTATGGCAGTTGTCTTTTCTTACTCGCATCCTTCTTGCTTTTGTTCGATGTACTTGAGTATGTAGGGAGGTGGATGTAATTATTTTCTGGCCTCGACGATACCTTGTCGAAACATGTCACTCAAACTGAACAGATTCATGGTCGTACTTCAAGCGGTGCTTGTCATTCTTGATCTTGGCGACATGACAGATGCTCTCGGGGCGGGGTAACGTCAATAATGTTTCGGCGAACAGGACTGTCTACGTTGCACCTGGGCAGTACTTTCACTGATCATGACAGTGGAACTGAAACTCCAAAGAATGGAAATAGAGCACATGTAGAGTAATGCAGTACTAGTTATCGAGCCCTCGAGGTTGCCTCGAGGCTCACACTTTCGCGCAAAACAGACTTGCAAATAACCCTCATTCACATGAGCTACAGTACTCCAGTCGGGAGCTCGATATTGACATGATGTCACAAGACCGAGGAATTAAATTCGTCAGCTCGAAGGGGGACAAACAGAGTCCATACAGTATTGCTGCCCGAAGATTGGCGTCCGCTTGATAGAATTCCACGCAGCACGACAGTGACTGTCGTGCCAGGTGACCTAAGTACTAATAGGGTTGGAGGTTTCGGCAGAAGGACCTTTTACCAATTTTACATCTACCAAATACATACAAACACGTTGCGCCCAAATCATTGAAATCAAGGACTGATCATTTTTATACCATCAATGCACTGTAAGCCTGAGGTATGGCCCGAGCCCAGTGAAGGTCTTCAATAATCCCATTTATAACGATGGTCGAACTCGCCAACGATTCAACATTGGGCACACGAAACAGAAACTTGGATACTAGCGCTGATCGAAGGATCTCTCAACCCACTTGGAGCAACGTCCCTGTTCAATGCCGCTCTCAAACCTTGCTAATTTAACCTTACTGCAAGGAAGGTCCTTGAGCCCACGAGGCAAAGCCATGATCAATCAGAACGTTCCGAGAAGCGTACATACCTCCTTATTTTGGCTACATCACAGGCTGGCGGCCGCTGGCCGCTCACCAGGTCGTAAAGCCGAGGGTGTTATCTGAGTACTTGGTATCCGATAAGTACTTGGATCCAGACTCGGTGCAAACCTTAGTTTGAGGAGGAACATTCTGTTGACACTTGGTAATTTTGAACACTAGGAACGCGCACAAGGTAAGTTTGACAGATTCCTGCTTTTGTGGAATTCGGAAGGAATTGCCTTCAAGAGATTGCCAGGGCTTCAAGCACGTGATATGCTGGATTCAGGTATTTAATGCAACTCGTGGCAAGCTGTAAAGAGATGTCAGCATGAGCCTAGTGAAAATCCCCTTCATTGTAGCTTCGGCCATTGGCATACATTGCTCGTTCAGTTCTTCATCCCAGCCACCGTCAGAAGAAGAGAAAGTGGTACCCACCACTGCGTTGGAATCCTTCACCAAACGAATTCTCGAACTTCACGCTTTAGAGATCATAAAGGTGTGTTACTCATATACACCGGTGGTCGTCTGTTTTATTGGTGGGCGATTTGACAGGGCAGCATATGGGCAGCATCGTCTGCTGAAGTGGCAAATATACTCGTCACCCATGTAGATCCCTCACAAATTCCAGAGTATGGAGCTAGAGCTGTGCAGCTTTTGCGCGCTCTTCACCCCACGCCTATAACGCCAGTGTTCCTTGCAGGAAGTCTTGCTGTCACGATCGGCGGCTTGTTCAGACTTTATTGTTCATCAATGTTGGGAAAGCAATGGAGCTTCCCACTTAGCGTCAGAAAAGAACACCGGCTTGTCACAAGTGGACCATATTCAGTCGTCCGCCATCCAAGTTACACAGGTTACCTTCTCCAATACGTCGGGATCATCGCCGTGTATATATGCAAAGGGTCATGGATGAGAGAGTCTGGGGTTCTACAGGTGCCTGCCGTGAAAGGTCTAGCAGGTTTCTGCTTCTTTATGCTTACATCATTTGTTGGGGTTGCCTTCCAACGGCCTTCTATGGAGGACAAGATGCTCCAGCGTACGTTGGGAGAGGAATGGATGAATTGGGCGAGGAGAGTGAAATACCGATTGATTCCTGGGATTTATTGATAACATACTATTACTGAGTCCTCTGTTCATACTTGCTTCTCTACGGCAGGGATTGGTGTTCTGCGAAGGTGATTATATGCTACAATATTGTTGTGCAAGGAAACCATTAAGATGCAATGCTCTATTCGTTCACGAAGGCTACTTTGTCCTGTTATCAATTCATCAACATGATCGCTCTAGCGATATATCGGGGCGCCTACGTTTGGCTATTTCCATTTTGGACTACGGTCTGACCAACTCCGTTTGCTTTCGCCTTAGAGGAAGGTTTCTTGTGGTATGTGCGCATATAAAAATCGACGAAGAGCATCAGATAACTTGTGAGGAGAGCGCAACCAAAGAGCGCTGCTGGTTCGCTGCCGGAGCAATCGCCGAAGTGCGGAAGTGCGGGGAAATACTTATGGACGTAGTGCTGGTAAACTGAGCACAAACTGAGCGCGGAGAACGGCTGAGAAATAGGGGCACGTACGACCGAAATAAAATATGAAGAGGTCGATGATGAATTGGATGATTTGCATAGCTGTGAGGTATTTCTTCCACTGTGTTGTAACGGTGAGCGAAAGTTTGATAGAGTGATAGGTAATTACCCAGAATTTGGCGCCTCCTGCAGTTGCATAGTAGTAGTAGTCTGCGGAAAATTCAGTATCGTTTCCGAATTTCCCATATCACTTACACATCACAACGTGGACCAGAAGGTTGATGGAGACAATGGTCCAAGACTCAAATGCAAGGCATGAGTAGGTGGCAATATTGAAGTGCGGATTTCAACTCACTGGGCTCAATTTTCCATTCAACTGAACGAAAGCCAGCAATGCCGTCGAGGCATGATGAAAAACGTGCAAAAAAGCTGGCGGTATGATCTACGGTTGTTTGCAAAGGATGTTAAACGACATACTAAGAGGTTTCTTCTTCAAGACCAAAAATAACGTGTCGAGGAACTCATAGTACTTGAAGTAGTAATTGACAATGTAGTAGAGCTCTAGTCTCTGTCAACGTGTGTGTGAGTGTATCCGGAACTTAATAGATCACTCACATCAGTCCAGGACGATGGTGCGCACATCGAATCATAAGTTCCAACGTCCATCCCTACCGAAACCACCTCTTCCGCTATCAACAACAACAGAGCAAGACTGCCAATGCTGAGCAACGCATTATGAAATCTGAAGAGCATCTGTAGTTGAAATGAAGGTCGTTCTTTCATGAACTCGCGTGCCGTAAATATGGAAAGGAGATAGGAGGCAATGACAGTCGACACCACTGGCCATGTAGAGAAGGGCGAGACGCCTGGAATGTATGATTTGAGATGAGAAGGGATAGAGTCCGCTGACACTATCGAAAGTATGAGGTCAGAGAAAGGGGTCATTTTATAGGGAATGATACAGGTTGAAAGGGCAAAACGGGAAGTAACTGCTCGATACTGAATATCTGAATATAGTTCAAGTCAAGACGCAAATTCAACATCGCCTTTTCACCTGCAGCTGTGGTTGACTCGGTGGTGTAGTCCCCTTGCCCATCCGATACACAACACTACCAACATCATAAACAAATCATATAGTGCTATAGCTTCACGCGGTGTTAGCATCGGTCTAATTATATACCAGCATCTCCTTGGTTACACCCAACACAATGAGCTGTGATCTCGCCTGAGTAATACATATATAGAACAATCCGTTCAAACAACTCGAAGGCTTCACGTGACGGTGGAATATGGAATCCGGGTATATGGCGTTGAAAAGAGTCTGATGAGGTTGCGTTATCAAAGCTTCAAAGGCGTCATGCTCTCTAGCCCAGTCTATACGTTTCCTGTAGTCAGTCGTCGCCTTGTTAATCTTGTTAGTGGAAGAGCAACAAGAGAATGATGATCCGACGAGTCGGCCGGGTGTGAAGCTTGTGAAGAACAACTCACCCGCCTGGGGCGCCTGCAGTACATTGATATCCCACGCTCATTTCGCTCCCAGCCTCCAGACGAACGGGGGCGCTTGTTGAAGTACTACTCCATACTAGTCCTGACAACTGCAGTCAAGGATGTGCTCACACAGTCAAAACCAGAAGAACTACCCCGAACTTAACTATGGATCTGGGGCAAAATGGATCAAGGGTTTGACCCAGAATCGACTGTCCACTTTCCTTGGCGGTCACTTCGATAATGTCAACCTGAGTTCTGTCCTCTACACTCATCGCATCGACGGCTCGGATTTCGTAGATCTCCAAGTTTGGAGCGCACCAGGTCTTACCAAGCCCTCATTTCGAGAGGCCATGAAACAAGAATTCAAGTCAGCAAAGAAGGGTGATTCATTTGGGCCATCTTGTAAGTAACTTTCATATCTAGCTTATTTTTGACACACCTTCTCTTTGCAGGGGTATGACAATGCTACGCAATCGTATCTGCTTCTTACATGTATACATCTGTTTGCAGACAAACCACTGGTTCAAGGTCACTCTCAAGATTCCTTCCTACTGGCAACAGTATGAGCGTGTACAATGTAAGGAAAGAATTTTGAACCAGTAGATAAATGCTGAATGAAGTATGCCTGCCTCAGTGGAGTTTGATCCTGGCTGCGAAGCTATGATATTCTCCACGGATGGTGTCCCGCTCCAAGGTATATTCTACAACCTTCTTGGTAATCCAAAATGAATGCTGCTATCCAGGAATTACTGGCGGCTACGTGGGAGAGCGCAGAGTCGAATATATCATTCCGCCCAAAGCTGTTCGTGACGGTCACTATGCTGTGGTCATCGAGTCCAGCTGCAACGGCATGTTTGGCGTGCCATGGAATGGCGACACCATCGCGCCCCCAGATGTAAATTTGTTGTCTTTTCAGTGCAACGCAGATACTCATTTTTATGTAGATGAACAGGTATTTTCAGCTTGCGTCCGCAGACTTAGTTGTCCCAAACCAAGATGCTTGTATGTAGCTGTATATTCTACCGTGTGCTCGGCTGAAACTTGCTGCAGGGCATCTGATGTGGGACTTCAGCACTCTTCGCGAGATTGTGGACACTGTTGCTGGCAACACTAACCTTCAAAACAAGGCACTCGTTACTGCTAATAAAATCATGAACGCATTTAAATCTGGAGATCCCGAGAACGTTAAACGTATGCGCGGAATTGCTGAGGATGTATTTGGAAAAGGTTGGTATGCAAAAGGCGACAAGATATACAACGAAGGCCCCAAAAAGGCTCAGGTTGTCGGGATTTCATACTGCCATATTGTCAGCTATTATTTACAGATGCAGATTACGACCAATTGTCTAATATGTTGTGCTTCAACAGGATACAGCATGGTTGTGGCCTTATTCAGTCACTCAGCAGAAGACAGCGAGGTCCTGGTCCACCCAGATCGATTTGATGGAACGTTACCCAGAACATAGATTTGCCTGTTCTCAAGCCCAACAATTCAAATGGCTTGAAGAGGTGCGCCTGACTGCTTCCTCTTCATTCACTTATTCATATGTCCTTTCTTTATAGCAATATCCTCCACTTTTTGAACGTATCAAAGAGAAAGTGGCATCTGGTCAATTCCATCTCATTGGTGGTTCGTGGGTCGAGAACGATGGAAATATGCCTTCAGGCGAAGCTCTCGTCCGGCAATTCCTATACGGTCAACGCTACTTCGAATCACGTTTTGGAAAGCGGTGTGAGACTGCTTGGCTCCCGGACTCTTTCGGGCTTACTGCGGCCTATCCGCAGCTGATCAGGGATGCAGGCATGAAGTACTTCTTCACGCAGAAGCTGAGCTGGTATGTGAATATATGCGCCTGGTTTGCAGTCATCTTACGGCTCGCGGTAGGAACAACATGTTGGTGCAGTTTCGAGGTTGCTGTCTCAGTTTACTGATTGTAAAGAAAGAAACGCGTTCCCGCATTCCACCTTCAATTGGGTTGGCATCGATGGCTCTCAAGTACTTTGTCACATGACGCCCGTCGGTAATACTATGTCCAACTAGCAGTCCTACTAATGCTAACTGGTTCACCCGCGCAGATACTTACACTGCACAAGCAACAGTCGGGGACGTCAACAAGGGGATCACAAATCATAAGGTATGGGCGACACGATTGGCTACCGGTGTTCTTTGTCACTCACTGTCATTTAGAACCTCGAGTCAAACGCTACTGCCCTTCTGGTCTTTGGAAACGGAGATGGAGGAGGGGGAGCATTGCCAAGGATGCTAGAGAACGTACGAGCATTGGTTTCGGTCCTTTGAGTCCAGCCTAATGATGCTTGACAGTTGCGTCGCATTCGCGCGACTACTAATGAACACAGAGAACTTCCAACCGTTAGTATGGGAAGTTCTGTCGAGGAGTTCTTCGAGGACATTGAGGAAGATTCGAAAGAGGGTAAAACGCTACCAGTTTGGTCTGTCAAGTCTCCCATTGTCATTACTTTTTTTTCTGACATTTCATGGTGTGAAGGAAAGGGGAATTGTACCTTGAAGTGAGTGTGTTCAACAGTGTGGGCAGACTCCAGTTCTGAAACCAAGAGACAGTTCCATAGGGGAACCTATACTTCCCATGGTAAGCGGCTATCGTCACCTGTCACACTCATTATCGGTACTGGTCTCATGATTGATAGGTTCCATCAAGAAAGGTAATAGGAAGTGCGAGATCCTTTTGAGGGACGTGGAGGTTGGTTGTGCCTAAGCCACGGTTACACTCATATCCTAAATGATCACAGCGCGTGGCTACCCTGACTTCTCTCCTCAAACCCGAGGGACATTCATATGTGTATCCGAAGCGCGCCATTGATGAGTGCTGGGAAAAAGTGCTACTCAATCAGTGTAAGTGCTCTGTGTCTATACTGCACTAATTAGCATTTGTACTTATCCTTTCGACAGTCCATGATGGTAAGCTTTTGAGCCTTTGGCACTTCCATTGTATCTAAAAAGCACGTGTCAGTCTTACCTGGATCTGCAATGTGAGTCACAGCTCTCTACGCCTGCTTAAAGTTTGATTTTCTTTGTTCTGTAGTGGCATGGTCTATGATGACGCAGAAAAGTTGTACTCCGAAGTTCGCGAAGTATGCACTGGTCTTCTCGAGGATGCCTTCAGCATTCTCCTCCCACGATCATCCCCCCTCCTGTCGAACTCGACATCGCAAACTCTAATCGCGTTCAACGCCACATCATTTGCGCGCCGCGATGTTGTCAAAATTCCTTTGTCCAGAGGTGCTGCTCGCTTGAAAGCGCAAGTTATTCAAACATCCGCAGATGGCAAGCACGGATATGCTCTAATGCACTCGGTGGGAAATATGGTCGCGTCACATCCTGTGGGCATGTTCTCGGATTGTATGCCTGCATCTGGTATGTCTGATGTTTCTCAGGACGTCAGTGTTGGTACTGAATGTCCCTTATAGTGTTTACCAATGGAACGGACCACTTCGTCCTCAGGAACGCCAACGTCCAGCTCACTATCTCAGACGGACGAATCAACAGCCTGATTGACGTGAAGCTTGGGTTAATTGCATTTGTCTTCGCCGTCGTAACCCACTAACTATACCCTAAGGCGTGAGCTTATTCCCAAAGGAAGTTCCGGTGGATTGGTTATTTTCGAAGATCGTCCTAATTACTGGGATGCCTGGGGTCCGTTCTTTCATTAAGCTGTTGTTCGCGGACCGGAACGCTGACTTTACCTTGGGTGTTGCAGATGTGGAAATCCACCACCTCGAAACTTCTACTCCGCTTTCGTTCTCTCAAGTTCGGGTTATCGCTCAAGGGCCCCTAAGGGCCGCTGTTCAGACACAGGTTAAGTACGGGAACAGTACAATCGATGTCACGGTGCGTATCTGTTTGTCACGCCTTCATTCCTTCCATCGCGCTGTCTTGCGAGTAATTTGTCTATCTGTTCCGATGCTGACAGAATACATTACTGTTTATAGATCTCCCTTGATGCCATCACTGGTAAGAAACTCCGCAAACACAGAAACAAATACTTACAGCGGAAGCGTAGCGACGATGAAAGGAAACTCTCGCTCTTTCTTTAATTTCGATGCCGTGGTCGACTGGCATGAGAGACACAAGTTCCTCAAATGTGCGTGATGTTAACACCTCTTGCTGCCTTGTTCTAATGCATGACTGCAGTTGAATTGCCGCTCGACATCAACAACACGTATGCGACTTATGAGTCACAATTTGGTTTCGTTCAGCGGCCGACACACAAGAACACGACGCTGGACGCTGCCAAGTTTGAGGTCTGTGGGCATAAGGTACGTATTTGCTATTTGATCATTCAGTTTTCCTTCAAGACTTATCCGCAAGCTACCAGTTCGCAGATCTTAGCGAATATGGATATGGTGTCGCGTTCCTCTCGGAATCCAAATATGGCTTTGCATGCGAAGGCAACGTCCTTCGTATATCCCTACTCAGAGCGGCCACGGCCCCTGATCCAGAGCAGGATCAAGGTGTGACTCGAGCGTTGAACTTTTTCGCGGTTAATCCATTCTCACGTGTTCTTTTAGGCAGGCACGAGTTCTCGTGGGCAGTCATGCCCCACTTAGGCTCTTTCCTCGAATCCGACGTTCCGATGGCTGCCTTTATTTATAATTCGCCCTTGCATGGTTAGTAGGCTTTTTTGATGCTGTCTGCACTGATAAGTCTAATGATATCCTCAGTGAGAACTGTTCCTGGACAGAGCGTGGGCGTTGTCCCGTCTCACCCATTCTGGTTTGAGGACGCGCCGAACATCTTCTTGGAGACCATCAAGAGAGGAGAGGACGACTTCGAACCGAACGCTTCCGGCACAACAGTCATCTTGCGCATGTACGAGGCGTTTGGTGGCCATGGTTCTGTCAAGTTACACGTCGGAAAACATGTGCCTGTGAAGCACGCGTATGTCACGAACATCCTGGAGGACACTAAAGGGGAGCTTGGTCTGGTGTCCATGGCTGGTGGTCATAGCACGCTTAAGCTCGAATTCCGAGGTTTCGAAGTGAAAACCGTGAAGTTGGTGCTGGAAACTAAGAAGTCTGACATTCCAGACCTCTCGCCTACGACGTGAGTCCTGTTCTATTCATCAACTGAGTTTGGCGTGGCTAACATGTTAAGGTACAGATCTACGAAGAGAGATAGCTGGGTCACTGTTGACGAGGAACTGTAATTTTCATCATCATTCATGTCAAAATCAGTTGAATGGATGCGGACAGTCGGACGGACTATCTCTTGTATGTAAGTTATGTACAACGGAGTGGAGTTTGTACGATTACGTATCGATTATCGACTACAAGTATGCTTGCTACCATGACGCCACCCCTCCCGTCCGTCGGGTCACTGACATGTCTGGGTTTGCGTTTAGCTGACCGGCGGGAAATGTAAATCCGCAGCAATCCGCTGCAAAACCATTTATGCCATGGCAAACGCGGATCCATTGTAAGCACGGCTGTCAAGCGCTGATTTCAAATACATACGCGGCAATGTCATTTCCCGTTCGGCGGCTGTCTGTCTTTTGCCTGAACGAAACGTCCGGTCTGCAGGCTGCCAGCATCTCTCCTGTACAGCTTGACTTCGACTTCATAGTTTGATTCCACGACTGAGAGATGGCGACCCTCGTCAGTACGATCCCAAAGGTGGGTGGGGTCTGTTCAGCATTCGTTGCATGATCTCAGTCAGCAGTGAAGATCAGAGATGCTCTTCGAGCGACGTTCCGTAGCGGATTGACCCGTCCCATAGCGTGGCGTCAGCACCAGCTATACCAGCTTGCACGCATGGCACAGAATGAACGGGAGCTCATTTGCGATGCCCTACAAAAGGACCTCGGAAAGCCGAAAACAGAGGTCCTTATGGCTGAAGTGGGCAGCATCATCGAAAGAGCTGTAAAGAGTGCAGAACTACTCCCAGAGTGGGCCAAGACTGAATATCCTGAGGTGGCTGATTGGCAGAAGCCATGGAAGCCAACGTGAGTGATCGGATGATCAAATCTGAGTCTTTGACGGATTAATGTGACTGATACTATATATGTACCAGGCTCTACAAGGCTCCGAGGGGTACTGTGTTGATAATCTCGTGAGACGGAAGATACTGTCTAAATTCCACTTCCTGACATCGCGCTTATACAGACCATGGAACTATCCTATGATCCTCACTTTCCAACCTCTCATTGGAGCAATCGCAGCAGGCTGCACTGCCGTACTAAAGCCCTCTGAGCTTGTCCCCACCTTCTCACAGCTCTTGGAGGAAATTGTGCCAAAGTACTTCGACCAAAATCTGTACCGTGTTGTCAATGGTGCTGTGCCTGAAACTTCGAAGCTTCTGGAGCTTCAATGGACCACATTTTCTACACGGGGAATGGCAGGGTCGCCAGGATCATCGCCAGCGCTGCGGCTAAGCACCTAACGCCACTGACACTGGAATTAGGTGGAAAGAGTCCTGTCATTATCGACTCCGCGTACGATATCGATCTTGCCGCGAAGAGGATCTTGTGGGGCAAGTGCAACAATGCAGGACAGGCGAGTTGATATTGACTGATTTGGGGCTACTGCCTGATGCACAAGCTACAATGTACTGAACGGGAATTCTGGCAGATCTGCGTGGCACCTGACTATGTCCTCGTGCAGCGAGACAAGCAGGAAGAACTGGTCAAGGCATTCCAGAAGCATTACAGTGCATTTTTCCCCAAGGGTGCGCTGGACTCGCCATTTTTGGAAGTATCGTGTCAGATCTGCACCATAAACGCCTCACTTCACTTCTTTCCCGCACAAAGGGTGAAGTCGTTCTTCCGGGTCGCGCTGACGCCGCCAGGAGGAGACTTGAGCCCACCATTGTTAAGGATGTTGTCGGCGACGCCTTGCTAGATGAGTCAGTATTGCCCTGTATTGATTTGTGATTCTGATAGCATAGTATTTATAGAGAACTCTTTGGTCCGATATTACCTATCGTGCCTGTGGATTCCTTGAAGCAGGCAATCGACTTCGTTAATGGACGGTAAGCTCTCGTCCCAAAATCCAATTCGTCGACTGACTTATCGCACAAAGATCTCATCCACTGTTCTGTACGCTTTTAGTGACAACGAGAGCGTGAAGCAACAGCGTAAGTTTCACATAGCTGATGGCCGGCTCATGCTAAAACATTGCAATCAAATTTTAAGTTGTCTCGGCAACACAGAGCGGTAGCATTGTTTTCAACGACACCTTCCAACAACTCTCTGGTATGTTCTTGGCAGTATTGACGTCATGCTTAGATTGGCGCTCACCCACTTTTACCAGTGAACGAACTACCATTTGCGGGAGTGGGTGATTCAGGCTGTGAGATTTCCACTCCACCTGGGAGTGCAGAGAATGTTACTGACAGGCTGAATTCCGTGACAGACGGATACCAGGTTATGAAACATACGTACGATACGTTCACGCAGCTTCGTAGCTCTATTGACATGCCGAAGGATGAGTTCTTCTAGTCACCTTTTACCCAACTGCAGGCTGATCTGAACATGGATAGGGCTGAGCCACACCTGGCGATTCGGTATCCGCCTCACTCGGAGGAGGCAGTGAAAGCGCTGACTACGGCGGTATATACGTCCATTCCACCAAGCCGCCTGTGAGAAGAGATCAACGCGGAGGATGCAGCTATAATTCAAATACAGTTGCATATGTAAGATGTTGGGATCCGAACCATGGATTACCATACCCGCAGTTTCATTTTGGAACAGGTCGTGCTGTAGACGGCTGTGCGACGTACCCCAGATACCATGACCAATCATTTTAATAAGATTTGGATCGGATGCTGTACCTCAAAAAGCGGGGACGTGAGCAATGTTGGTGATGCGATCAGCCTCTGAAGAAGACCCGTTGATTATCGTGGGCAATGGACATGGTCTGGCATGGTGGGAAGTGAACCTGCAGCGATTCGGAAAGTTCCATCGATACCATGCAATTTGTCCATGGAACTAGGTATTTCCCAACCTTTCTAGCCTCACTATGCTAGCTGGTGGTAAGCAGTCGAGTCCAATGCGGCTGCGAAAGAGACTCCGCGAACCAGCCATTTCAAATTTCTGTCACCGGATTTTGGAAGGATAGCCAGCATAGCGCCGCGAATGCGCATCGTCAGGTTCATGACATATGTATCTCTGATAGAATCCAACACTCTTGGCCTAGTCATCTCCACCCACGTTCAGACCGAAGTCCCGCATCAGAAGAGTATATAGACTCCGACCTGGGCCCATGATTATGTAGTAAGATGGTTATGAGTAGTTCAGCTTCATTAACGTTGCGTTCTGATCGTGAGACTTCGTCAAAGCGCCTATTAAATAATTTTCTTGTTCTAGGTCAGTCAAAGTTCACAACTGATACTCAGATCAGCAGCATCGTGTATTATTTGTATGAATGTTTTACGCAGTGGTTTGGGGTCCTCTCAGTATCGGATAGGCCATGCATTGTTGGCATAATACAGC
The DNA here is from genome assembly GCA_016628065.1 of Suillus lakei. Lineage (NCBI taxonomy): Eukaryota > Fungi > Basidiomycota > Agaricomycetes > Boletales > Suillaceae > Suillus > Suillus lakei. The sequence continues at coordinate 36,229 of JABBWA010000432.1, forward strand.
AGTCACATGCCGGATAAAAACACCAGAAAGTGGGGTGGGCTTTCGCTCCACCTCGGATGTTACTTGGACAACTGACGGCATGGCGCATGATGTTTTGTATAGCTTCCTTCTTTTGGGCTACTAAGCGCGGCACTATATAATCCCCAGTTTGTATAAGCCGATAGGAGTAGGCTGCCTTCCGCCTTCTTTCCGTAT